>MU204381.1:12997016-13016558 GCA_017309775.1 Paedocypris sp. Pulau Singkep | reverse complement strand
CACACACACACACACACACACTCAGATTAGTGGAAGCTGGATGAACTTTGGCAGAACATCATAATTGTCTCAAACATGACTAACGAGCTGAATGTGTTACTGTAAAAATACAGCTGCTGCAGATACGTAAATAAAAAACATCTGCAAAACTAAACAATGTTTTTTCAGAGAAAAATATTTAACGGAGCGTAATTGAAAAAATGATAAATAAATGAATTATTGCACAATCAACGGTAAATTACATCTTGATAATACTGACACACACACACACAAACACACTAGATATTATTATTTATCATGATTTATTGCTCATTGAAGCAGCTCATGTGAGGTTGACCCAACTCAACAATAACTGCACAATTAAGCACAGACATATTGACAGAGCTGTACATAATTCCAGGGTGTGTGCGTTTGTGTGTGTGTGATCAACAAAGAGAGAGAGAGAGAGAGAGAGAGAGAGAGAGAGAGAGAGAGAGAGGAAAAGAGAAAGGGGGAGAGTGAGACAGAGAGTCTGAAAGAGATAGAAAGAGAAGTGGGGGGGGGGGTAAAAGAGAGAGGGAGAGAGAAAGAGGAAGCGAGAGAGAGAGGGAGAGAGAGAGAGAGAGAGAGAGAGAGAGAGAGAGAGAGAGAGAGAGAGAGAGAGAGAGAGAGAGAGAGAGAGAAAGAGGCCTAATGTAAACACATCTCTTTTGTCTCGTTCTCCAGCTGCAGGGGACAAGCGACATTAAAAATCTCCACAGCAAAAACCATTCTGCACTATTACACACAGCAACCTCATGGCCATTTACTCTCTCTCTCTCTCCCTTTCTTCCTCTTTTGTGTGCCTGTGTGTATCGATTCTTTCATAAACACACGCTGAGCGGACGACTTACTGTGGGTCGATCCGGGTGAAACCACTGAAACACTTGTGAAAGAGAAAAAAAGTCATACTATAGTGCAATAATTCTTACTACTGTTGTAAAATGCATTAACTACTGGGGAAAGAGAGAGACTGTGATAGAAAGAAAGAAAGAAAGAAAGAAAGAAAGAGGGAGGCAGAGAGAGAAAAAGAGACAGAAAGAAACCGACAAGTTGGAGACAGACAGGTGAACAGAGAAACTGTGAAAAGAGATATTGAGAAGGAGAAAAAAAAGAGACAGAGCAGAGATTTACATCTGGACAAGACTGAAACAGATCTTACTCTTTTTAACAGAATGCCGAGACGTAAGAGGAATACATTATAATACATAATATAATACATTATTAGCGCTGTCGCCTCACAGCAAGAAGGTTCTGATTGTGACTCTAGGTGTGAGTTTGAGGCCGGTCGGGGCCTTTCTGTGTGGAGTTTGCATGTTCTCCCCGTGTTTGCGTGGGTTTCCTCCGGGTGCTCCGGTTTCTGGACGTGTGAGTGTGTGTGTAGTGTGTATGCCCGAATCAGAGTGAACGCTGGTGCAGATTGGCTGCTGCTGCTCTCCCGGGCAATTGCTGTGCGTGTGAATGTCATGTGTCCTCCTGTAAGGTGTCCTTGAAGGTCTTGAAAGGCGCCACAAAAATAAAAAAATTGAATGTATTATTATTATTATTATTACATCAGACCCATTTCATATTTCAATCTCTTTCGGACAAGGCTGTCTCTGTTGGTGGCGTAACATTTTAGGCCTGCTTGTTTTTCTGTCACAGCAAAAGAGAAAACAATTTAATAATTTACATTTAATAATGCTAATATACGCATTTCAAATTTATCATTGCATATACAGTATTGTATTCTTCAATCTTTTTTTCCCCGACTCCAATTTTATTATGGCTATTATGTTTGGTCTGTTGTTTTGCACCGCAATTGTTTTGTCGAATGCAAATTTAAATTGAAAACACTTGATTGAAATTAAAATTGAGCCAGAGGGAGAAGAGGCAGAGAGATGGAGAGAGAAAGAGTGACTGAGAGAGAGAGAGAGAGAGAGAGAGAGAGAGAGAGAGAGAGGGGTGGACAACGGGGGAGGGGGGAAGAAGGGGGTGCAGGCTGACATTTTTAAAAGTTTAATGTGCTTGTGTTTCACTGGCAACAAGATCGTTTCAAATCTAGAATGTGACCACAAGCACAGTGGTGATAAAAGACAGATATAAAAAGAAAATATAATACACATTTTAACTCACATCGCTAATTAAAAAATAAAAATAAAATGAACAACAAGATAATAAGCTCTAAACAGAATGATCGAAGTTTAAGGCCGCCAGATCACGACTTTGTTTTAATGACGTCACTCGCGTTGACTGGGCTCGTTATCGCTGTCGCTCCCGATCCGCAGCACACAAATCAGCATCCGATGAATTAACCGGGCGAGATGGGATTCCTCTCAGGCCGAGTCCCTGCTGCGCTTCATTTACAGGAGACAATGGCAACACTAATGGAACATGAGACGCGCATAGAAACAAAGAGCACTTTAAACACGCTCAGTGCGCGTGCGTGCAAAGCGTGGTGTTGGTGAATTGCTGATAAGCATTTCTTTCTGCACGCGCGTGTTTATTCTGATGCTGAAGCAGCGGCTGTATTATTAAGTGAAACTGTGTGTGTGTGTGTGTGTGTGTGTGTGTGTGTGTGTGTGTGAGAGAGAAAGAGAAAGAGTTTAGCAGCACACATTTCTCCTGAGTGCTGTTCAGTGAGACTGGTGCATGAGAAATTATCCAATACTACAGTAGAGGGAAAAAGAAAGAGAGAGAGACAGGGGGGGGGGGCAAAAAATCAGTCAAAAAATTTTGACTATTTTCTGTGACATTTCAAGGTAAATACCAGCATTGGTTCATTAAGAAAAACGGTTGAACGGGATTAACTTGTGACTTTCAGGATGGAAATGACAATAAAATAAACACAACCAGTGGTTGCCATTGTTCATTGACTTTCAGGATGTAACTTCAACAACAGAACCACCTCTAAATATTTCTCATTAAGAAAGAAAAAAGCAACAGAATAAGCTTCTGAATATTAAATGAAAGTACACGATCGAAAAAGAAAACACAGAAAAGCCAAGAACTGACTACTAACATCACCCCCTCCACCCCCTGTCTTTGGTGTGGATTGTGGGTCAGACTCAAGCTGGAGGCCGGTGTCATGAGAGCACACACACACACACACACACACACACACACGCACACGCACTCACACGCACAAACAGAGAAATAGAATCACAGCTACCTGTAGATCTACTTGCTTCAGGGTCTTCTTCAGGACACACATCTTCCTTACAACACTTGACCATTCACTTCAGCTGTTCAGAACAATGTGGGAATCAGAATTATTCCCAGTGTATCCTGGCCTGGGAATAACATACACCTGTATTTATAAGATGCACATCACCTGCCGTGTTTTCTCAGAGGACAGTGTGATGGCCGTGCTGTTTACTGATGCTAAAAGGTAAAAATCAACCTGCATTTGAACGTGTCAGAGAGACACCAGGGACACATCCATCATCCAGAGGTGTGCAGCCCCCGGGAGTCCATTCAGCGGCCCTGGGAAGAAAGGGGACAGAGAGAGAGAGAGATAGAGAAAGTAGGACCATGTGTGTGCGTGTGTGTGTGAATATTCTCCAACTGAAAATAATGGCATGCAGGGTGTTTTCTCCAGTCTAGTTGTGTTTACTAGAGCATGTCAAGCGCTAACAGGTCCCGGGTTGATTTGTATTTGTCCTGATCTCCAGCTGGTCCCTAAGCTCCTGGTGAGAGTGACAGGCAGATGACGGACAGTTCATTTAAACTGGGACAATCACTCTGACTCTCTCTCTCTCTCTCTCTCTCTCTCTCTGTCTTTCTCCCTCTTTGCATGTTGCTGCACAAAGATATCGTCACAAGAGGTATCGAGCTGATTGTGCGGAGCCGTTGTATGTTTCCAGCCAAACGAACGGAACGAAGCTCTTCTAACAGCAGTTGTCAATTCAAACAGAGAGATGAACATAAACCCGGACTAGATGCAGAGCTCGAGCTAAACTGGCACGTGAGCTAATGCAGATTAGCAGCAGACGCTAATTAACTGTAGCGAGCGAGCTAACGGCATTGTCTCTCACTGATAAAACTCTCGCTTGTATTTTCCCTCCTCATTAAACTAATGCAGCGTGTCATTAATGAGATGCAGTCGGTGCTGCACAACATTCCTGCGACACACACTCGCGTGCCGTGATGGATACTGACATTTACAACTACACAAATCGGGCAATTAGGAAATCACACACGCATCGCAACTGTTTACATGTGGCACGCGCGAGGCTAAAATATTTTCCCCAGCAGATGTCAGCATCATCTTCACTCCCAGCATCCGCACGCTTGAAAACACACACAGAAATGCACCGACGTGCTCTGAATACACCGCGATTATCATATTCATTTACAATAGTATTTAAATTACACTTCAAAGCGTCTCCGTGTCATTTTCTCATGCTAATGCAATCGTTTGAGGTTCTTTGATCCCTCTGAGCTAATTGCCCGGATAAACACCTTTAATTTGGTGTCAGGTTAAATGTTGGTATCAAATCTAAACAAAACGAGCAAATGTCACTAACAAAAATGCGATTTCTCAATATACAAAGGTGTACACAATTAAGGCAAACAAATTATAAAAGATCGCGATAGTGAGAACGCAACAGTGTCATTTTATAGTTTGGAGGCAGACTTCGAGAACGCGCTGCGCGGTCACGACGTTCAAAACACTCGTTTAAACCAACACGCCGCCTGCTGCTCAATCTGACGGGCGCTGAAACTTGAATCATAAAAAAGAGAGACTTCATTCCCTTTCCGCACAAACGTGAAAGGAGCAAAAGGAAGAGTCGTTTTGGCCATGTGCTTCTGAATTACGAGTGTGAAGAGTCACGGCGCTCTCACGCGCATTCAAGCGCGCGTATTGATGAACCTTTGATGGCCGTGTTGATGATGTGAGAGTGATGCTGTGAAGGGACCTCCCCTCCCTTTTGCTCTCATACTTCTCATTTCAACTCCTCATTTGGCGTTCACCAGCGAGAAGAACCTCGTCTGTCCAGCATCATGTCCTCAGACGTCCAGCTGCGTTCCCAAACGGAACCGGGAAGCGGCGAGTCCGCGGGCGCGCACAGTCACTGAGTGCAGGTAGGACACGCTCCACATACTCTTTTGTCGTGTGCTGTCCACAAAATCTTTCACATTTGTTACATCACACAACACACGCGCTTTCTTGCAACAATCTGTGGTCACACAGTGCAGGCGCCGGGAAAGCGCGCGGAGTGCGTAACCATCACGGTTAAGTACAAAGAAAATCGTTTGAATAGCTCAATATGCACATGCACAGATGGAGAAACATTCAGAAACTTGGATAATTCCGTGTATGTTGGATCGAGATTCTGAGCTTTATGTGTCCGTGCACTAAAAAAAGCATTTTTCTAATCAGAACTCAGCTGAACCTGTTAGTTGTGAGCATTAGCGTTAGAGATGCGCCTGTCGTCTTTGCGACACAATTTTTGGCCAAAACCCCTCAGCGTGTTTGCGCGCCGAGGAAACTTAATCCACAATTGACGCACATAACGCCCTAGATCCCAGAAACTGCATTAACGTGGGATTAATTAAATTCTGGCTTCTTTCACATTTTACAGCACTACCCCATTTGTCAAAATATTGCATTAAAAAGTTTTATATAAAGTGCACTGAAAAATTAAACGTGTGCGCGCGCGCGTGAGAGAGAGAGAGAGAGAGACGCGGTCAAAAGTGCCTGGTTTTATCAGCTCCGGAGCGGGTTTCGGTGACCAAATGGTAGCGGGTGGGGAAAGAAGAGCAGACAAAACCCCGAGCAATCATTCATTCAGAACAGTTTCTACTGTTTTCCTCAGACGTTTGGCACTAAACGTCCCAGTCAATTCAGATGAATCAATGAACTGCACTGAGTTTCCAGACGAGCGGATTTTTTTCCTGCTCCTCGGTTTATGGATCACAACACGCGTGTGGAATTGATCACATTTCGTGTGGAATTGATCACATTTCTGCTCTCGTCGATAATCAAAGCTTGTGGTTACATTTTTACTCTCTATTTCCTTTATTTCGCACAAGAGTATCGCGCAAGGGTATCACTCATTATTCAGATATTGATTCCACTTGTGCTCGTGAAGAGATCGATTATGGGTTACAGCATGTGCATTATGAATGGATTGACCACTGGTGGCTTGTTGAGTGTGGTTTGGTTCGTTATATCGATTCTTCTTAAACAAAACGAAAGAGAAGTCACAGTGAGCAAGGAAAAAGAATGTGCAAAAGGACCCGCGTTTAACTCGCCGAACAGGTGGACCTCGGCACTATATAGTTTATTCGCAGTTGTATTTTGCCTCAACAAAAGCATTTTTCACGGTTTTTTCACATCGTTAGACATACGTGGGACAGTCTGCCTCGTTGAAGCCCACATGACGTGCAGACGCGCACTTGCTTTAAGTACGCACAGACGACACGCCCAGACACTTTTTATGCAAACACGCCCCACGACAAATTAGGTATGCGAATTATATTTTAACAGCAATTATAATATTTAGTTTAAAAAAAAAAAATCCGCTCAATGAAATGGTTCCTCGCGGGGATTGGTCAGAATCGCCCCAGGAGACAGAAGGTAATCTCAAGTGTACATAGCGGCTCAGAATCAACACTTTAATTATCACTAAACAATCCCCAGCTCAGGAAAAATTAAATGCCTCATTTACCTTCAGGGTGTTTGTGGTCTGAAAAATAGAAAGTCGGCTTTAATTTAAAAATAAAACGAATAAAAAACGACAAAAACAAAAAGTCAGCTAATTTTACATTTCAGCAAAATAAAAATAATGTTTAATAAATCAAGATAGCTTGTGCTGATTCACAGCATGCAGCTAGAGAAACCACTGGATCATCTTGTGTTTACAAAACAACTGTGTGTGTGTGTGTGTGTGTGTGTGTGTGTGTGTGCGCGTGCGAGCTTGACCTTCACACAGCCATTTTTGTCCAGTCAGTCTCTGACAGACACCTACAGAGGCACAAAACGTCTGTGACCTCTGACCCCATGTCAGTTGTTTGCTGTCAGCATGATAGAGAGGGGTTTGCTTAAAAGCGAGGAAGACTTTATCTCGGAAGAAATCTAGACACACAGACCGTAGATCCTATCGACTGATGTTTAACATACAGAGCTGAAGGATAGAAGCTCTGTCTGTCTCTCTGTTTCGCTCTTCATCTCCTTGTTTGAGGCAAGGTGTCATTCACCTAAGAGCAAGAGCGAGATGCTTATCAGATGCTCAAGCGTGATGTGCGTTTACACTGAGGGAGAAAAAGAGAAGGGAGAGGAAGCGAGAGAGATACACACGCACACAATGAAGGACAAAAAAAAGACAAAAAAGATGGTTTGAAAGACTTGCCAAAAATATGCGTATTTATCTTTCCCCTCTGAGAGCTTGAAGAACTAAAAGAAAATTCCACACTTGGACATTTGGTGTGTGTGTGTGTGTGTGTGTGTTAGCTTGCTTACTTATGTGACACTGCATGTTTCTACAGTTCACATCTGATATCGCCTGTATTGCCGTCGGACCCGAGTGGTTCTGACAGGACCAGGCCACTGGCCCGAGGGTCAGACACATCTGATACACACTCGACCTACCCGGCAGACTCGCACTACACACACACTGAGTAGACTCGGAGCGTTAAACTAGTCATGTGATGTGTCCCCCACCAATAAGAAATCGCTGTCAAACCCGTTGCTCTGAAATGACAGACTCGTCAAAATCCAAAGTGAAAAAAAATTACTGGTTACATCCATTTCGGCTGTTAACACATGGGATGTCCTTTGGAACACATTGTACCTGTTCCCGTGACCTTAGAACCAGAGTGAAACTGATTTACTGCAGGATGAGTTGTGATGTGAAGTGTGTGCGGTTAAGGCATTTGTATTCGCACGGTTCCTTCACCATTAAAAGAGTGTAAAGTGATTTACCAGTGCAGGACTCGACCCTACACAAGGTCATCAGCTCACTATCCTACTTAGTTTACTGCAATCAATACACAAACACACACACACACACACACACACACACACACACCTTCTTACTAACTTCACATTCTCTCACCCTGTCTGTCACCATGAAGTGCAGGACAGAAAGCACTGGAGTAAAAGAGTGAGAGCCGCGTGAAAGAGTGTCTCGAAGAGGACAATTCGATTCCTCACACTCCTCGTTCTAATTACACCGGCCTTCTGATGCTCCTCCTGAGAGCCTCGCTCCAATTATCGCTCCACCAGCATCCATCTCCTGCCTCTACCTCCATCCATTACTCCTCCGGTCCTCCTCCACTTCCTCATTACCGACCCGGAGAAGGAGAGTGAGCAGATAAAATTCGATGGTTTGGATGAAACATCTCTCTCTTCTTCTCCATCACCTGGAAAACACAGATAATGACGAGATAAAACACGCGCTGCACAAGCGTTCGGCCTCGTCTGACTTCATTCTAATTAATTCCACTCGCTTTCATTAAAAGCCCTTCAGATGGAAACAGTGAAAACTCATTTGCTCGCCCGCACGCGTTTTTAAAATCGGCATGGTTTTGTCTCTTCTACTTCCTGCTGGATCAGACAGGCAGGTGAAGCCGGGACGAATCTGCGCTGTTATTGAAACACGGTCCACGGCTCAGACCACCAGTCCAGCCCTCCGGTCAGTGTCACGAGATTATTACAGAGCCATAGAGACAGAGTAAGTGAGTGAAAAAGAGGGAACGATTGAGTGAGTGAGTGTGTGTGTGTGTGTGTGTGTGTGTGTGTGTGTGTGTGTGTCTATGTGAGAGAGATAGAGAAAGTGAGAGAGTGAGATAAACAAATGAAAAGAGGACGAAACTAAGAGATAGAGAGAAAAGGTGTGATGGGGTGAGAAGAGAGGTGAGAAAGAAAGTGAGCAAGGGGGAGCAAGAGACATGAAAATAAGTAGAAACCAAGGGATAGAAAGAAAAGATTCGATGGAAGAGGGGTTAGAGAGAGAGAGGAGGGCATGAGAGAGATACAGATTAAAAGAGAGAGTGAAGAAATTGTGTTTTTGTGGAAGAAAGAAAGAAAGAAAGAAAGAGAGTAAGGGTGGGGGTCTAAGAAAGGACAGAGGTTCGAGCCCGCGGCTCTTTCATCAGCAGCGTTTATTGCGTTTCTGTTGAAGCCACTGGATAAAACATCAGATGAAGCGATAACAGAAGCGCCAGGGTTTGAGACGATTCGCTTCACCTCAGATATGCAGCCATGGAAAATCCTCAAACCATTTAGTCGCACAACAGCTTAAGATTGTTTTCTACACGGCCGTTTTTTCACATCTAAAACGGATGATTAAAAAAATCTTTGATATCAAATGGTTTTACCTCATTCATTTAAACAGTAACGTTCTTGAATGGAATTTTGAAAAAAAAAAAAAACTTTCAGCAGCAAACTTTAAAATTACGAGGCAGAGAGAGGCAAAGGAGAGAGAAAAGGACATAATGATAGAGGTGGAGGAATAAACAGAGAAAAGAAAAGAATAGAGATTAATTAAAAAAGAAAGGAAAAAAGAATAGAGAGAGAAGTCTGTGAAACAAGAGTGACAGATGTAAAAAGAGGAAGTGAGAAAGATCAGAGAAGGACAGGAATTCGATTTTGGGGTGTCTTTCTATGTACCAAAGTATAACCTCTAGTAATATATACAGTATAAACTACGTCACACTTATGATAAGAAATGTATAAACATAAAACTCAAACATTTAAATCAGGGGAAATACAAATCTGAAAGGGAGGGAATGAGAAAGAAAAAAAAGAGATGGTGTGTTTGTGTAGAGTATGCAAAAAAAGGAAGGGGGTGGGGGTAGAGACTGATAGACCGAGAGAGAGAGAGAGAGAAAAAAAAAAGAGAGAGAGAGAGAGAGAGAGAGAGAGAGAGAGAGAGAGAGAGAGAGAGAGAAAGTTCATGATCATGATTCCCATCCTAACTCTCTTTCTCTCTCCCTCTCTCTCAGAATCAGGTGTCAGTCGTGCTTGTTTTCCTCATTTGTGTTTTGAGGCTTTTATTATTGGAGCAGGAGATTGATGAAAGCGTTTCACTCTGCGCTTGTTTTTAACCGTGACTCCATGTTGGGGCATTTATTGTTTTGCTTTTGAGGTTTGCACTTGTTTTTTTTATCTATCAACCATATATTTCAATTTGGTTGATTCTGAAGGGATTTCGCGCTTCTCACGACTTCCCTGTCTAGTCGAGCGAACAGCGACCTTGTAATTATGCCATTAGTGTTTCGGAGAGAGAGAGAGAGGGAAATGAAACCCTTCAGCCAAAGAGACGACATTAAAAAACAAATGACTGCAACCACCATCGAGAGAGGGAGAGAAGGAGGAGAGAGAATATTAAAACACCTTGACTCGTTTTACGTTGAGCATGTTCTGCATTCCAATAGCTGGTGTGTGTGTGTGTGTGTGTGTGTGTGTGTGTGTGCACGTATGTAAGAGTACTAGAGTGTGTTTCTGCTCACATTTAAGCGTACCTCACCAATCAGCCGAGCAGAAATGTGTGTGTGTGTGTGTGTGTGTGTGTGTGTGTGTGTTTGAGATTCTCCGCCGGCCTCTTCTCATCTCTGACAGGCAGGAAACAGCCATCGGTCACACGAGTGTCCGAAGCTTTGAACTGTTTCTGCTGAATTAGAGTGAGTGGAATAGAGGGAGCGAAAGAGAGAGATGGTGAGAAAGAGAGACAGACAGTAGTGTTTGATTGAAAATATCTGCTCTGCATTACTACGGCCGCCCCAGTGCATGCTGGGATTGATTGAGCTGTCCCTGCACCCCCAAACCTGTCAGCTGCTGGAGTTATGACATCATCAGGACGCTCATAAGAGTCGCCATTGTTTTGAAATGAAAGAACATCAATTTCCTGCCCAGTGAAGCCTACGGGATGATTTGTTACTGCTATTATCCTGAGATAGAGAAAGAAGGAGAGAGGTGAGAGACAGGGGAGAAAAGATGGAGAGAGGTGAGACAATGAGGAGAAATTTGAGAGAAGGGTGAGAGAGATGGCATGAAAAAATCCATACGAAGGTATAGAAGGAATGAGGAGAGACGATCAAGTTTGAGTTGTGAGAAAACGTTAAAAAAAAAAAATTGGAGGGGGGGGGGTGAGAAAGAAATGGAGAGATGAGGAGGAGACAGCGGGGATGGTAGAGAGAGAGAGGGAGAAAGAGAGGGATGAAGAGGGAGATTCTTGGGCGAGAGAAAGTGAGGTGGAGAGAGAGAGAGATAGCAGGTACATCAATAATGTCTTCATAAAGATTTTGCCAAAAATCTGACATTAAAAATGTTGGCACTATCCCCACCTGCATGCAGCATCACACACACACACACACACACACACACACACACAAACAAACCCACACCCATTTAAACAAAAAGACAATATGACTTTTCATCATCAGGGAGGCATTATGTAACAGCTCTAAATGAAACATGAATAAGCCGCTTACCACAAAGAAGTTAGATAATAAAGGAAGAAACAAAACTGTTTACAATTGATTGTATAATTAGATTTTTCATAGATTGGTTTCCAATTTACGGTTTCCCTCCTGAATTTTAAAAGAGCTTCTACTTTCCGAGACACCTCATTAACCACACACACACACACACACACACACAAACACTTTCATTACGTGTGGGTAAAATCTTGTCATTCTCAGATGAGCTGCTGATATTTTTAATACAGTTTGCATCATTGCCAGGAAGCAGTGAATCAGGTGGAGCGGCGAAAGGAAAGAAGTGCTGAAACGGCACGACGCGTCTCGCTCACATCAGCTTTTCACTGCTAAATCACAATGACACTTTTTCTGAGGCACACATGTGGCCACACAACATCTTCCACCGAGAGTATGTGTGTGTGCGTGCGCTGGGAATTTCAGGCGTCACATTGTGTGCGACTGGACAATGCCAGCACTTATCAGACAGACACAGAACACACTCTCACCTGGACCCGCATTAATCCCCACACACACACACACACACACACTTGCTGCATGCTGATGTGTTCTGTTGTGTCGCAGATGGGTGTGTGTGTGTGTGTGTGTGTGTGTGTGTGGTGGCTGTAGATGCGCTTTTGGACTGAAAACGAGCAGGAATGTTTACAGGATTCACTCAAGATAAGGATTCTCCTCCTTTCCGCGTCCACCCTGATGGCTCCAGAATAAACTACAGCCAGTTACATCACATTAACACCCGTGAGATCGGGAGATGGAGAAAGAAAGTAAGCTGAGGCGTCTGGCTGGAGTTCTGGTTCCTGGTCTGAGGACGGATCTGAATAAATCAGCAGGTTGATGTGAGACGTCAGACAGCGGCTCTGATCATCAGCTCTGTACTTCACATGATCTCTCACTGGGCGAGAGAGAGAGATTGATGAGGTGTGTGTGGCGGTCAGTGTGTCTGGCAGACAGTGAGAGTGTGTTATGGGTTAAACAGCACTAACCTCTGTTTAACCCGCTGCTCTATCTACAATCTTCCTGCTGCGGAACGTCCTGCGGAAGAAAATTACATCTTACAGAGCAGCTCCCTCAAATCTTTCATTGTTGATTTAATTATGTCTAGCAGAGCAATTCCCCAACCCTGACCCCTCTCTCTCTCTCTTTCTCACACACACACACACACACACACACACACACACACACACACACACACACACGCACACACAGCTATACAGTCAAATCAGTAAAAGTGATATAAAATTCCATGACAAAATTTAAGAATTTACACAAACGTTGGTATAAAATCAACAAGAATCAGAAGATTCGAGTAAACGTGAAGATGAAAACTCCCGATCTAGAGGTGAAAGGTCAGACTCAACTTAAATCCCGCACATCACCATGGTAATGACCTGCACTAATGACACACATGTTGCGACACGTAAAATGTTAATGAGCTTCAGCGTCACCTCTTTAAACACAAAACCTTTTCATTCAATTAATCATATTTTGTTATATGAACAGTATGTCATGAGGTAATGAGGACAATGTTTGCACTTTAAATTTGTTGTTGCATAAAATAAAAGATTTTCAATTAACTTACAGTAATCTGATAAAGAAAATGTGATTTTTTTGTCAACTGTTACATCAGAATCGAGCCTCAACCAGCCAATCACAGCCAAGCTCATATTGTTAATGCACAATTAAGAGTGTTTCTTCTCTCTTCTGAAGTCAAGCTTTACCACACAGTGTTTCGATCCTAAAATGTGATAATTATGCAAGGTTTCAATCGACATGTCCGGGCAAACAAATCCATCTGGGAATGACTGTTGTGTTTTTTTCTCTGACGTGTGGTTTTGCAGATACATGATACATGAGTCCGATATTCTGTCCGTTTCCGGACACTTTACACGTCACGCTCATCGTTTCTGTGGTTAATGACCCGCCAGACAGAGTAATCGCGAGTCAGGGGTCATTTCCAGTCCGAATTGCTCGGAAGAATCAATAAATATGAATCATTAGCTTGTGTTTGTTCACATACGTTCTTCTCGTGCTGTAATTCCATTCACGTCGGATGTGTATTCATGCTCAGGTCAGATTTGAGATGTTTCAGTAGTTTTCACAAGGCTGTTCCAGTTTCAATTTATAATACTGAAAACAAGCATTTGATTCACAAAGGACTCACAAGCACATCTAAACACTTCTGAGAGCCGCAAAACACAACATCTTCATAAAACTGTAATAACCCATCATAATACAAATCACCACACTTACTAATCTTATATCAATTTCTCCGGCAAATGAGATAAACCTCCAAAGATCCTCCACAGGATCTCAATTGAAAAACTGGTTCATGTGTGAAGTAAATCATTTACGTTTATTCTTCATCTCCAGAAGACTGTAGATATTTCATAAATAACTAAATCTATTTATCTTTAGAGCTAACAGCACTTCCAAAAACTGAGAATTCCTCCGCTTCTCAAGAGCAGAGAATGTAGAGAGACGTTGATCGATATATTAAGATGCATAGGGAATGAGGGAGAGAAATAAAGACACAGAGGAAGGACTAGAGACAGATAATTAAAGAATATAGATTGAGAGAAGGAAGAGGTCAGAGAAGGGAAAACTAGAGAAATTAATGAATAGAGGAATAGAAAAGAATGAAAATTAGAAAGAGGATGAAAGGTTGAAAGAGGGTGAGAAGGAGAAAGACAGACAGACATCTGTCACAGTTTAACTACTGTCACCAGGCAAGGCAGGGTGGACTCACGTGCACTTCAAGGACGAGATCACAGGAGCATGAAGGGTTAGGTTTTCTTCCAAGGTTTAATCCCACAATGTACATGAACGTGAACAAGAACAAGACTCAACGAGTGACAGGACACAATGCAACAAACCGACAAAGAAACTGTGACAGAGGCGTGATATAAATACAAAACATAACGAAGTGAACATGACAAACACCTGGGATGCAAATGAGACAATTACCGTGATCAGACTAAACAGGGCATGACGAAAAACAGCTGATTTACAATAGATCAAGAGAGCATGTGGATGGCGTGAATAAGACACCAAGATGGCGGCGAAATTGTGAATTTCCAACATAAAAGTCTGTGAACATTACAACATAAAAGTTCTGACCAGCTCAAGCCGGGATCTGTGACACCATCGAGATGGATACAGACAGAAACAGATGAATGGACAGTACAGATGGATGGATCGATCGATAGAGACAGAAACTGAAAGACATGGTCTGACCATGCACAGATGGACTGATGTACAGACAGGTGAAAGAAAAAAAAACAATTAAAGAAACTGTAAATAAATAGATGGAAATTGAGAGTGAAAGAGAGACAGATAGATGTTCTGATAAGTTCCGAGCGAATTTTCCGAACTTCTCGTTTGTGTGTGCGCAATTTGCGCATGCGCGTCTTTTTAATTGGTTTCATTTGAGTGACTGCAAAAGCCATTGCGTTATTAGATTATATTTATCCCCGCAGCGCGGCTGCTTACATCACAGCTGAAAGGGAGATTAATGTACAGAATTTTAAACTGCGCTTTAATATTCCACACAGATTTAACCAAACAGTCGTGTTGAGCCGCTCAGACGAGCTCTGAAGAGAGAAGATTTACTCTTATTACACCACAGAAGCGCAGAAAGCAGCACGGATCTTTTCAGCAAATTAAAGGAGTGTAACGGGTTCAAAAGCAGATCCTCTGATGGAATCTGTCACGCTGATGAGCGCCAACCTCAACTTTAAACACGCAAAACCACACTCGCGGTAATGCGCAGCAGCCATCTGCGGGATTTCAAATGTTTTTGCTTCAAATGTGCTTTGTTAAACATAAAGAGTAAATTGTATTTTCCTAACAGCTTTAAATCTTCAGCTCCAACCGGGAACATTCCTTGGTGCGAGGCGAAGCGCTTTGAAACAGTGTTGACATAAAACAGCGAGACTACCTGAAAGAAAACAGCAGTCCGGAATCTTTCAAAGTCTCGCGGCCGCCGGAGTCCAGCCAAGCGCGCGCTCCCGCGTTCCCGCGCACAGAGCAGACGAGACGCGCCCTCCCGAATCTACGTTTGTTCAAAGTGAAGCAAATTCCCGCTAGATTTTTTTTCTTGGCAGAGCTGTTGTTGTAGGAGGTAAAATTCACTAACGAGATTCTTTTAATATTACAAATGCTTCTACAGAGCAGTGCGATTACTCAGAGATTCGGTCCTATTGATTTCGCGGCAGTCTCAAAGACCCAGACGTGGATCAAGAATCTCCACACGCTCCTCAGACGCCAAAAGTCTCGAAAAAACAAACCAGAGTTTAAATGAACACACAAGCCTGTCTCTAAAATTATTGATAAAGCTCAGGAAGACGTTCAGTATGATCGGCCATTTTGAAAATCTGATCATCTGAAAAGCATTCAAAACAAAACAAAAATCATAGGATTGAAATGCATACATTTAAGTAGCTTTCAAAAAAAGAACAATACATTATAAGTATTGCTGAACACAGCTGAGCAATTTTACAAACTCCAATCGTCCTGAAAATTGTTTTGGACTATGGCAGGAAACCCAAGCGAGCGCAGGGAAAACACGTGAAAGACAAGGCCTTGAAATTGAGGTTGCTTTCACACCAAGCTCGTTTAACCCTTTCAAACGCACTTCAGAGCGGTTCGGGGTGTATATGTGAACACACCAAGTGATCTCAGACCCCCCTAAACGGCCCCAAATGCAAACCGTGCCTGGTCCACCTCCGGAGGTGGTCTGAGTGCGGTTCGTTTGAGGGGCCGTTTGTAGTTCGATTACTTTGTGATTTGTAGATCTCGGTCCACTTCGCTGTTGGTTTCACTCTGCGCACTGTACCCGGAGTTTTTGGGTACCCGCAAATTCGTCACGTCACCGTAGTACATAAGGGGGACATTGACATTTAATAATATGGAATCAGATTAGTGCCAGAAATCCAAACTAAAAATAAAATAAAACAAACCTAATTGCAAGCGAAACATTAAAAAACAAACATAAATGTGAAGCATTTCGATTGACGATTGCATGAGACTTTTCTCAACCCATTAAAACCGTTCCAATAAAAAAGGGCTTTCATAAGTAAAAAAAAAATGTTTTTATTCCTAATAAATTAAAGTTTTTCTTTTGATCTCACAAAAAATGAAGAAAATTTGTATTATCGGAACCACATTAAGCAACGTACAACAAAGGGGCAAAATAAATCGCAGGAGGGATCGCGGAATGAACAGGTTCATGTGTGAACAAGAAAGGGTCTGGGGTCTCTTCACTGCGGAAGAAGACCAAAAACAGATCTGGGTTTTTCTGAGTCCACTAGCTTGTGAACAGCATAAGAACTGGGATCACTTTCCGCTGGTTCTCTTTCTGGCTCACTTTAAACAAACTGGGTTCTAAATGTGAAAGCACCCTGAGTCTCGTATGACAGGCCTTGGCTGGGTTTCGAACTTGATTGCCACACTGATAGGCTCCGGCCGGGCCTTGAACTTGACAGCGTTTCGCCACCAAACACTCTAATTCACTGCAATTAGGACATTTACAATGTGACACAATTCTCTGTTTATGCTTTTATAGGAAATATAATAGTAATTCGATATATAAATATAGATCATCATTACCTTGGCATTATGTTTACTCATGCATTATCCTATTAATGTAAATTTATGCAAAGTTGCACTGCATCATAAATGTCAAACAGATAAGATTAAAATAATACGCTTCACTTGATGTAGAAAAAGAACTATTGTGCAAGCCGTTGATTATAGTTTGCATCTGAAACACCTAATGAATTGAATATTGATGAGGCTGTAATTAAAAACGATAAGAGTTTTTCTCCAGTTTTATCTAGTTTTCACTGTATTTATGGGCTTGTTTATGTCTGACAAACCCAAAGGACTGAATATCTACACTGGATGTTATCCAAGACTCGTCCTGCCCTTCACAATGTCACCACGCTCACATCATAATGTGAAAATCGCACACACAGACGCGCACAATCCGCTTGTTAACCGCTGAAATAATGTAAAATGTGCATGTCATAAAAAACTCTTATTAACAAGGCAAAACCAGCAGAGTGTGAAACCGCAGTGGGGTGTTTTTCGTGATGGTGGAGAGACTTTTTCCTCACACACACACTCACGCACACACACACACACGCACACACACACACACACACACACACACACACACACACACACACATACAAAGCCAGAGTTTGAATATCTCAGTCCAGGTGACAGTGGGATTTAACTGGGAGACATTAATAATGGATGAGCTGGTCCACATCCACCATGCTTTATACTGCCGAGAGAAACGTCTGAACTCAAGCACATCTTGACACACACTCGCCAGACTGTAAACACAATCTCATGCCCAGCATACAACACACCTGCACTTGTCAGGGGCTTCACACACAAGCCTCCACACCTCCTTCTATTGGATTTAAGCCTGAAGGTTAAAGATCTGTGGGCCGAGACTAACATGCTATATACGTCCATCCGGTTTGTTTATAGACACAATTGGGTTCCAGGGGCTCGTGTGTTTGTATGGCCCTAAATAAAAAATGTCCAGTTGGACTTGGGCCGATGATTTTCATCAGCTGGAAACACAACGCTGCAGAGTCAATGGCTGCAGAGGTAAAAAAAAAAAAAAAGGAAGAATTCAGAGGTTCATGGGTTTTGTGAATCAAGCCTTCTGCAGGTCCTGTTTGTGAATAGTGCTTTTATTTGTAATCAGACAAACTTCTGAATGTGGTTTATAAAATTTTAACCCAAGCTGATTTTTATGATTCAATAATTTGCTTATATTGTTTTGAATATAGGTTACATGTGTTTCATTCAAGTAAAATCAAAATGTAAATGTGTATATGTACAACTATACAGAATGTATTTTTATTAAGTGCTGACAAATGTACTAACAATCTCTAATAATTAAAATGAATATATTAATACCTAATAAAATGAAACACAAAAAAAATTAAGAACAAATACTGTCAAATTTGAAGTTCAGGAGTAAAGCATTTATCCAGCAAAATACATAACCATCAAAGCTAAATGTTTGGTCAAAATAAACACAAAAGAAACCATAAGATTCCATCTGCAATAAAACAGAGGCTGAGTGTGTGTGTGCATGCAACCATGTGCGTATATTTTTTTTAAACTTGAATGAACTTTTACAAAAAATGTGAATGTTCTGCTCTGTGATGTTTTCGATGAAGAAGTAAAAATCAGCATGAGAGTGGAAACAGAGATTTAATGAGTCTCTTGGATCATTTGCTTCCTCCTTTAATTAGATTTTAAATGTCAAAAGATGAAACTTTCTTTGTGTGAGTGTGTGTGTGGGGGGGCTGCTCGTCATACAAAAGTTCATGTGGTACAGTTGATAATTATCTGACCACATCAACGGATAAACTATAAAAAAACTCTTAAAGAAATGAAGTAGGAATCTTCTGACCTCCATGTCTCAGCCTGAAATAGCGCAACAGTTGTGCATCAGACACGTCTCATTACCACACAAGATCCGCTGCGATTGGACTGTTGTAAAGGGGGGTCTTTAGGACCCGGTATAAATGCGATTAGGGCGTCTCTGTCGTATGACATCATCAAACATTTCAGACTAATGGGAGGCTCATCACCATAGAAACCAGAAGAATCTATATGTTGGCAATGGAAGATCACGACAAGCTCAGACACAAACACAACAAGGGGGTTACTCTTCACACTTGCTTTCTCTCACGCTTCAATACAAGAGGCTCGTGTGTCATTAATCATAGAAGAGCAAAAAAACAAACACTGGACTCCTGGTGCGCACAAACACACACTGTATCACTAACTGTCTCTTCATTTAACAAGCAGCAGCATCTCAAACCCTTTACAAGAGACTTTCAATTCACTTATATTAAACTGAAGCCACTTGGGTTCAGTATCAAGTGTAAAGGCTCTGATCTGAGACCACTTTAGTTCAGTATTAGGTGCAAATGCTTTGATCCTAGGCCACTCTAGTTCTGTATCAAGTGTTAAGGCTCTGAAGTCACTTTAATTCAGTATCAAGTGTAAAGGTTCTGATCTGAGGTCCTTTTAGTTCAGAATCAAGTGTAAATGTTGTGATCT
>MU204381.1:12959516-12992016 GCA_017309775.1 Paedocypris sp. Pulau Singkep | reverse complement strand
TATTATGAACTGTTTTACAAAGTGTTTTTCTTTCCCGCCGCAGACGTCTGCGACAACTCTCTCATTTATTTTTATGCAAATATCAAATATTAGTTGGGAAAGAAAGTGAATTAAATCTGAGATGACAACAGGGTGAAACTTGCTGCATTTACATTTTTTTTCTATTTCATTTTCCCCCAATGCAAATGATTTTATTAGATTAAAAAAATGCAAAGTGTTTCTGATCATAACAGTTGCAATTACTTTTATATTAATTTTTATGCAAATGCAAAGCATTAGTTGGATCTGAAACTAGATGAAAGGGTGTGTTTTTGTGAACAGAACAAAATGAAATCTACTAAAACAATTGTATGCAAATGCACTGCATTACGGGAAATAACAACAGTAATAAATATAATTATAATAAGGTGGAAGTTTCCGAGATTATATAAACAAAACTGCTACATTAAACAAGTAACATACGTGATACATTAACTCAACTAACTCTAAACTAACCAGGAAAGCACTTTATTGTCTCTGATGAATACTACAACTACAAACTACTGTGCCTAGTATGCAAACCATCTTCACTACAGTAAAGTGCACACTTTCTAATAAACACACAATAGCTAGTGTACACTACACTAATGTGCACAACAGAATTTGAAAGTGCACAATTCAGTGTCCTAAAAACACTATAACGCTATAAAACCAAGTGTACACTGCAATATCTAGTGCACACCTTTGTATTGAAGACAATAAAACCTAGTTCAAGTTCAAGTTTATAACTATATAGCTTTTCCTAGTGCACACTATAATATCTAGTGCTCACTTCAGTCCTGGCGTAGTCGCCTAGAATATACTTCAACAGATTTTAATAAACACTACAGTAATCCCTCACTACTCCGCGGTTCGACTATTGCGGATTCACTGTTTCGCTGATTTTTTTCTTTATTACATATATTCGCGGATTCATTTTTTACCGACCGTATCTCGGCGGAGGATGCTTGCCGCCAGACCCGTCTCCCCGCGAAGAAGCAAATCGTTATGTCGGAGTCCTCCCGCGACCTCCACCGGGCCGCCAGCTGTGGAAAACGCCGCCCGTGCCCAATCCTTTGAAAATTAATATCTCCGCGGGGACGACGCGTGCGGTGGGCAGATGTTTGTTAACATTACTTTAATAAAGAATACTACTTGAAAAAAGTGTTTTAAAAGTCTGAATAAGTGTTAAATAAATATGTAAATGTTGTGCCTCCACTTCGCGGATTTTCACCTATCGCGGTCGGGCTTGAAACGTATCTACCGCGATAAACGAGGGATTACTGTACAGTCTAGTGAATGTAACATGTCGGCTTCTTCCAAAACACCTAGTGCACACTACAATATCTAGTGCACACTACAGTAACAAACACAACAAAACCTATTGCACACTACAATAATGAATGCAACAAAACCTAGTGCACACTACAAGTTCAAGTTTAAGTTCTGAGCATTTGTAAGGCGCTTTTCACAGTTTTAACTGTCTCAAAGCACACTACAGTAACAAACACAACAAAACCTAGTGCACACAACAATATCTAGTGCACAATTTAGTAATAAACAACACAAAACCTAGTACAGTAACATATAAACACAACACTTGGTGCACACTACAATATCTAGTGCACACTTCAGACCTAGGGTAGTCACCTAGAATGTACTCCAAGTGTTTAGTCTAGTGAAGTCACACGTTGTCTTCTTCCGGTACACCTAGTGCACACTTCAATATCTAGTGCATTATTAAGTCTCTTATAAGGACTAAAATCCCTGGTGTAATCTTCAGTAAACACTTCAGCTTAGCGCACACTATTTCAGGACCTTGTGCACTGGCGAGTGGATGCCATTCTGCAGGCAATTGTGTTTTACACAAACAGATAAATCAAACGTTGTGAAGCAAATGAACAAGCGGCGGAAGGCGCACAGCAGCATTAGCAGCTCATTAGCGCTCGCGCTAGCACACGAGCTTCATCAGATGTTTACTTCACTGCACAAACCAGGACAGCGTGACAGCCGCAGAAACACTTCCTTAACTGGGAGAAAAACACACCAGTTAAAGATGTTCATGGCTTATTTGCAATCACCTTCGAAACATCAGCAGAGAAAGAGGACGAGGGAAATATTGACATTCACAGCATTGAGTTTGTCAGACGCTTCCGACTAGTCCACGCTCACTTTGAGACTCAAACCAGATGCTTTCCGGTTGCAAGCGCCGGGCTCAGTGTGATGTAATTGGCATCACGAGAGCGATAACTTGTGTCAGGGCAACAAACAGGGAGATTAATTCCTCCCGTGGATTCCCTGGATGCCGTGTTGTGTGCTGTGTTTGCAGGGACCCTAATGAGGGCGCATTAGTGAGCGCACTTTGGCAGCAGCTTAGGGAAAGGACTTTTTTCTCTGGACAGCTGCCAGTCGTCTTGTCAAACACTCGCTCACGTTCTCGCGCTTCTCATACGGAATCCACACGCACGTGATAAGTCCGACCATGCGCCTGCCAATGGAAAACTACCGAGTGACAGCCAGCGTGAGCAGAACACCACTGAACCAGGCTTCTGGGTAATCATAACAGATTCAATCATGAAGTCTCATCGAGAGCTTCCATCAGTAGAGCTCGTGCTCGCATTTTAGTGGATGTTGTGTATGATTAATTGAAAAATAATCTAAATCGACGTTCAGAACTTATGCTCATGTTTCCTAGTAAGAACTTGGTGATGTTATCATGTCACTATATGAACATGATTTTACACCAAGATCACCTCATGGTACAGTGTTTAGAAGAGTTTGATTTTTATAACAACAATCTGTTGTTTACATTGATACGATGCGCATTAAAACATTTACAGAAGATGCAAGAAATGCACAGGATAGGAAGTTATTTATTTTAAAGATAACTGCTCATTTTCTATCTTAAATTAGAAATTTAATTATTTTGTTTTCAAAGATGTAAGTTATTAATTTTTACTTTTTTTCTAAGAACAGTGGTTCTCAAACTGGGGGCCACGTCCGCAGAAGAAAAAAAAAGAACAGCCAAAGGACGTAGAGTTGGAAATGGATCCTTTTGTAAAAGGGAAGAGAAAAGTCACTGAAGTCGTAGGCCCAGGCAGGCTATTCAAAAGTTAAATGCAAAATATATTGGCATATCTTGCTCTCGGCTTCATAGTTAATGTCGCTGGTGAGGAGAAAAGACCAATGCGTGTCCTGTGCCTTAAAACCAGACAGTATGAAACCCACAAAATTAATAAGACACATTAAGAGACAAGCATCCAAATTATGTTCAAAAGCCACTTGAGTTTGCACTGGCTTCATACAAAATTGCGTATCGCGTTGCACAATGTAAGAAACCTCACACGATTACAGAAGAGTAGATTCTTCCCGCTGCCGTAGATATGGTGTCAGTTATACTTGATGAGGCGAGTGTCGCAAAATTAAATATTATCTGAGTGTCAAATGACACCAAATCAAGACACATTTATGATATTGCACCTGACATCTGAACAGCACATTGAGGAATTACAACAAATTAGAGGAAAGTCGATTAGGCCACTGATAGTAACAAGGACAGTTTGTTAATGGCATATGTGCGATTTGTTGATTTCAAGTCACTGAATGACGATTTTCTTGTTCAAATAAAAAAAAGCATTCGTTTATTCATATGTGTAGTAGTGAATATATTTGCTAGTCTGAGGTGAATTGTTTTTTTATAACTAGATTTTTCTATTGGTTTTAAAGGGGAGCGTGAATAAATGTTGAATAAATAATAATTTAGAAGATATGTGTTGTGTGTTATATTAAAACTAAGTAATGCACCTTTTACTTGATAATTTCTCATAGGAAAGAACATAAAATGCTCGTGCATTATTCATAATAATATTAAAATGTTCAGTTCGTCAATATTTGTATTTAGGGCCAAATTGGACGGTGAACGGTGGCTTATCAGTCCAGTACAATCACACACAACGCCAGGCATGAGCAATGGCGGGAAAATCTCTATTTATGCTGTAAATGGCTTGTTTTGTGGATTGATGGGCCGCTGGGGCCGGATTGGGCCCGTCTCTCCATGTGTCACGCAGACGTCGGAGCAGGTATCTCCCATCTCAGAGACGGATGTGCGGCAGAGATCCGGAGCGACTACGACACGCCGCCGCGTTTGAAAGCCATTACTCTTACATGACTTTGGCGAGAGCGGAGAAAATG
Source organism: Paedocypris sp. Pulau Singkep (assembly GCA_017309775.1). NCBI lineage: Eukaryota > Metazoa > Chordata > Actinopteri > Cypriniformes > Paedocypris > Paedocypris sp. Pulau Singkep. Next base: position 12,987,807 of record MU204381.1, on the reverse strand, counting down.
AAAAGCAATCACCCTTGAGCACATTACAGACTTCAGTCAGCTCGGCCTCTCTTGTGTCTCTTTATCTGACCAATAAATCTCCCTCAGCACACACACACACTTGGAGAACTCTGCAGGGACTGGCAACCAGGGCCGGCCAGTGATAGAGTCAAACCGGGTTTAAAATCACACTCACTCTTCACATGAGTTTGCGAAAAGAAACTTCAGGATTACTGTAGACACGTTCTTTTCTGTGTGAGTTTGCCTGCTGGTGAAAGTGCAGCTTCCTTTCACACGAAGCACCGAAAAAATGACTTGACATCCCAAACTTTGCTCCAAGCGGAGGTGAAGAGAGGAAGTTCACAGACATCCGGCCTTTGTGCTCGTCTGCCAACTGGGACACTGGAAATTATGCAAATGAGGAGATGTGCAAATGTGCGGCGTTTAATATACAGTTTGCATAATTGATGAGCGCAGAGGCAGTGGGGGATAATAGAGCTGCGGCTTGAGAATCGCTGGCAACTTTGGGAGCTCCTGTGCTCTGGTCAGAGTGTCGGCCGCTCTGAGCCGGAGAGGCCTGCACCACTATTACTCACTCATTATATCCCACAACGCACTGTAGTTTTCAGTGGAAAGGTCATGCTACTCACTCAGAGTTTCTTTTCATAGATAGACAGTCAGACAGACAGGTATATAGATTGGACAGCGAGACATGCAGATAAGCTGGTAGACACGCAGACTGAGAGCCAAAAATAAACGGATGGATGGAAAGATAGATGGATAGACATACAGACATAGAGAGATTAGACAGAGAGATGGATAAATATAGAGAGATAAATAGACAGACAGACAAACAGAAACAGACAGATGATCAGATAGACAGAAAGTTAACGATTGGTTGGATAGATATGCAGACACATTACATATTACAATTTGACAGTTAAATAAATGAATGGATGGATAGATTGACAGACACAGACGGACAGATAAGCAGATACAAATGCAGATGCAGGCAGAGAGACAAAAACAGATGGATGGAGGGATACATGGTTGACTGGACAGACAAACAGACAGAGAGAAATAGATAAATAAGACAGGCTTAGGTTGGATAGACTGACATACAAACAGGCAGTCAGGCGGATGGATGGATGGACGAACGGACAGATGGACGGACATGCAGTCAGACAAACAAACAGACTGACTGACAGACGGTAAGAAATAGATAAATAAGCAGATAGACAGTCGGTCAGGCAGAGAGACAAAATGGTTGGATAGATATACAGTACAGACAAATAGATAGATAATTAGATGGATAGACAGACAGACAGACACAGACCGAAACAAATAGAAAAGTAGATAGTATCTGGCTAGTAATAAAATATTTGCATCACCCCACCAACTGATGTCAGATTCAGCTCAGAAATTGGAGCCATCAACAAGGTTTTTGAGTATATAGACTGGTATGTTTTTAAGCAGAGGTACTGACATTATAGGTCAAGTCAAATGTATTTATATAGCACATTTAACAACACCAAGGTGGACCAAAGTGCCTCACAAGAAGTAAAACGAAGGATGTATAAGTGAAACATGGTAAAAAGTAGTACATTAAAAGACAGTGAAATTAGTACATTAAAACACAGTAGAGTAGTACATTAAGAGACAGTACTTAAAATTTAACATCAAAAGCCAGGGAGAACAAATGAGTTTTGGACAAGTGAATGAACGATCGCAACAGATTTTAGTCCCTTGGGGTTTTGAGAAGCCCTTGGACATTTTATTGTAAAGTTACTTACTAAGGGTTGCTGGGATAGCAGAGAGAAGAGCTTGGCCATTCAGTTCTTTAAAAACAAAAAGTAAAATTTTGAAATCCATACTGTATTGGATAGGTAACGAGCGTAAGATAAGAGTGACGTGGTCATATTTGCGTCTACCGGAGTTTAGCGGCAGCGTTTTGGACTAACTGGACGCGTGCGAGTGTCGACTGGGCAATGCCAACATAAAGCGAGTTGCAGTAGTCTAAACATGAGGTGATGAAAGAGTGAATTACAGACAGTTCGGTGGCAGTCTAAGCTGGGGAAAACATGTTCTGACCACCGAGTTGACTTATTTGTCAAACCGGAAAAATAAGTCAACTTTTTTTATTTCATAATCACTGTCGGTGCGTAAGTCTGTGCGTCGTCCGCGAAGAAGTGGTAAGCAACACACAATTACGCATTACAATTGGGCACTGTCGCCTCACAGGATTTCAGACCCATGGAAGCTGTTATTGGCTTCCGCTCCCCAAGACCCAGAAATAATAGAAGCGCTTTAGTAGATGAATGAAAGAACCGCTTCAACTTCCAACGTCTATTGTTTTCCTAGTTTGTCCTTGAAATCAAACCCAAAACCTTGGGTAACGCAAAGCAGTGTGAGATGTTTGTGCAAGAGCGAGACGTACACACCTGACGTTTGCCTCGCACACTTTAGCCCTCAGTAGTGCACTACACCCTCTAGTGTGAATGGTCAAATAAGTGGATGCTTTCAGGCGCAGCTACCGCCCTATTTCATAGAGATTCATCTCACGTGATTCCGAGTTTGAGAGCAGATGAGCACGTATGAAAAGCAAAAGTGGCTATTAATTCATTACGGCCGACTCATTACTAACCTGCCGCTTTCATTTAACCCTCAGCGGAGTCAAACAGCGGCTCGGCGCTAAAGGTTAAACCACTGGAAATGTGATGCGTCCTGTAAGAGCATGTTTGAGGAGAAGAGCTGGATGAGGTGTGAGGTTAATAGTGGATTGAGTGAGTGGCTGCACAAAATACTAATCCGCACAAGACGCCATTCACAATTCCTGTAGGGAAAAAAAACGTTCCATTACATCAGAAACCGACCTTGCTCCAGTGCACATCTCGACTTCTAAACAGGAACCACGTGTGTGTATTTGACACTTTATTTTGCACAAGTTTATCCCTGCCCGAAGAATCAGACATTAGCATTGCAAACAACGTTTCTCCGTCTGCAAAATAAAGCGTATATGTGCTTTTAATCAGTTCCATTGAGCTTTAATGGAGCTTCGTTACACGTTTAGCTGCTTCAAAAAATCCCATCTAAAGCTTTCATCTTCTAGTCCTATCTAAATCAATCAGTCCTTGAAAACTGCTTAATTTGTGAAGTTTTCAACTTTTGATTAAAGAACCACCCTTTGTCATTGCACATTCACTGGAGGTTGAAAGTTGTGCAAATTTTGTCTTTTGTTATTACTAAATGCCACGGTTACAGCATCATAGATCTGCGTCCCGTGATCTCATTTACCGCGGAAATGTCGGACACTGTACAGTTTCCACACTGTAAGATGAGAGATGTGAGGAAACACAGAATGAGAAGAAGAGGTCAGTGGAAAATAATGAAGAGGAACATCTCCAAAAAGCAGAAACGTTATCTCCTCTCGCCTCTTTGCCTTTTCCCATTTTCTCTATCGCTCGCGATCTTAATGAGTCCCGCGGCCGTCGGTCCTGTGGCGGTATGCAGCCGTACGTCACCGTGACACCGGGAGCGCGAGACAGGGAAACACAACTCACATCTGCACAGATGACTACACATCCGTACATAAGCATCCTCAATCTCCGCTGCTTTATCTCACATTGCGGGTAATAACTAGCATAACTCTCGTGCACAGCTTCATGAAAAAAACATAGCTTGCTAATCTCGTGGAAAAGAATTTGTATTTACAACATGTTCTACATGATAGTAAAAATGAGCCCATGTTGTTTTTATTCAATGAAATATGTACAGCGTTTTAATTACTGGTAACTGGATTTTTCTCTTGGAACTGATGAGCCAAAACGCTCAGAAGCCAAAATAGTTTTCCCATAACAGCTGGATTTGTTAAGCGTTTCCACAACAAAAAAAGAAAATATTGTTGACATGTCAATTCGACAAACCGAGAGTCTCCAACGACAATTTTCCCATAAGAAATAAAGAAAATGTGTAAAATACATGCACTTAAATACAACAAATTACAGCACACAGAGCAATGCTTCATCAAGATTAGCCCTGCAAAACAGATTATTCACGGAAGTGATGCTTACCCTGCTATAATTCCAATACTTCAAACAATTCTTCTAGAATGATGAAAGTGTGCCACTTGAGCAAAGCCGGAAGCATTTTCTGTGCTTCGCTTTAGTGCTAATTAGTGAAAACGAAGGAAATATTTTGGGGTCTAAAAAAATAGCTCATAAAACAAAAAGGCAAAATGACCAATTTACGCTTGGTCCAACCACACAGATTTTATTTCTGATTTTTAATGTGGAAGAAAACCCCACTTTTGCATGAGACTACAATCTGCAAACAGTGGAAATCTTGCATCAAATTCCCAGTCACCTTCACTCAAATGTGCCCCGCCATGTGATTTTATGTGGACCCTGAGAGCATAAAAGCGGCTAAAAAATAAATACCAAAAAATAAAATAAGAGCGTGCATTGACTAAAAACTACATTTCCCACAATGCCTTTTGACTGTGGAAACACTGGCAGTGTTTTCACAGTTTTATGTTATTTTTCTGTATTCACTTGGACAGTTTGACACTTCGTTAATGGAGTTATGTGTGTTTTCATAAGCTTACATAAATCTAACATAAGCTAACATAAATCTATAACAGATTTATGTTAGAGCGACAAGCAAACTGTTTTTTTTTTTTGTCACTTGATTAAGACGTGATAAATAATGAGTTGTTTAACATTAGGAAGTGGTAACATTTATTTTACATTTATGCGTTACATCCGGCCCTTTGAGGACAGACATTATGCTGAAGTGGCCCTCTGTGAAAATGAGTGTTGCGCTAAAGTTTTGCACTAAAATGTAGCGTCAAAGTTTTGCGTTAGAGTGGTGCGCAAAAGTGCTTTGCTACAGTGTGCCACTAAAGTGTTGCGCTAAACTTTTAGCGGTGACTTGAGTGGCTTAAAGCAGGTGGCTCTTGGTGGGTTTCTCCTTCCTTCCGCTCAGTCCCACCGTGTTTAATAAGTGTGGGAGGATGATTTACCGCTTAACCGATTTTTAAAAAGGCATTTCAGAGGTGGTTTCCATATCGCTGAAATATATTTTTATGAGAGGCTTTGGAACGTAACCAGAGAAACCAAGAGTATAAAGCTCTATTGTGTCGCTCAATGAGGAAATAAATCTACATTTAAGACACATCTCGGCCTGTTGTGATTTAACAATCCCGCTAAGCCATGATGAGGATTTTGATTAATCATTCCGTCATGATAGCTATTAAAGAAGCCGTGTGCCTGGCCTCACAAACAGACTTCACGGTAATGACAGGGTTAATTAAGCCACAGAGAAGCCGCTAATGAGCAGGTCCAGTTATAGCCTATGGGTGTGATGGATATAATACCGGAGGAAAAAAAGGAAAAACAGGCTTTTTTTCTCTGGGTCTGTGGGCCGTCAGAGAGTCGATCTGGCCCGGCGGACACAAGCCTGCTCAGGTCGCTGGGCTCATTGCGATGCATTATGTGGACTCGGGCTGTAGCAGAAGAGAAGCCCTGTGTTAACCAGGGCGCTGTCAAGATGTAATGATTGAAACTGGAACATTACCCCTCCAGACACAATCTGCTTTCGTTCACATCAGTGTTGAGCTCATGATTATAAATCTACATCACCAAACAAGTTTCTCACCTTCCTGGTACAAAATGGAGGCCATCATCCAGAAGAACAGAATTTCCAGGGAGAAATGGTGTCCAACCTTGTCTTCTGACCCGTCACGACAAATTAGGAGCTGTGAAGAGAACAGCAGCCACCACAAACGCCTCTGAGCCTCTGAGAGGGAAATCCAAAATCACATTCTGAAAAGCAGTCTTTTAAATCAGAACCGACTGATAGGATCAAATGAACATCTAATGAAAGATATAACAGCGAAAAGCATCTGTGTCCGGGAGTCAGTGTGGCATCAGATGTCCTGAGCTGCCAGATGTTTCCATGTGTCTATAATGTTTCGTTCAGGGGCAGCACGGTGCCCGCTGAGTGCCATCTCCATCTGCCCAAGCTCACAGCTGAGACCCGCACCAAACCCCGGCACGCACCTGTCCGAGGAGCGCCCACACACACACACACACCGGGAGGATCACTGGATGACGCGAGGATGTGTGTGGCGTTTGGAGTTTGGAGATGATGCTGAGAGTGTTTGTCATTCAGCAGCCGTCAGACTGACAGCAGCAGATGGAAGACATCAGAAACACAACTGCCGCCTGTCACATGTGATCAAGCATCTGAATCGGGGACGTAAACACAAGCGCTAACTACAAACACACACACACACCCGTCTGCTCGACGCATGAAGCTCCAGACGTGTCTGTCTGTCATGCGTGCTCTTCACAGAAGTCATGAAACTTTCAGATGGTTTGGACTCGTCGCCACACGCTCAAAGACTGGGACGCGTAAGTGTGTGGTTCCGCAACAAGGCAATGCATCATTGCTTCAGATCGATGGGAGGCACGTTCCTCCGAGTTCCTCTCTGTGGCTTTATTCCAGAGGCGATTAATCCAGATAAACACTGTTCAGCTGCATCTATAATACATGTGAAGATGGTCCTGCTGCTTCAGCCGCTCTTAATATATGCATCTGTGCTCGGAGATTTATCACCGGCACCGGGTCGCACAAGTGGAACCGACCTTCTAGAAAAGCGAAAAATGCAAGCAAAGCGTAGAAAATAGGCGAAAGAAAGGGGCAAAATTTGGAGATCAGTCCTTGGTGCGTCCCATCGGGCGAAGGCAATTTTCAGCTCTGCTGAACCCATTCCACCACAACTGAAGTCCAAAAGGCCGACAAAACGTATTCACACTGCCAGACTCCGTGCTGCCATCACTCAAGCCCCGGCTGAAATTTGGAGCAGAGATCAGAAGACGCCATTACTGTGATGTTGAGGCATCTGAATGTGACGTCCAGGACAATCGTTGGGAGAAATGAGGGCAGTTTGTCACTATAAAAGACACGGCAGAACTCTAAAGACATACAAATACACTGACGGTGAAAACGTGATTAGTCAGGGAGGTGTGAGCCTTCATGAATCCAAAAGCGGAAAATCACATGCTGAGAAGATGCCATTGAAAGCACAGACCAAATCCTGTTGTCTGCAGGCCTAAAATGTGTTTTTTTCAGTGTTTAAATTTAAAGTTTGTTGAATGGGAGCGAAACACCGCAAATGCAGGGTTTATTCAGAGGAATAAAAAACGTGTTGTTTTATATTTATTATACTTCCTTTACTAATAGAGCCAATTTATTTTGAGAGAAACACTACTAAATGATTTACAATTCTTTTATGTTTAACTTCGGCGGCATGCGTCAGACTCGGACCACGGTCACAGATGCTCGGGTGGATGCACGGAAGCTCAGAGAGTTTGGAGCCGGTAGCGATTCTCCCCCGCGCTCGGACACAGCGGGCGGCGTCCCGGTCTCTAAAAAACACAGATTGCTTGTCGTGAGCATTTTTATAGGGATTAGTTTGGCTTAGTGCCGTGGCTAACACCATGATTAGCTCTTTCTGGCTCTGGAGATAAGTGAATTCTCTCTGGTTATTCAGAGACGGTTCAGGGGGGAAAACAGCAAATAAGGCAGCGGTTTAATAGAGAAAAACAGACTGAACTGTCGCACTGTAAGACTGATAACCCTGTCCCTCTAATCACCATTACTGGACCCCTGTCTGTACTGAGAGAAAGAGAGAGAGGGGACAGAGAACGAGTGGTGGGGAAAGAGGAGGCGGAGAGAGACGTTGGGTTAATTTTGCCCGCAAGCGCTGGTATGGGAACAGTTCCTTTGCTCTAATCCTGGTTTTTAATACAATGAGGAACGACACAACTGAGCCAGAAGCGGCAGATTAAACTGACAGTCCCAATTTGTCGTTTTCTTACATCTTCAGCCTGCAGGATCAAAGAACCTTAAGGTTACAAAACCTGCTTTAAATTCATGCGACTTGTTGTGTTCAGTCATCCATTAAGACGCATTTTACATTGTAATATATTCATAACAACGGAAATCACAATTCCATACAAAATCCGCATATGTAATACACACACACACGGACTGGGGTGTGTGCAAATGCAAACACGCTTAAACGTTTGCCAACATTGTTCTTTTGGCTTTGGGTTAAGATGCGGCCAGGAAGGTTTTTTTCATTTACATCTCATTTCCAAGTACAGTTTTGTGGTAAGGAATTGGTTATTTGTGTAACTTGTTTGAATATGTGATCGTGCGATCCCACCAGGTGTGAAGGCCGTGAAGTATAAAGGAGATTGTGATGTGCAGATCAGGTTGTGAGGAGCATCTCTGGTCCAGAAGAACGTTGGAGCTGGATCTCCTCTGGATCAGAGACCAACACTGTCGACTTTAAAGCTGCAGTTAAAAGCCATACGAGCTTTCAAGCTCAAGCAGCGCTCAAGATTTCTCTTTGACTTCTTTTCATCGCACATAAGTAAAAACAAGCTTTCAACATCACATCACTTTTTCATCACACAATGTGATAATGAATCAATACGACGCACATTTACCTTTGTTGGTAATCATTTCTTCTTGCTTCTAAGAGCTAAACATTGCGTTCTTTCAGAGCAAACCTACCAAATGGCTTCACCTCGTCAGATGCCTTCTGAAACGTCGTTGCACAGTTTGTAATGTCATGGTGTCTTTTTAAAACACCTTCCAGTGCAGATATCATGCATGGTACATGGGTGTTGTAATCTCACAGTATCACAATAAATATCAAAGCATGTTTCAATCTGATAGCACACGTGTGTGAAACAGCCACCGGGGAAACGCACAGGATGTTATGTAAATGTTCTTCACCTTAATTAAATAAATTAACGACTCTCTTCTCTCTCGTACAGGAACCAGACGTCAAGACCAACCTCGGTTTTGACACGATGGACACAATAAACTTCACATCCTGGAACTCGTCTGAGGGCAATGAGACGGCAGAAGAAGTGGACGGGAGCCCATACAAGACAGTGGAGGTGGTGTTTATTGTCCTGGTGGCTGGTTCGTTGAGTCTGGTTACTGTTATAGGGAACATCTTGGTCATGCTCTCCATCAAAGTAAACAGAAGCCTGCAGACCGTCAACAACTACTTCCTGTTCAGCTTGGCATGTGCCGACCTCATCATCGGTTTGTGCTCCATGAACCTGTACACCATCTACATCGTGATTGGATACTGGCCGCTGGGCCCGGTGGTGTGTGACCTGTGGTTGGCGCTGGACTATGTCGCGAGCAATGCTTCCGTGATGAACCTGCTGATCATCAGCTTTGATCGATATTTTTGCGTCACCAAACCTCTTAGTTACCCAGTGAAGAGGACAACCAAGATGGCAGGCATGATGATCGCGGCAGCCTGGGTGCTGTCCTTTATTCTCTGGGCTCCTGCCATTCTGTTCTGGCAGTTTATTGTTGGCGGGCGCACGGTTCCGGAGCGCGAGTGCTACATCCAGTTCTTCTCCAACGCTGCCGTGACGTTTGGCACAGCCATAGCTGCTTTCTACCTGCCCGTCATCATTATGATGGTGCTGTACTGGCAGATCTCTCGTGCCAGCAAGAGCCGAGTCAAGAAAGACAACCGTAAACCATCATCGGGCAACCATGATGCATCGACCAACCAGGCGCGGGAAACCACCACCAGCAAACCTAACAACAACAATCTGACGGTGGAGGAAACGGACGTGAGAGGCCAGACACAAACTAATGATGATGCCGTCAGCCAGCTAAATGCCAAACTCCAGAATGGAAAGTCAAGTGGAGAAGTGGAGGCAGGGCGAGGGAACTGCCTCCCAGCCGAGGAGAAGGAAAGCTCCAATGACTCAACGTCCGGCAGCGGCGCCGTCACCAATCAGAAAGAAGAGGCGGCTCCATCCACCGCCAATCAGCTTTCAGAAAAGCAGCGGACCAAAGCTGGAGGCTCCAAGCTCACCTGCATCAAGATCAACACCAAATCTCCAAAAGGAGATGGTTTCTCTCCATCTAACGCCACGGTGGAGATCGTAGCCGCGGCTGAGAGGCAGAACCACGTGACGAGGAAGATCGTGAAGATGACCAAGCAACCACCCAAGAAGAAAAAGGCACCGTCTTCCAGAGAAAAGAAAGTCACCCGCACCATCATGGCCATCTTAGTGGCGTTTGTGGCGACCTGGACACCCTACAACGTGATGGTGCTCATTAACACCTTCTGCTCCAGCTGTATTCCCAACACCGTCTGGACCATTGGATACTGGCTCTGCTACATCAACAGCACCATCAATCCCGCATGTTACGCCCTCTGCAACATCACCTTCAAAAAGACCTTCAAACATCTACTGCTCTGCCAATACAAAAACATACGCTCTGCTCGATGAGCACATGTGTGTGTGTCTGTGTGTGTGTGTTTGGATGGCGTTTGTTTGTTTGTGTGAGTGACGGCTTATACTGACAGCGGGAGAATCGCCACCTTGCCGAGCGGTTCTGGAGGTTCTAGCGTAATGGAGGCCCACGTGAAACCTGCTCCTACACAACTTCCTCACAAGCTGCACAGTCGTCACTCTCGCAGATCCAAGAATCGCCCACATTTGGCTCGCTTCAACCCGAAAACTGAGCTTAAAAAAAGTGAATCCGTTAGGCAGGTTTTGCTGAGAGGTCGAGCCAAGCGTGTGATGGCATTCGTAGTTTTGTTTTAATGATAACCTGTCATAGCACTTTACACAGGTAGAGATGATGCATGTCACACAAGTGGGGGTAAGGCGCAGAAATAGTTGACTTATGTTGAGAAAAGAAAAAGACAAAAAAACGAGTGGGCAGCTTGGAGTCTGAACTATTCAATAATACACAATTAAGGGGACAACAGGGCTGACTGAAGATCCAAACCTGGAGTGTTTGAGCTTCAGTATAAAACACACATGTATATACCTGTACATAGGTAAGGTGCGTGGGCTTGTGACGTCATATATACGAGCATCATCTGAAGCTGAAGTCAACATGAGCTCATTGCGCATCTTCTCAATGTCTGATGAAAACACGAATAATCAGGATGAGCGAAAGATGCGGCACTTAAATTCATGCAGATTGTGAAAAGTGGAGATCGGCAGAAGATTTACATAAATATGCTATTTTTGCATTTCTAATCAAAAGAGGAAAAAATGACATACATGATATGGAAAAAGACGTTGGAAATACCTCATCTTACACGTTTGTGTGCATGATATGGATTCATGTTGACTAGAACGCTTGATGAAGCAAAAGTACACAACGACAGGTAGCTGGTTGCGAAGCCGGGAGTGCGCTCAGCGAGAGGGCTCAAGAGGCTCTCCAAGCCCCCCTGTCTTCAAGTGGATGAGGTTTGAGTGCTCGGGGTCTCCAGGGATGCAAATCTAAACCTTTTAAATCGAGCAGACGTGCAGGATAAAGAGGCTTTCGCGGGCACGCTGCCATTAGCTGCCACTTCACAGCCACAAAGCGGACTATGGATCCCGAAAATATCGCACATTCAGAGGTCTTATTAAAAGGCCAAACACTCGCTTTCCGTCTCATTGTAAATGACATTAAACACAGCGATTTGGAACCACACGGTGGCGGCTACGGAGGCGCGCTCGCGGAAGAAATGAGGTGCCCCCGCGCGGGTGCGTGTGATTGATCACCCCGGAAAGGGATTTGAATATAATCGCAGGTATTTGCCTTGTGATTTTAAAGGGCTAAAGTACTTACACATCTCATCTCATTGTGGTTTTTATGTAATTTCATCAGATTTTTAATCAGATGATCCAGACGAGGATCATGGGAAATGTCAGTTCATCGATTAGAAAGCGGCGTTATCGAAGTGATGCGTGCTGGGAGATTCAATCTATAGGGGCACATTTACCACAGTAAGCACGGGGATAAAAAGTGTGTAGTGCAGACTGAAATTCCATTCTAATCACTAGCAGCAAAACCTGCATTTGCTCCGTCCGTCTTTCATAGAGCCAGATATTAAATGGAGATATTAAAGATCTCATCTTCACACATTGGGATATTGGAGGAGACGCTGTATATAGTGCTATATTTTTATAGCTGTTGGAAGGCAGCAGTACATTCACACTGCCATAAATGAAAATGAAGTTTTCTCCCACACACACTTCCATTTTCATACATCATGCACCATGATGTTCCGTCCCTTTAAACAGCAGATGATATACAGAGTGTTTATTGAAGGATGCCAGCTGAGTCTCTCTCTCTCTCTCTCTCACTCATACACACTCACACACACACACGCACACATACACACACACTGCAGCCAAAAAGAGAAAAAAAACTGTGGTAAAATTGGGTTGTGCTCAACTTATTCGACAAACGAAGGTCAAAGTGACATAACAAATGCAGCAATGTTTATTAGTCTGTGTGTGTGTGTGTGTGTGTGTGCATTCCCGTGCGTATGTGAGTGTGATAGAGGTCAGAGGTCGTAGGAGGGGCTGTGTGTTGGCCTGATAGCTACGTGACCCCGGCCGTATATGGGTTGTGGCTGCAGGAGACGCTCGGCCTGAGAGAGTGTGAGACAGATACGAGACTATAAAAGCTCTAGTCACATGAGCCAGTGATGTCAGACATCACAGTAAACAATAACCGACTACGGCACAAAATCAACCTAAACTAATGTAGTCGAGAATCAAGTTCAGCTTGATTGAGATCTGGCCAGTAAGTTAGGGGTGACCTTCAAATAATTTATTGGGAATTTAAAGTAATTGGGAAACCAAAATAAGCAAAACATTTGAAAAGGTAGTCCTGAACCACCAACACAATGACTAAAGTTATCCGCGTTAGACTAGTTTAAGTCACACGGATGAATGACTAACAGCGCACATACCCATTGTCAGATGTTGAAGACTACTTACAGTCTGTAATTTGTGTTGTGTGAAAGACATGTCTAGACGCATGAGTGAACACACCACTTCCTGCAAGAACCGGGAGAGGTTTTGTCCTGTGACAATCGGCCAATCAGAGTGGAGTTTCATGGACCGCTGACCTGACCAATGCGATTGTGGCCTCAGCTTCAGCACTTTTATCTTTTAAAAATTTTAAAAAAGAGTAAATATGACAGTGTACATATATTATTAGAAACTGATTATATGGAAAGTTGTGATCAAAAATAGCTTTCGTGCCAATTTCACATTTCCTTTTCGCATTAATACATGTTTTAGTATATCACATGCAATTTATGACATTTGTTTTCCTCATCATTTTCATCATCACCCTCATCCTGTTCACACTCATAAAGAAACTAGCAGCACAATTTTCTCCGAAGGGCTTTAATGTATTTTTGTATCAGGTGTTGAAAACGAATGTGTCTATATTTTGGTGTGAGATTATGTGCCGTCTCTCTGTAGATTTTCTAACAGGGTGACGCGCACGTGTGTGTGTGTGTGTGTGTGTGTGAGGTCAGTTTGCATCCCTGGAGCATCTCACGTTTGTAGTATGTGTGTGTGTGTGTGTGTGTGTGTGTGTGTGTGTGTGTGTGTGTGTGTGTGTGTGTGTGTGCGTGCTGATCTTCGGGATGATTAAAGTGTGTGAGAAAAACAGACTCTCTCACAACATTTCACTGTATATCAACTGCCAAAGACACACAACACAGACACACAACAGCCGGCGCTTGTGGACATTTTACTGTGTTTCTGGCCGTGGAGGAGAAGGCCAAACATGGAGATAAAGCTGTGACTTTACGGAGACCGTCTGTGACTCGAGCGACATTGGCAACTCAGTTGTGCGTGTTGTTTCTTTGTCTCTGGTTTATTACTAAACAAAGAAGCAACTTTACGGTTGTCCTTCGATCTGGACACCATTACGCCGAAGATAACAGACGTCAGAGAAGCATGACACAGAGATCGACAAAGTGTGGGTGACAGAAGTGTCGAACACTCTAATAATACTGCAAATGATGCTGCAACTGTGAAAACTGTAAAAAGGTGAATAATCTCGGACCACGGTGAAACAATCACCACGTATTTCTTTGGAAACTCGACACAACCTGTGCATAAAAGTGCAAGTAAAAAAGAGCTTGATTTAGGCATTTTAAATCCAGATTTATCAAGGGTTTTGACTTTATCCATAATGCAATTTTAAAAAGAGTATTAAAAGAATATCAAAGGCAGAAACTCTGTAAATAGAGTATTTTACAGTCATTGAGAAGCAACATGGCTGCCAACAAACCAAACGAGTTTCTGTAATGAACCGATGCTGTAAATACTGGACGTCGTTGTTGTCGCGTGCTGTGGTTTTGGTTCCGTAGACGTGTGCTTTAGAAAGTGTGTGTGATATTTAGCTCTAACTCTTTAAGTGTAGCACAAAAGAAGTGTAAATACACGTGTTTGTTGCTGAAAATGAATGTTTCATAACTTAGTTCGCCAGAGGGTCTCGGCAATTACACACATGAATTGCTGTAACGTGTCAAATGCTCTTGGAAAGTAATTCTGGCAAATAAAAGGTGATGCGGAAAGTGCCATTACTCGGTGAAAGCACAACACACTCGCTAATGTATGAAAAGAAGCATTCACGTTTTTTATTAAACGGTTAAGTTATGAGAATACTCTGCAGTGCTTGGGGTTTCGTCTTATTAGTTTTTAGATTCTATCTGCATTTTATTTAGAGTTATACATCTATTGGATTTGGAGGCTTGAATTCAACATGCAACAAATTAAACTTGAGATAACTAGAACTAAAAAGCACACGGTTCTGTTTCCTGTCACTGCTCTTCGACATTCTGTCGGTCAGTTCTAGAACATTCACGTCTGTTTCTACCGTTTGTTTATTTTTTCGGTGAGCTGCACACAAGCTAAACTCCGCTAAGAGCGCTAGCAGGCCAGAGACCATTGCAAAGACCAGCAGACGAATCTTCACGAGGATCTGCAGATTCTAGTCACTGGGGTTCCGCTCCTTCTTTTTCACCCCGTCCCGACTGGGCTTGCGAGAGTCTGAGAAAAGATGGTCAATGTTGTGTCAACATTTTGGTTTGTAAAGTGTCTATTAAACATTTCACAATCCAACTGGAAAAAACAGCAACAACTTTGATTTAATAAAAATGAACTATTAATTATTTGTCTTGCTTAAAATGTGGTGTGGTTATGTGTGTGTGTGTGTGTGTGTGTGTGTGTGTGTGTGTGTGTGTGTGTATCTCGCACGTGCTCAAAAAAAGTGTAGAGGTAAACAGGAAGTGTTAGAATCAATAGTGATGTATTATAGACAGCTAGAGCACATAACTCACAAAAAACACATAATGACACCGGGGAGACGATGAAGTCGACAAGGGACACAGAAGTCGAGGAACGCAACGATGAACTACATGAAATGGAACAGAGTGTGTGGTGATGAACTTGTGAATAGTGGGAATCCGAAAATGCCGCCAGATGATGGACAAGTGAGCTGAGGACAATTATATAGCGTAGGGCAACCGGCTCCAGGTGAGTCAGATGATTCGGGGAGATGAGTTGAGACGAGACGAGACGAGTGATGAGCAGCTGGTGAGTGATGATGGAGCCCAGGATGTGTGTGTTATTGCCATAGTGTGTGCACGCATGTGTGTGTGTGAGTTGTTGGGGTGTGTTTGTGTAGTGTTTTTGTGATTTGTATGTGTGTTTGTATGAGTCTGTTGTTATTTGTCTGTAGGTGTGTTTGTATGACTGTGTGTTTGCATATGTGTAAATATGAACGAGTGCTTTTGATATTGTTTGTGTTTAATGTGTGTGTGTGTGTGTGTGTGCACGCTGTTGAGCAATTATTAATGTAAATGTTGCAGTCTGTATCAGTGAGTTTAAGTATGTCTGTGTGAGTGTATGTTTGTGTGTGTGCGCAGTCATGTGTGTTGTGTTTGTGTACCCTGAGACTTGGGCTGGGTGCATGGTTTGGTGGCGCTGACAGTGTCGGGGCAGATGGCATCCATCAGCGCTCGCTTCAGCTGTCCACTGCGTGTCTTCATTCCTGTGACGGGGTCACACTCGCCCCACTCCTGGAAATCATACTTACACTCCCCTGTCACAACACACACACACAAACATGTGTCAGATTATTACCGTTTATCTGGAAAGATGGCACAAATATAGACCACAGTTTTCCAAATTAATTGAGGAAATTGTTTAAGATACAAATTATTCTAAAAAAAAAAAAAAGAGGTTGGGGTGATAGTTAGAGAGAGAGAGAGAGAGAGAGAGAGAGAGAGAGAGAGAGAGAGAGAGAGGATGAACAGCACCTGTTGATTAAACTTTTATTAAGCTCTTATTTCTCATCAGCACCTGACTATCTATAATAATGGTCTGAACTCATCTTATGTCTAATAACACACACACACACACACACACACACAGACACAGAGTTCATCACACTCTCCTTAGTAGCTTTAGCATCTCACTGGAATGAAGACTAAAACCCTTCCAACCAACCAGATAGCGCAGACTGAGGTTTCATCGGCTGAAGCGAGGTGAACACTGTAATAATCCCTCTCTCTCTCTTTCTCTCTCTCTTTCTCTCTGTGTCTTTCTCTGTTCAATAAACAGGTTCAGATCTGTAGATTCTGAAGGAAAACCAATGGAGAGGTGCTGATATGCACTTGTCACCTCACATCATCCCTCGCTCTCTGTCTGAATGGATGAGGTTCAAACCGCCGCACTGAAGCACTAAATTGTCTGTAATGACACATTTAAAGGCAAGAGAATGTGATGCATGAGCAGAATTCCTGCACTGAACCACAGGGACTTGAGTCTGGACCGCAAAACAACACACAGAGGATTCATCATGCAACAATTAGTCCCATCGTGTTTTATTAAGTCCGTGCATTCCGATTTCCCTCCTGAGTGAAAGAGAGCCGGAAAGAGACTTGGAGAGGAGAGAATAGTATAGAATAGAAAGACAGATATAAATACTAAAGGAATTCAAGGGATTAAAAAGAAGCAAAAGGAACGAAGAGCCAAATCTAGTTTTAGCAATATAGAATAAGAGAATACTGTAGAAGAACAGAAAAAAGAAAGAAAGAAAAACGAAAGGCAGAAGATAAAAAGGAAAGAAAGAACAAAGTAGAGGTAGACGTCTGTGTGTTTGCTCACTCGCCTCCAAACTGCTTCTTCCAGTTGCAGGGGATCTTACAGCGCTGGGTCTTCATGGTGTGTTTGCAGTCCTGGCCTGAGCGTGTGCCCTCCCTGGTGCCCAGGCCGCAGTCGCCCTCGTTGGCCACGCACACACTCCAGTGCCACTCGCCACAGTACGACTTACGCTCTTTCTTGCCTGTAATAAATTGGGCAATAAATGATGCACATGATAGGTTACAAACACACGTGCCGCAGAATTATAACATGAAGCACCACAGGCTGATGTTCCCTCACCTTGTTTCTCTGATTTCCCAGCATCTGTCAGCGCTGCTGTGACGGCCAGGAGGGCTAATAAAGCCACACACACCCACTGCTGCTGCATGCTGGGAAAAATCAACATAGCAATCAGCGCAGAATACAGCTAAACAAACAGAGAACTGTAAATGCTTTTCCACACTCAACAGACTCTCTCTCTCTCTCTCTCTCTCTCTCTCTCTCTCTCTCTCTCAGCCACTCAGGAAGGAAAGTAAAGGTGGATTGAATAATTAGAAAGCAATTTTATCCCAAACGCTCGGCTGCACTTCAGTTACAGTAACGCTGCGGCCCATTGACGACATCACCTCCATTTCAATTACTTATGAGCCTCTCTCTCTCTCTCTCTCGTTCTCCCTCCATCCACTTGTTTCTGGTTGACTGATTCCCTGCGGTAGCCATAAGCATCGTCTCTCTGGACACTCTCGTTCTGCTTAATGTTTAGGACAGAGAAAATGTCTCTGTTCTTGTGTCGCAAAAAAAAAAAACTCGCCAAGCACAAGGTCATGACCTAACATCTACATTCAGCTGAAGGATGGATGGATGGATGAATGGATTGAATGGACAGAAAAATACTGACATACTGAAGGAAATGATGGATAAAATGACGATGAATTGATTGATTTGTAGAAAGCTGAATAAATTGTTGAATAAATTACTTTTCAAAAATTTTGCCCGAGCATTATTTTTTGGCCCGCTAAGCCTCACAAATGTACTACTAGACTAGACAAACTTACTACACATCAATCATGACAGACCCCAATGACGCCCACTGCTCGCAACTGTACGCTAATACTGGCACTGCGCTGACTTCTGCCTGAAACTAGAGGCAGAAAACACAAGCTTTCTGGACAGCTGGACCATTGAGGAGCTAGAATCTGAGAGAAGATATTAACGTCTGGCTTAGTCACGCATCAGAGCAGATCAGTGTGAAATAAACTGAGCTCAGCTAATGTTTCTTTCTCTTTTATCAGATAATTGGTTTATTTTTGTTATTTGATTTTTACATTTTTCATGAGTTACTTGAAACTTGTTTAATACTGTTTAATAAGACACATTTCATTGGTGTGCTTTTTGTGGAATTTGCTTTTGCTTGTGTGAAATAATACATTATTTTCAGATTCTAAGTCGAGCTGTTCATTTTTAACCATAATTAGTACGTCAAAAAATACAGTATAAAGAAAAAATGCTCTTAAAGCACAAGATAACACATGGTCTATAACAAACCGCTTTTCTTGTTATATGGAGCAATTTTTCTTTTCAGATAATATCAATGTGGCCCATGACTTTGGTTCCACTTAAAAATTTGGCCTTGTGTTCATTTAAGCTCAACACAACAAAACTGGTGAACAAATAGATGGATGGTTGGATGGAAAAATGAATGAACGGATAGATTATTGAATGGATGGGACTGATGGAAAAATGGATGTATGGATAAATGAATGAAGGGATGGGCTAATAGAGGGATTAGGTGGATACATAGATGGATGGATGAATGATAAATGGATCGATAGATGATGGATGGATGACTGAATGAATGGACAAAATGAGGGATGAATGAATGAAGGGATGGATGGAAACATAGATAGATGAGGTGGAAAAAATAATGAATGGATTAATGGATGGAATGGATAGATAAATCAATGGACAAATGGATGCATAGATGGATGGATTGGATCACTGGATGTAAAAATGGACGGATGAATGAATGAATAGAGAGATGGATGAATGAGTGAGTGAGTGAGTGAGTGATGGACAAATGGATGGAAACAAAAATGGATGAATAGAAAAATAGTTAAATGGGTAATTGGACAATTGGATGCATGTGTGAATGGGATGGATGGGCAAATTAATGGATGGAGAGATGGAAAAAAGAATGGACAGATAAATGGATAGATGAGTGAATGGACCAATGGATAGATGAATTTATAGATGCATGGATAGGATGGATGGATGTACAGAAGTATAAAAAAATAGCTGCTCCACCTCAGTCCAGTGGGCCGTGCAAACCCCCGGTTCCGTCAGAAGGTCATAAAGCTGCCAGTCACACACCGAATCATGACACTCAAAGCTCTACTGATCATTAAACATAATCTGCCTCAAACCCTCATTAGCAGCGCTGCAGCGAACGTGTGATATCAGGATTAGCCCGCAGTCATGTGACACCACCTCTGGGATTTAAGAGACCAACGCCTTCACACTCCTGAATTGATCTGCGGTCAGATGAGCACTTACAGTCAGAAGAAGCTCGGCAAACCAGTTACACACACTTCACGAATTCGACACTTAAAGAATTCACAGACAATTAGGCGCAAACCATTACACCACAACACAGCCTTCTGCAGAGAAGCCTAGAACACAAACAGAGTCAAGCCACATTAGAAGATGAAGCAGCCCCGAGCTTCCGCTCCGCTCGCGCCCGTCCCGCGGCGGCGCTTCGCTAATGAAAAGTGTCGTTTCTTTGAATTGCTCCTCAGTGAATTCCCACAGTGGGGATCAACTCTGTTCTTCCCAATCACGGCAGACGGGCATCAGGAATATCATCACGTCTCCGGCCCCTGCAGAAAGTGTGAGGTGGGACATGATGAATGACTCGCGCACCTTCAGAAACACCTACAGAACGGCCGTGGGGGGTCGGCGGGAGCGTGTGTGTGTGTGTGCGTGTAGCGAGGCAGAGCTGTGATGTCGCTCCAACACTCCATTAGCTCATTGACCAGTGTACGAGCAGGAGGGGGTGAGTGACAGCATGATCCATCAGACTCCCTCTCTCAACTCCGGACAGATCTCAGTAAATCTGCTTCATTGGCTCTTAAAGTGACAGTTCAGCCGGCACAGGAACACTGTTATCATCTAGTCACCCTCTTTCTCAGATATGGCTAATAATTCTCAGTGGACTCTGGGTCAAGGTGGCCCTCAAATCCCGGAATGATGAGGATGAAAGTCAACGTCCAGTGATGGATGCTGAGGAACACGGTCTTATTGGGCCTTTATAATGGATGACAAGATTAGATTGATAGATAGATGGACAGAATGGCAGATGGATGTAAAGCCACTCTGGTTTATTCAAGGTGGAAACACAGATTCAAAGACCATCAACATCAGGTCATAGATCCCATGAGAATAGGTGGTTTGTTGGAGACGGATGTGAATGGCCAGACAAACAACCCATGGCAGAAAAGTCAAGCAGCTTCTCACTAAACCAGCCGAATGGTACCCGGGATGCTGCGCAGGTGAGAGAATCTCACCCAGGTGTCTGATCTCACAAACAAGATTCTGCACAAAGAGTGACACTAAGCTGAAGACTTACACGCAGTCAGACTGATGGAAGTGGCCCGGATAAATCCGGCGGGTCTCAGATAAACCAGCCAGCCACCTGTAATCCCAAATCACTTTCTCACAGCTCAAAGCCCCCTTAAAGCCCACCCAAAACGCTGTGTGTGCTGCAAATCGACTTTTGACATCCCACAAAGGCTTCGGCATGGGAGTGTGAAGCTTCACCACTCCAACATGCTACAAAAGCCGCTTTTGGAAGAGTCTGGAAATCACACGATGAATAAAAAGCACCAACCGTCCTGAAGCAACATCGAACACTCAAGCAGAACAGAGATTAGAACACGGGGGGCTGCCACGTCACTTGAAGGGTCCGCATACTGTATTTAAGCTACAGCAGGTGGGTGATTCACGGATTCTTCTCAGCTCCGCGTACAGCTAAAGCCTCGGGCCGGCGGCGCGTCCCTCGGCTCTGGTAATTTAGTGGTAACGTGCTGGAAGCTCTGGTGAGCTTTTCTCGCGCTGTGACAGATGGTGTGTTCTGAGGCAGGTACGAGAACAAAGCAATTACGAGGAAAAATTAACATCTACACTTTTCTTCTGTCTTAAAACGTGCTTTCAAGGCTTTGCCTGAAAGAACTGTTGGCCAAGGAGTGATGAGAGAGAGAGAGAGAGTCCCAGCTTTAAATGAGAACAAGAAATTAATAAAATAAAGACAAAAATATATATAAATTTAGCCGCAAGCGGCAACGCCTGGCACTCGACATTATTACACTCAATATTTATTTTTCCGCTTACTTTCTACTTCTACTTCTTATTTTTTTAAGCAAATATCTGTACTATCTATTCGTTACTTCTTCAAAACCAGCCGCGTTACTGCCATTTCATTTCGGTTACATTTTTTTCCATGTTCAATCGATCCATCAAAAAACATCCAGACAAATCACGCCGGTAAATGATTGTGGTTGGATGAGACGTATAAACAGGTATTATTCCGACACCCTATTGGTTTGTCACATCATAACTGCGCATAGCACTTTGTAGGCGAAAGAATTACGGAGAGGCGGTGTTCTGAAAATTGTTCCTACAGCTCAGAAGTTCCTACACTGACGTCACTGATCAGCTGCTCCTAGCTAGTGCCCTGCGCAAGCGCGTTAAAACACTCAAAACACGTCAAAACAGAATACTAATATAAATAACTACAAAATATAGTAAAATGTTACGATTATCTTGTGTACTGTTATAAGTGTCCGTGTTCTTTTAGTGCATTTATGTTTATTCATTGATCCAACGCTACAATATCAAAAGTACATGCAACAAAAGTACAGAATGTTTGTACGATCAAGTAGGAGAAGAAACGATAGATAAAACGAATTTTTTAACGCTCAAGTGAAAAACAAATGTTCAACATATCGTTCCAGTCGGGAAAAGTGTGAGGCGCAGTGACCGTGTGTAAAGCTCAAGTTCATGTTTTGAGCATTTGTAAGGCGCTTTTCACAGTTTAAACTGTGTTAAACTGTGTTGCTCCGTCTCACTGTGTAATAAAGTTGCCCGAGATCTCAAAGCTCACGTGAACACTGAAAAACATTTCAGTTAGTATCTTTGTGAGACTTTGAGAGATATTATTTACCTTATACTAGATATAAATGAGATAATGTAATGTTGAAGCTAGATATTCGAACATAAGAGTTCATATTTAGGTCATTATTTCATAACATGTATTTGAAAAAAATCTGTTTTGACAGATTTATCAACCTCTGAGAAGCCTGTTTGATTTAATGTCTTGAGGCCATGCAGATTGCACAGAAGCTTTGTAATAAAATGCATTAATTGTCAATGTAATTACAACAATTTAATTACTTTAAGACTTAAAAGTAGTTTTATCAGTATTAGTAACGCTACTTTAGTAGAATATTGGGCATTTTACTTTTACTTTCACAGAAGTACTTTTTAACTCTAGTATCTATACTTCTAATGAAGTAACGAAAGTGACTACTTTTGACAGCACTGGCAAATGGGAGCAATTTTAAGCTTTGTGATTTTGAAAAACGCGAATGCTAAATTCACGGCTGCCGCATTAATATATCGCCCATGTACGTTTTGTCGCCTACGTCTCTAGATGTGTCTGGAAAATTTGCAGCTCATTCGTTCAAACGCCCTATGACTAGTTCGTTGTAATGCGTGTCGTGTGAAAACGCATAATTTCCAAAAGTTGGACTGAGCCAAGATGGCCGACATTCTGTTTGTTTGGAGAGGTCGACGCGCTAGGCTTTTTTGCTTGTCCTGACATGGTGTGTATGTGTACCGGATTTTGTGAGGCTGCGATGAAAAAAGTGTCGGGCGAGTTGCCTTTGACTCAATGCGTTTTCATTTTTTGAGAGGGCGTGGCTCAGCAACTGAATTTTGGTCAGTTGTGAAACCTTGAATTTTCTAGTTTTTTCACTTAACTGAATTTTCTGTCAAATAAAATAATGGTTTTTGACATGTTCAGGGGGTCAAACTGGAAAATATGGGCAACGGTGAAAACAAAAAAGACAAAAGGCCACCTTTTGGCTTAGAACGAAAGCCTAAATATAATAAAATGCATACAGGCAGGTAAAAAAAAAGTTCTGACAATTGAATTGGACTGGTGTGCACTTTACTATTTGGATGGACGAAGAGCAGAAAAGCACCCATTGGGATTCATAAAGAATGTGTAAATAGTAAAGAATCGTATATAACACATACAATGCATCATATGTAATTTTTATTTTGATGTATATGGTCAATGTATTTATATATAATGTATATCTTAGCAAAGCATGAATTATGAGTGTTTGTGCGTGTGTGTGTGTGTGTGTGTGTGTGTGTGTGTGTGTGTGTGTGTGTGTGTGTGTGTGTGATATTGTATTTGATGAGATGGTGCCCTCTATAGGGTAACTCACTGACCACACTGAGACCCCATATACAAACCACGCATACTAACAACAACAACAACAACAACAACAACAACTATGGTAATAACAGCAACAAACCAAAGAATCCCATCACAGAATACCGAGCAGATTCCAGGCGGGTGCGTTTCTATTTGTTTCAGATGTTTGTGGACACTCACGCGGGTCAACGGAGGAGTTGTGTTATTTTTGAGAGTGTGAAGGCAAAAAAGACTTGTGACAGATAGCGAGAGAGGGAGTGGGTGGGCTCTTTACCTCACACCTCTCTGTGGGGCAACAAGCTTTGTAGCTGAAACACACAAACATACAGTAAATCCGAGATTGTGTTTCTGATCCCACGAAAGATCCTTCTCTTGAGCTTCTAAAAGAGAGAGAGAGAGACAGAAAGAGAGAGAGAGGTGTGCAGGGAGAGCGGGCGGATCTGTGGGAGGAGGTTCTGACCCGATTCTGACCGCAGTCTTTCATCCATAGATTTATTTACAGACCTGAGAAGATCTAGACAGGTTTTGTGGGCGAGCGAGAACCCAAATTAGTAAAGAAAGAGAGAAAACCTCTTTCTCCACTGACAGCTCTGACATCTGTTCAAATCCAGATTACAACCCCAAAACTCATCACACACCAAGTAGACGAGTCTTAATTCAACAAACATAAGCCAAACCAATACTTCATTAATCTGACACAATCAACGCGAGAGATTAATCAACACAATCTCCCACAATCCACTGCTGCATCTGTTAAAAACCCTACCACCACACTGTAAAAAATTTCTGTATTTAACAGTAATATACCGTAGAAATGCTAAAGTATTCAACCTTATTTTTCCAAGCAAGTAAACGGCATGGAATTTACAGTGGAAATTTACTGTTAGACTTTAGGCAAGTAGAATTGCCAGATTTTTACCGTAAAACAAACGGTTTATTATTTACAGTATAGATCGTAATAAAGGTTTGTAAAAACTACAATTAACGATTGTATAATATACAGTACTCTGGGTGCAATTCTTTACAATTACAACTGTACTTTTTACAACAACCAGTTCTGGAAAACCAGAATTGCCTTTTTTATCATAAAATGAACGTCTTATTTTTAACAATACAGATCTCAAGTAACCAAAAAAAAAAATAAAAGTACCACAAATCAAACAAAAACACCAAAGACCAAGTGTCGACTGGGAAGAAATAAAAAGCAGCACTCTCCGTCCACCAGGCCATAACCCATCTGAAACATCAGGAGGTCGCCAATGGGCAGCATGAGAAGGGCAAGGCAGGGATTGGCTGGGAAACCTCAACAAATGTGTTTAAAAGCCTACAAAAATCTCAGAAGTCATGAGGGAAGCGTCAAGATCAAAGCAGTGAGCCAGGAGATGTCAGCGGGGGAGATGGACACCACAGGAAGCAAAGAGTGATAGAATCACATGGCCTGACGTAAGGAGAACATCTCAAACAAGGCTGAGCATCCTATTCAGGGCCACACGCTATCCCTTTGAAATGTCCGTTTCTGGTACGGAGAAGTGGAGACCTGTCAGCTCTGTGGCCACAAAAACCCAGGTTTACCGGACAGTTTGCTCAAAGCACCATAATTTGTCGTAAAGTATCCTATTTTAAAAGTATTATACTCGTACTGAATTTAGGACCAAAAAGTCTCAGTCAAACTCAAACTGTGGAAAAATGTGCAACGGCTAATTCAAGTTCATGTGATGTAGCTCATATGTAAATATCATCCAGTACCTTCAGCATCCTACAGATGGCGATATCACTCCGTCCACCCAAGTAATTAACCGTGGTAGAAAAAGATGGCGACTTGTCATCAAAATCACAATGTAGTAAGTCATGGTAAGTGTGCTGAAGTGGTATGTCGATAATGAACAAATAATTTCGATTTTAGAGAATGATCCATTCATTTTGATCAGTAACACTGTACTAAACCATTTTTGCAAGAGCGGGAAACTGGTATTCTGATGAAAGCGAATGTGTTGAGGCGTTCAATAATTTTTTCCCCACACTCTTTTGCCCTGCCAATTTTATGCTTATATAATAGTTTTTGTTTCAAATTCTAGAATTTTAGACCAGTTAACCAATTAGCCACTGGACCGATTTACCCGTGGTCCAATTATCTTTATGTGTTCACTGTTATCATTACAAAACACATATGTTGCCATTTTGTAGTATTTGAATGTCATTCATGTGTAGTACATGTTTTACACTTGTATATCTACATACATACAAAATATATACAAAAGATTGACATCTTTTAACCAATTTTTGTACCCTCTCATTTTCTCTGGTGTCACGTGTAAAACACTGTGTCTAGGATTTTTGTGCAGATAATCCTTCAACACAAATCCAATATGTGGATGTGTTCAATGTATTGATTTCTGATCTTGTTATCATTTGTACCTGTAATTGCAACAACAAATAATTTTTGTGTTTGAGATTTAAAGCGCTCATCTTCATTATTGCTGTCATTGATTCTCGTGTGGTTCCTCTTTCTGGACATCTCTAGCGTTCTTGCGTCTTCAATTCGGCACGTCTGCGTTTGGCAATGAGACTTGAATAAATCCTGAATCTGTGCGGATTATCAGCAAACAATCAATCATCAGTATTGACAGGTATGACTGATGTGAAAGGCTGTTCAATCAACACACAGGCTGATGTGGAATAATCCATCGTGTCCCTGGAGGGGGCGCCGGACCGCCACACTCGCCCGGGTCTTTAATTGTGTTTGTGACGCTGGCAGCTGTAACGACTACAGGGTCTCGCAGGGGTTCAAGCTCGAACGTAAGGAGCGAACATCTTAATTGTGTGCTGCATCACCACCGCAGCCTCTTTATTATCATAATCTGAAGCTTTTAAGACCAGATCCCACCTCGCCGGCCCTGAAGACCAAGGCCGGGCCACTGCGTCCCTATTAAACACTTATTCTGGCCCAGTGCGTCTGCCATTAGCGTCCGGCGGGCAATTAGCGATGAAATTACACACACATCCGCCACTCAATTCCCAACACAATCTCGGCGACACACTCCGACCTGCGCGTACCTAACCACGATTACTGCGAGTGATAAAGCAGCACCGACTCGATCAGAAACATTCCATTTCAACCCACAGCCAAATCTCAAAGAGGCAGAAAGATTTAACGTGACAATAATTGCATCTAATGAAGTGAAAACACACTTGTGTGAGCCCGATGTGCAGCTATAATCATTTCATTGCCTCTGAAATAGATTGGTGGAGAATTGACTGAAGATCTGAAATTACGTAGCAAATATTGACTGCTTGACTCTCTGTGTCTCATCCGGTTAATTACAGTTTTGATAGATAAACAGATATTAGCACCGTCATTAATTGATTTGAGCGTGTGTGTCAGTGTGTGGATGTGCCTGTGTGTTGATTATACATTTTTTACTGTATAAATATGCATATTTTTTCATCTATTTGAAAATCAGATTTGATTATAGAAGCAACTATTATTTTCTTTTAATTTTTTGGATAGTTAGAATAAAAATGAACAACAAAAAATACAAACACAAATATTTTCTCTAGTGCAAAAAAAGTTTCCCACACTGGAGGTCTCTCCCTTTCTCTTTCTTTCCCTTGTTATCTCTCTCTCTCTGTCTCTCTCTCTCTCTCTCTCTCTCTTTCTTTGAAAAATAAAACATTCTGCTATTGACTCAGGACGCAAATCAATAGTTTCTCTCTCCATCCTTCCTGAAGCGGCCGATCCGTCTCCATCACAGAGATTAACAACACAACATCATCTTTAATAATTCACTTTACAACAGCCTCTCTTTCTCTCTCTCTCTCTCTCTCTCTCTCTCTCTCTCTCTCTAACACACACAGACACACACATGCACACACACACACAAACAAGCACACAGAGCTTTCATCGATCGCTCTCTGTGACACATTTAATCTGAAAAAGTGTGATAACCCTAACCCTAACATCAGTAAAGAGAGAGAGAAACAAAGAGAAGGAGAGAAAGAAGGAGGAAGATACAGAGCGAGAGAGTGAGGGATACAATGAGAGAGAGAGAGCGAGATAGAAAGAGAGGGAAAGTGAGAGAGCGAGAGAGGGAACATGTTGCCTCTGTTTCTTGTCAGAAACTAGAACTTCAGAGGCCTGATATACAAGCATTGGTTTGTTGCTGTGCTACTTTCACAAATAATTGAAGCTTAAAGTGTAGATTTGTGTGTGTTATATCTAATAAATTGCGTGTCCATGTTGTCATGCTGTCAGATTTTGTGCATTCATTAAAAACCTCCCGGTTGCTCAGTCAGTCAATCACTCTCCTCCTTCACTGAGGCTTTTCTCTCAGTCTCGATCATCTCACTTCATTACACAAACACAAACACCCCCCCCCCCCACACACACACACACACACACATACACTCCCACTGACACAAAGTTCCCACTCTTTTTTTTTTTACCCGTCTCTCTCTCTCTTTCAATTAGTCAGAGTTTTGCTTACTTTCCCACCCAGAGTCTTAACCCCTCTCCCTCTCTTTTTCTTTTTGTGTTTTCCTTTTGTTCCTTATATTTTTCAGTTTTATGCTCACTTTCTTGCTCTCTCCCTCTTTCCCACACTCTCTCTCTCTCTCTCTCTCTCTCTCTCTCTCTCTCTCTCTCTCTCTCTCTCTCTCTCTCTCTCTCTCTCTCTCTCTCTCTCTCTCTCTCTCTCTCTCTCTCTCTCTCTCTCTCTCTCTCTCTCTCTCCACAAGCATGCAAAAGAAAATTACAAAAAGCCTTTAAGACAAACAAACAAAAAACCTAACAAAT
>MU204381.1:12944412-12954428 GCA_017309775.1 Paedocypris sp. Pulau Singkep | reverse complement strand
CTATATCTATCTCTTATCTCACAACTTATAGAGGCTGCGTTTGCACTGCAAGTCTTAATGCACAGATCCGATTTTTTGACTGTATCTGATTTTTTGGCCCGCCTGTTTACATTCACTTCAGACACGCCTCATATCCCATATCAATATCAAGAGCTTAAATTTCATCCTCCGCCTAAAACTATTCCACTGGCTTTCACCATAAAGAGAGAGAGAGAGAGAGAGAGAGAGAGAGAGAGAGAGAGAGAGAGAGAGAGAGAGAGAGAGAGAGAGAGAAAGAGAAAGAGAGACAGAGAAAATTGAGGTGAGAAACAGGAAACTAAGGTGAAGTTGGGGGATAGAGGAAGATACAACGGGGGTAGAGAGAGAGCGAGAGAGTGAGAGAGAGAGCGAGAGAGAGAGACTCGCCTAAATTCCATGTAAAGATGGAGGTTCGGTGGTTTTAAATGGCCTGGGTGAGATGAATCTGATCAGCGCTGGAGAGCAGGAGAATGAGTTCGGTCTGTGGAGAGACATGAAGGAGTGAGAGAGGCTCGTGTAAGAGTAATAAAGTTCCCACGGCCGCTGTAATTGCTAAATGAGACATTCCTGCATCGGTAGATCGTGTCTGAATATGCCCACGCACGAGGAGACGGTGGTCGTCTGTTACCTGAGCAACTCGTATCCACTGACCGGCCATTCATCACCAAGCTGCGTTTACGCGAGGCTTCCACTGCACACAAATTCCCCCTCAACTCGCTGTTCTGTGCCGGAGGAACAGCAACACTCTCCGGACGCAAGAGCGATAATGTTCTCGGACGCTCCTCACGGCAATTAACATATATGTCCGTAACAATGTAGTTTATAAATAAAGTTTGAGTGTTATGAATAGATATTTCCTGACAAAAAACAATCATCTCATATATATATATATATATATTTTTTTTTTTTTTTTTTTTTTTTTTTTTTTTTTTTTTTTTTTTTTTTTTTTTTATTATTTATTTATTTTTTATTATTATTATTTACTGTGCATGGACGAATTTGCATTTAAAGCTGTTTGATAATCGTTAATCGTTAATAAGAAATGAATCTTGAATTTTCAAATAGAGTAGATAGCTTCAGATTTTCTCTGTCATTGTTTTCTTGAACCTTTAAGGATTTTACTGTCTCTGCACTTCAGAATGGTTAAACACTAAAATCCCCTCTAAAAAGATTTTTCAATAGATAGAAAACTTGTTTCAGAGACTGATGGCCTACCAAACCAAAAAAGCGTGTCCTGACTTAAGTTGCTGAGATTGTCTCCAGCTCCCAGTGACCCAGAATTTTAAAAAGCATTCAGAAAAAGAAAGGATGGTGAAAATAATTAATCATGTGTGTATTAAATGACATCGGAAATAAATAGGATATCGGTTCACGACAGCGACTTGAACTCTAAAGATTCCAGAATCATCATGAGGCTTTGGTGGTAACAAAAGAAACCGAAAACTAATTATTTCAGCAATTGTTTGAAGCCTGCAGAGGAGCAGAAAACGCTTATGTCCGCTTTAAGAGAGATTGTATGTGTTTCTGCATGTGGGTTTTGTGTCTCTTTTGATATTGATATTCATCACTCTGTATGTTGTGTGTATTGCATTACCACAACACAAGCTCTACAGAACCAGCCCAATGCGACGTGTGCTGAAACCCAATCTCCATGAGCTCCCGGAGATCCTGTTTCTTCATTCTGCCACCACAGTACATGTGATGTTCACACATAGGCTGTAGGGGAAAAAAGGAGGAAACGATTTCAAGGAATGAATTAATCTTCCAAACACGAGCACGCTGTGTGTCAGGTGTTTCTTTCTTTAAATTGCAGAGGTATGTGCTTTGGTTCGATTGCTCCGCCGTGTCATTCCCGATTTCCTGAATTGATGTGACTCCTGCTGACAGTGAAAAATGGGAGAAAATAAAAAGATACCAGAAGTCTGTGTTCAGTCATCCCTTCCTACCGCTAAAAATATGCTTCTCAAAAGAGAAAGTCAACATGAAATTAAACCTGACAAAAACAGAGCCTATTCTGGATCACGTGGCAAATCCCTGATTTGTGGCCATTTTGGTTTCCAAAGCCAAGCAATGTGTTACGTTACTGTGCAAGGCAGACCAATAATAATTATTAATCACGATTTTAATTTTGTTATATGAGATCAAGATAAAAACTGGGTAGTTTGATCCCTGCCAGAAGTCTTTCTGTACGTATCACCCAGTTCTGATACTTTCTGGGTATCACCCAACCTTAATATTGTGATAAATAATAAATATTTTTATTTTAATAATTGTATTTTTCATATGTATATGTTTATAAATTAAAACTGGAACTGTTGTTCTTGAATTTCTATTTAAAAGTGAAAAAGGCTGTAAAAAATCTCCGCAGGCTGAATGTCACCAGACAGTAGATCTCCACAGCAGGAGGTGCTGGTGTCCTAGTGGTAGGCAGTTGAACTGGCAACCCCAAGGTTAGAGGTTTGAACCCTGAACCAGCAGGCACCACAATTGAAGTGTCATTGAGGAGTGAACCTGATCTGCAGTTTGTGTGTGTGTATGTGTGTGTTCACAACTCTCTTTGGATGGGTATTACAAAATATTAATACTAATACTTCATATTTTGACATTTAAAAAGGTGCGTGAGATTAACGGACGGATGGGTGCAGTATTGAGGTTGATGTACCGGTCCGTCGTGGTGAAAAACAGCTGAGCCGAAAGGCAAAGCTTTCTATTTACCGGTCAATCTAAGTTCCAACCCTCACCTATGGCCATGAGCTTTGAGTCACAGATACAAGCAGCTGAGATAAGTTTCCTACGCGGGGTGGCAGGGCGCACTCTAAGAGATAGGGTGAGGAGCTCTGTCACCCGGGAAGAACTCTGAGTAGAACCGCTTCTCCTCCACATTGAGAGGAATCTTTTTTGAGACATGTCTCAAAGTTGGCTTGGGTATGTTTCGTTATGCCCCTGGAAGAGCTAGAGGAGGTGGCGAAGGTGTGAAGTCCGGGCATATCTTTTAAGGCTGCTGCCACCACTAAATGGCCCCGGATAAGTGGAAGAGGATGGATGGATGGATTTTGTCGTTTGATTCTGTGGCCTGCTAGCAACGTCACAGCTCTGCATGTGTATGCAGTGTATGTGTTACTACACTGGTGGGAAAGTATTGATCTTACCATAGTTTTTTTTTTGTCTTCCAGTAGCCTGTCTGAATTTTTAATTCTTGTCTGTTTTTTGTTTTGTGCTCTGATCTCCACTCAGACAGTTTTTCTGTCACTGTTAGATCATTAAGATTCAAGCATTAACCTCTTTTACTCTTCTATTAAATGGGTGGCACGGTGGAGCAGTTGGAGGCGCTGTCGCCTCATAACATGAAGTACGTACCTATGTGAGACTCAAGGTGTGAGTTCGAGCCTATCAAATCTGATTTCATGTTTTCCTCGTGCTTACGTGGGCTTCCTCAAAGTCTCCGAATCTCTCAGACGATCTAAAAACACACTCTGAGAGTGTGAATGAGTGTGTGTCCTGCCACAGGCACAGAGATGCTGAGGCTGCCACCAGCTCCCCGTCACCAAGAAATGGAGTAAGGGGTCGAAAATGAAAATACTTTTCTATAAAGAAAATGAAAATAGTGAAATTAAGAAGGGATTATTACACAAACAAATCCATCAGAACATCTACATCTAAGGAGCTCCATGTTCCTTTGTCCATTCCATATTAACACAAACACAATATCAACGACAGACAGTATTTAAGCATCAGCAGCAGTTGGGTAAGATACTTTAAAAAAGTAACTAATTACTTATTACTTTACCATTTTGTAATGAAATTAATTTTCTAATTACTGTGTCTGAAAAAGAACCTAATTACCTAATGAGTAACTTAACCAATTACTTTTTAAAATTCCTATAAACCTTCAAAAAACAATATATTTAAAAATATAACAGTAAAACATGAAATAGTCGAGCCTTTTAGTTTTCTGAATCATCTTTATTACATTCCATAAAACTTTGTATAATAAATAAAGTTCTTTGTAGTAAAAGTTACCTTCTTTTAGGTAAGAAACAAAATTCCCGAAAAACAAAATATATTCTGCGACAATAAATGCGGCTTAAAGACTTGATTCTGCAAGACGCAGCGTCTTTTCCACAAAGTCTGTACGTTAGTACAAAGTGCAATCGTATGTTAAGCTTCAGACACGTTCAGACTCTTTCTGCTGTTAAATCAAGTTCAGACTCTCAGCTGGAGTTTTTGCTTTAAACACGACCGTCGCAAACTGTCGCGAATCACGTGCACCAGCCGTAAAGCAATTTTAAAGCGGAAAATTAAACTTTTACAAAAGAAGATAAATAAAAAAAAATAAACAATGAGATTCCGCGAATTTAATTATTTTATATTGTAACGCAAGTACATTGAAAGTAACTGTAATTAAATTACTTAAAAATGAACAGTAATTCGTTACTTTATCAGTGAAAAGGTTACTTTGTAACGCATTACACCCAAGACTGATCAGCAGCCTAACAAGTTCACTAGTTCCCAAGAAACTCCACTCAGGAAAAAAAACATCTTTTCAAGCCAAAGTGGAAATCCATTACCTCAACAAAAGAAGACAGGTAGCAGAGTGACTGAACGCTCATCCGGAGGATTTGGCGATTGCAATAAAAGCTGACAGTGGTTTTGGTGAGGAGAGTATGTGTGAGGTCTCGTGTGGATGGATGGCGCAAGCAGACAGCGCCAGAGAGTCCTGGGAGATGACAGCACGTATCTGAATCCTGACACAAACACCTGGGCCCCTCAAATATCACGGTTCCAGCCTCCGGTCCCTCTGTCACACAGCCGTTCATTACAGAACACATTCACTATATCTTCTCTCCCACATTGTCCAAATGTGCTTTCTATCAACTCTGAAGGGAGAATTTCACCAATCTTTTACCTGTAGTTTAGAGCAAGAACAACAACGCTGTGTCATGAATTCTATATTCTGCGGCTGAAAGGATCTGTGAAATAACAGCCGTGCAGATGAGATCCAACCTTATTTGGCAGATTTTGTCACATGACGAAGCAAAAAAGTAACATGGCCAATCCAAAAACCATCTAATGCCTTTTGTGAATCCTCCAGTATTGAGTTTGAAAGAATTGGTCATCGCACAATGTGAGGAAAAATAACAGACTATAATACAGATTTCACTTTATGTACCGGGGAAGTATAGAAAATATAACATAAAATGAGAACAAAAAAGTTTTATAAATGACAGGATGAATGAATCGATGTATAACTGGATTTAAAGACCGGATGACACAATAAAGTGAATAAAAGATTCAATAAGAATAATATGAATTATTAGATTCAGAAATGTATAAAATATTGAGTATTAAGATGGGTGAATTAAAGGAACAGTTAGAACAGAACGAATGACTGGTGTGTGGATGAACAGAAGTCACTAGTACAAAAATTGACCGATATGCTCCTTGTGACCACCAGTGAGCCACCAAAAGTGATGTCGTTTTATTTCTTTATTGTTTTGCATAAAATACCATTTCATTAGTAATTAATAATACATATTACGAAATATTCGGATGTTAGGCAATGCCTTTAAAATAATCTAATCATCATCATCATCATCCATGGTCCCCAACTCCACCGGTCCGTTTTGGTTTTTTGGTCAGGTTTTTTTTTCATATAAAAATTAAATTCAAGTATCAAGTAACCCATTTAAAATTTTAAAATACATTTGTATTCATATTTTGCAGGGGTGTAAGGTACTTGAGTAAATGTACTTTGTTACTTTACTTAAGTATGTTTTGGGCTACTTCGTACTTGCACTGAGCATAAAAAATCTAAGCAACTTTTACTCTCTACTCCACTGCATTTGTGATTGAGTAGCAGTACTTTTCACTCCACTACATTTGAACGAACACTTATCGTTACTCGTTACATTTTGATTGTGCGTGACAAGGTGGAATCGATTTATATAGCAGGCAATTTCTTGGGCGGACAAGGCGAATATCGCCATCTTTAGGCTGCTGAAGGTAATGGACACTATTTGTCAATTAGAAACCAAAAGAACACGAATTAGGGGCATAAAAATGTTTTTTACAAATGTTATTGTATAATATATAACTTTATATAATACATATAATATATAATTTACTAATCAGATTAATCATTTTATTGTATATCTACTTGCAAATTTAAGTGATTGAGACTGACTTTTTGTTCTTTTTATCTATTTTGTTCTACCAGTTTTCAAACATTGAGGTTAAATTTTGTTTCTGTATTAGAAAACAATAGTTTGTTTTCACAATTCTTTTTTTGTGCCTATATTGAGCACGAATAAAAATACTTCTTAATACTTAAGTTCTTTTCAAATTGCATACTTTACTACTTTAACTCAAGTCTTTTTGAAATTGATGACTTGTTACTTGTATTGGAGAAAGTTTTACAGTAAGTATCTGTACTTTTACTCAAGTATGGCTGTCCGGTACTCATTACACCCCTGATATTTTGGTATAACTGTTTTAATTTTTAATGCATGATTGAGTACACTATATGTTAATATTATAGTTATTATAATAATATAATAAATACTAAGTGAAAAAATCTGCCCCCCCCCCCGGGGCCGCGGTCAAATTATAAGATGTTGACCGGTCCTCGACGAAAAAAAGGTTGGGGGACCACTGATCATCATCATCATCATCATCGCCCATCTTAATGACATAGGGCTCCAACAAAAAATATTTTAATTATGCCCTAAAAAAAAGATTTAAGTCCACATAGTTAGGTTAAAAGAAAAATGTTTACATATAGAGAGTTAATAAATCGACAGACACAGACAGGATTTACGCAATTATGTGAAGAATTGTGCTAACACGGGTCGGTGCTGCCATCTAGTGAAAATAATAGTTAGTTTTGCGTCTGTCGTCATTGAATGGCCTATTTTATGTCTATGAAATAAAAACAATCCTAGTGTTTACAGAGTTGTTGCTTAGTTACCACTTTGTCAAACTAGTAGTCACACGTCAGGCATCGAAACAAATTTACAACAAGAATATCAATCTCTGCCCCTACACTACACTGTTTGGCGGAGGATTATTATATATAAGAGGGAGGAGCCATAAAGAAATACGAAACCTAACTGGAGAAGTGAACGAAAAAACCCGCCCCAGCTATCACTTTCAGAGCGCGCGCACTTCCTCTCGCCCTTTGACTTCCTGGCAGAAGTTTACTATGATGGCCAATTCTCTGTCTTTCTTGGTGGAAGATCTGACCTGCACCGTCTGCTTTGAGATTTTCACCGATCCCGTGACTCTGAAATGCAGCCACAGTTTGTGTGATAGATGTCTTCAGGAGTTCTGGCGCACTCAGGACGTGCTGCAGTGTCCAGTCTGCCGGAAACAGTGCTCGCAGGATGAGCCCACCACGAGCTTGGCCTTTAAAGCGCTCTGCCAGTCCTTTAGGACCAGAAACATCTCGATAGACCCAAAAGATGCTTGTAAGTTACACGGAGAAAAGCTGAGTCTGTTCTGCTTTGAGGACCAGCAGCTCATCTGTGTAGTCTGCTACACCTCCAAGATGCACAAGAACCACAAGTGCTCACCAGTGGACGAGGCTGCTCAGAGCTTAAAGGTGAGTAAGTCTGATCTTCTTGATTTGGTGCCCGGCGTCTCACAAAGACCTTTCTTGACTGCAGGAACAACTCAAGACAAAAGTTGAGAAGCTTCGTACTACTCTTGATGATCTCAAAAAAGCCCACGATCGCGTTGGACACCAGGTAAAGGTCTAGAGACAACCAGAAGTGAAGGTTGTTGTTTTTTTTTTTTAGTTTTTAAAATTGACTGGTTTTAGGACCGCAATGTTGCTGCTGAAAATCAGATTCGGAAGGAATTCGAGAAGCTCCGTAGTTTTCTCAACAACGAAGAGGAGAAGCAGATCCAAGCGTTGAGGCAAAGCAACGAAGTTCAGAATGGGATGGACAGGACCAAGAGGAAGATACTTTCCAGGCAGATCTCAGATCTGTCCGATAACTTGGATGTTGTCTGGCTTGACATGGCGGCCAAGGACATCAAATTTCTGCAGGTACTCATTTGTCTTCAACAGTCGCTTCTAGTATGTGATGAGCAGATTATTTATTAGATTCAAAAATTGATAATTTATTGAGTATAAAGATGAATTAATTAACGGAACAGTCACAAGTACACAAACCGACCGCTATGCTCCTTGTGACCACCAGGGGGGCATCGTAAGTAAAATCGTTTTATTTATTTCTTGTTTTGGATAAAATACCATTTCATTAGTAATTCATTAATAACACATAATACGGAATATTTGGATGTTGGGCAATGCCTTTCAAATAATCTAGTCATCATCATCATTCTCATTGCTCATCGTAATGACACAGGGCTCCTGTAATGATATGTATCTTTATTATCAATATCATTACTCTTCTCATGAGAAGCAGGTTGCTTCGCATATTGTTTAACATTGCAATTCTCAATTTAGCCTTGTACTCCCTAGATGTAATCATGAAATTCCCATGTCAGGATTTCACCAACTGAAAAAAAATAGAACATTCATCTGTCTTTACATTGTATACATATACATATTTTCTTATAAAGTTGTTTGATTAATTGATGTTTACACAACAGTAGTTGTTTTGATACATGGAACTTCATTCAAATCTACATCTACATTTAATTTTTTAGAAGTAGTAATCTTGATTAGCTACCAATGGCAAAAGATACAGGTTTACTTGCGATTATACTGTACTGTACTCTTTCACTACATTCATACAATTTTACTGTAAGATCTTCTCTTATTTTGATTTGAACTTCTCTCATCTAGAATAATACTGCTCATTACAATCTTGACAGGGAACTTTCTGGTGTTAAGGTCTTTGGGTCGCAAGGTCACACCAGAGTAACCTTTTAACCTAAAGACCTTAACACAAGAAAGTCTGTTGTCTCCTGACCACTTTCATCATCACCCGAGGTCAGAGTTCACATTCCTAGAGTGGTTTCCGGTTGAGTTTGGTATTCACACCAGACTTGCATTCTCATATCATTGACTCGTTTCATCATTCTCACTTGCCTCTTTATTGCACTTTGTTGCACATCGTACTTTCTCTCATCTTCAGTGCATTCATCCACTTCTTTATACATTCCTTCACACAGGGATTATGTAGGCCCTTTCAATTACTTTATGGGCAAGACCTCGGACAACCGATATAATACAACAGCCACACACTTCCACAAGTCACCATATTGGCGTCAATAAAAACACACCCCTGATTTGTCAGGCACAAAATAAAAATTCAGAACATAATTCGGGATAGGCGAACATAAGCATCTCTTTACTTTCTTGGTGTTCTGACTTTCCAGAAACCTAAGATTCCTGGCTAAATACCTAAAAATACTTATTTTAACAAACTTAACACGTGACTTGAATAATAGATAAAAACAGTAACATTAGATATTTCTAAACGTAGTACAGAATATCAACAGTATGAAGATGAGTTATGAGTTCCCCATGATATTGCATTTCATTTATTTTTATTTCTTCCAGTGTTATTTTGCGACTACTAAGTGTAGCTGCGTGTTTACGGTTTCTTTGTTTCTGTTATTCAGGTAAATTTGCAACTTTTATTTCATTTGTATACAAATGTATACAAATGTTTGCTCGGGAGGTAGAGCAGCTTGCTGCGACGTAATTGTAACTTTATTTCTGTTATATAGCCAAGAAAAGCATGTCAGCCTCTAAAATCATATTTAAAGAAAGAAAAGAGGACAAAATGTCGAAGCTCAGCACTGCACCGCTATATAAGGAACAATGTGTTCCCTTTCATAGTCAGGTCACTTCGACGTCAGTCAGAGACCTGACTATGGGACATCGGATGCTTTAGCCATTCGCGTTCATTCTTACAACCGGCCAATGAACAGTCAAGTTCAATGGCTGCATGAATTTGCATGCCACCTCTGACCCGTACCAGCTGGTATAAAAGGGCGGTGGCGTGCCACATGCAATTACC
>MU204381.1:12864602-12944312 GCA_017309775.1 Paedocypris sp. Pulau Singkep | reverse complement strand
CTTTTATACCAGCTGGTACGGGTCAGAGGTGGCATGCAAATTCATGCAGCCATTGAACTTGACTGTTCATTGGCCGGTTGTAAGAATGAACGCGAATGGCTAAAGCATCCGATGTCCCATAGTCAGGTCTCTGACTGACGTCTCGTTCCCTGACTTATTCAGGGAACAGAGGTTACGCAAGTAACCAAGACGTTTTCATTTGTTTGGATCGCTCCTGACTTGAACCATGGAAAAAGGGTTGCTTATGTTTTGCATATTTAAAAAAGGGGGCGCTTGGTAATGCAATATTTCCAAATAACCATTTTTTCATCAGATTATCAATTCACGAGTTATTTGTCACTTCCACTAACCCTTCTCTAATAAATGTACAACTTGTTGAGCCAAATATTTGACACACTACTCCACGTTCGCCCAGTAGTATTTAAATGTGTTTGCAGTGAGATAACCTCACGAGTACTGCCATTCTAAACTTTTCAGGTCGTTCAAGCACTACGTTCACATTCATCAAAACCTTTGACCATGATATTTTGATGTACATGAGTGCACGGCTGATGTCTTGATTTCTGTTCTTACAGAATTACAGCGAGATGGTGAATAGGTGAGTTGTTTTTTTTTTTTTTCTCTTTCCAACCAAACAATCGTGCTGAAAAATCAGGTGTGAAACTGGAATAAAATGGTGTCTTCACAGACTGCAAGAGCTTTCAGCTTATCACAAGCCCTCTGAAGAAGAGGAGATCCTGCCCATCTCCCCTCCCACCATGCTCTTCACCACCTGGGTTCAGATGCAGAAGCTCTTGATGGGTCCGTCAGAGCACACACTCACACTGCTCAAGTGATTGGTACTGATAAAGGTTCCTCTCTGTGTTTACAGCACCACTGACACTGGACCCAGACACGGCCTCTGTCCGGCTGCAGGTGTCAGCTGATGGCTACAGTGTCCGTTACGTGGACAAGAAGCTCCACGTCCCCAACAATCCAGAGAGGCTGCACGTGGGCGTTCTAGCCAAGCAGAGTTTTGGCTCAGGCCTGCACTGCTGGGACGTGGAGGTGAGGAACAACAATAACTGGACTCTGGGTGTGGTGGGCGAGACTGTGAACCGCAAACTCCTCTTCCGAATGGATCCCAAGTTCCGCTTTTGGTGTTTTCGTTATGCTGAAGGCATGTATAAAAAAAGCGACAGGCACGTGAAAGATGTCGGCGCTAACGAGAAGCCGAGCGTCATCCGACTCCAGCTGGACTTTGACAAAGGAGAGCTGCGATTCATTGATGCCTTCAGAAACCGATGCCTTTGCACCTTCTCCGGAGGCTTTCCGGAGAAAGTCTTTCCATATTTCTGCACCGGTGATCTGCGCATAGCTCTCAGTATTTTTCCAGGAAACAAACACCACACATAAAGAAGACCAAACCAGATAGAGACGTTCCGCTGTCTCAAACCCAAAAGGTGATTAATGCAACTCACTGTGAAATTTGAATAGGTTGAGACAGCATTTGCCATTCCATTTAATTTCCTATATCTTTTTGTTGGTAAATTTATGTGACCTTTTAATTGGGTCTTAAATATAATGCTGGTATTTTCTCGTACAGAATATTGAGCATACGTAAAGTAACGTTTTTGGGGGATGAGAATATCTCACAGGCTAAAGAATGTAATGCACACAGGACACCAGCTCAAGTGTTTATATCACTTAAAAAACATATTTGTTGTGAATCACTTAAAAAAATTAGCGAGGCGGCATTTATTAGAATGTTCTGTAACAATCACTGCTGCATTCAAACTCCCACTATAGACACGTGTGATCGGCCAAAGGTTTAAATCCGAAAGACCAAAACTGTAGTGACCAAAACGAGAAGGCAGATATGTGAAAGGCTCCAAGATTCAAATAGAAAAAGAGTAAAGGCATGATAACTACTGCCTCCAGGAATTGTCTAAGAATTACTACTCTAAGAAGCTGGGCTCTCAGTGATACGAGGTGGGCCACTGTCTTAAGGACAGTTACTCTCTCAGACATGTGCATGTCTCTGTTGTATTACATGGTAGAAAATCTAAGGCCTACTGTCAAAGCAAATCTAGTGTGCAACACATTGCACTTAAAATGAAGACGAGAGGCTCAAAGTAGATGGTCATAACGCCGTTAAACTCAGATGAAGGGATTATAACATGTTCCATTATGCTAACTATGCAGAAAGCTGTCGAGGTTTCTCAGGACTGGCACTGAAATGGCATCATGTGGACACGTCTGTAAAATTAAAATGCTTCGGCTGGAAAGGCAGATGAAGTTATTAAGTGGTTATATGTAGCTGAGAACAATAGATGATGTGTAACCAGTCCGATTGGACATCTGAGACATGTGGAGCCCCACAAGGCTCAGTGCTTGGGCCTCTTTTGTTTTGCTTTTGAAGGCTACTTCTCTAGGCTAACTATGAGAAGAAATATGAAGAGAAAAGATGTTTTCTTTGCATTTGGGAAGACATGACTTGACTAGCAGTCAAAAGTTTAAAATCATGTCTGGAATCTTATACAAAGCTGGCTTCCAGTGTGCATGTGTCCTTCAGCGCAGTTAATGTACATCATAATGTCTGTCTCTTGAGTTACTTGTGGACAAACTGTTCTGGATATCGAGCTAGACCAACAACGGAGGAGAACTTCAAATGAAATGCAAATTAGTATTTCATGCTTCAACATATTCTTCAACATATTCCACAACCCTTTAAAAAGACAATAAATCACGTCATTTTTGTTTGTAGTCCTTTTACTGCATTTTCCATCTTTACCTGTAGTATAATTATGAAAAGAAGTTCTTATCACCTCACGCTCTTTAGTTCCTATTCTAGAAGAATGGAATTAAGGGATACATTAAGATATACTTAACACATCATCTTCTTCAGTGTCTCTAGTATCTCCAGCTTTTCCTGTGAAGAAATGTGCAGGTCCATTATTTTCGTTACATCACTGAACTCAGTCGACCTTGGTTTGCTCTACCAGATATTAGTACATCCTGTTGAAAATGCATATGTAATTTGTGTTTAGGCAGAAGTTCATAGCAGAATGTATTATTATAAGGTCTTCATGTCTTAATACTGGCTTCCGATGCACTTAGTAATGATGTTATCGTTTCTCGGTTATGA
Source organism: Paedocypris sp. Pulau Singkep (assembly GCA_017309775.1). Classification (NCBI taxonomy): domain Eukaryota; kingdom Metazoa; phylum Chordata; class Actinopteri; order Cypriniformes; genus Paedocypris; species Paedocypris sp. Pulau Singkep. The sequence goes on along the minus strand of MU204381.1, from coordinate 12,941,185 downwards.
AAAAACTAAATAGTATATAAATAGTCAGTATTCTGTATATATGGCGCCACTCGGAGTCACGAGTCTGTTTGCAGTTATTTTGCTACACGTAGTTGGAATCTCCAACGGTAGTCACATTCCAAGCCAGATTCTGCGTCTGATCTGACTGCACTATAGTTCATGTGTTGTGAGAGAAATCAATCTTGAATGTTTTTTATATTATAGATATGTCTGATTTAAAGTACTGTGTATGATTTAAAGTACTGTATGTCGTATATTTCCGCTTTGGGGTTATGTATGTGTGTACTCTGTATTCTTGTGGTCTTCCTGCGTTGCTAATTTTGCAGACATATGGGGAGACTTATGAATAAGTATAAGGAAAATAGCGGTGTGCGTGACAAGAAAATGGGTTGACGACCGAGGGGGCTAATTTGTGGGATTAAAACAACGTTGGCCCGCTATGTATGTCTTCCTCTGGTATTGAGAAACCATATGATTGCGGCTTAGAAGCGAGGGGCGCGCTGACCCCAACAGGGAAATACACAAAGGGCGTCATAGGACTCAAGTAAAATCTCGAATCCCAGCGCTAAGGTGCATCCGTAGTGGACCGACATAATGATGTGTGGTTTGGATAAAAACCAAAGGGGATTGTGTTTAATTGGTGATATATTTAAAAGGTAGCGTGCAATCCAAAAACAGGTATCTAATGTCATATGAATGTCATTAATGTGAAGGTGTATAATTGGCTGTAACACTTTTGGGTGCGGCACAGAGGCGCAGATTGATACAGATTGGGAAAATTCGACTTGAGTGTCTTCAGGCCTGAAGCACTCACTCTCTAACATCTTAGTTCGATAAAAAAAAGTCCTGGCGTTGACTTCACCACCTGACAGTGTTTGCATTGCTCGTACAGTATTTTCATTATTGATATTCATTATACTTGTGTTTTAAATCTTGTTTGCATGCCATTTTGAATGATCTGTAATTTCTCATTAAATTTTTTACCCAGACGGACTTGAAGTTAAATGTTGTATCAAGTGATTATGTCAGTTAAGATTAAAATAAATCAAGTTTCTTTCATAACATAAAAAAAACAATCATGATTATTTGTGTCCATTTTAATTGTTTACAGCATTTACATGGATTGTTAAATGTTTTTTTTTGTTGTTCGTTTTAGACAGGATGTTTGAACATTGATGTGAGTTTACTATTTTTAAGATACACAGTGAACACTTGTTTTATTTGAGGAACTATTTTTTTTTTACTTAAAAAAAAAACACAGAAAAAAACATTTTCATTTTTTTAATTTGTGCTGCTTTCAGCCAACATTAAAATATAGTTTGTGCAAATTAGACATTTAAAAGGAAACATTTTAAAATACATGAATGAACACACACACACACACACACACATCAACATTTCACACTACACACAAACAAACGTGCATGAATTTCCCTTTTTGAAAATTTCTAGTGATGTAAACACTTCCCACGTTACAGTCTGGATTCACACAACAGCGTTTGTCAAGATTGTACACAATCCGCACAGCAGCTTTTTTTTGCGTAGTTACACGCTTGACATCCAGAAATGAAGAAAAACGTAACATTTATAAATAGATGTTTCAAACTCGTCTACATTACTGTAAAACACAACAACATTCGGATTCAAAAAGTTGAAACCAAAACTTAAATTGTTACAAAAAACCTCTCACTGCAACATGAAACACAATGGAAGAAACCATACGTCTCTACAATTGAGGCGTCGGTGTGTTTTTAGAACTTTTGGAATTTCTACAAGGTTGTTTTCTGCACTTGCAGACATGATTTGTAATATTTTATTTATAACTACAGAAAATGTTGTAGTCTTTTTTTTTGTTCTTCTCTCATCTTGCTTCAAAGATGATGTCAAATAGCAAAGGCAGAAGACAGTTGAGACACATTGGGTGTTTAAAGATAGACTGAAGTGTGTGATTGGATGAAGAGAATCACATGGTCACTCGCAGGCTAATTTGCTGTCAAAGCTGGACAGGCCGATGGCGAAGGCCTGGAGCGCACACATGGGGTAGTTGTAGTCCAGCGTAAAGATATCCTCCGCCACACGCCCAAACTGCATCACAATGTAGTTGGCTGAAAACACAGCAGAAGACATTTGAGACGGTCACTGCATAGTTACAACTCTGTAAACCAAGCATTAAAATAGGGATGTACATAAATAAAGGGAGGAGTAAAGAGGAAAAAGAAGAGGAAGGTGCAGGGTTCATACAGTTTCTGAAAAGTCAAATTGCTCAAACATTTCCAGCACCATACAGTTATGGAAAAATATTTAAAGGTCTGCCTAAATACAACAAAAATGGAACTTTGTCATTTAAATCACATTTAAATAGATATTATGCGAAAACACACTGTCTAGTCGACTGTCTATGTTGGTTTGTGTACAGTCGATATAATGAACAAATGAACGAAATGTCTCGAAATTATTCGTTCACATGTTAAATATTTAAGTCAAAATTCGGTGCCTTTTTTCTCGAAGGGAACAAACATTAATAATAAACTGATTTTTATTCTCTTTAGAACCACAGTACTCATTTGTACTGTTTTTTTCGTATGTAACGTGTTTTTTATTACAGTTATGATATTTTATCCCATTACAAAAAATGTGTCTGAATTTACAGGTTCTTGGAATGGATTAAGGCATATACATATTAATTGCATCCCGTTTTATTAAATGTTTGCCTTACGTCTGCACAAATACGTTTCGCAAGTCAGGTTACCACTGTATTTGTTTGTACAGTTGTGAAATAATCGTTCAATTTTCAAGCGCTTCATTTAAAATTCAAGCATTTTAAGACCTTGAAAAATAAACAAAATGTGTAGGAACTGTTGAATCTGACTGCTCACGGTCATTGTCGTGAACAATCTGGAAGTTCTTGACAGAGGCCTGAGTGACACGCCCGTGGAAGTTCAGCACGTAGGACTGCGTGTCGTCGTTCCAGACCGGCGCTTTGTTGTGCAGCTCGATCAGGTTCTCCAGAGAATGATTCTGCCACTTGCTCAGCAGAGACTCCTGCTCCTGAAACACACACACACAGTGGCGTGACTTTCAGATTGATGACAGTGACCGTGATGTGGACGATAAGTGACACTCACACAAGCGGGCCGAACCGGGACTCGCTCAAAGCTCATGTTCATTCCGGGAATGATGACGGTCATCTTCCGTGGGCCTTTAAAGCCCAGCACGTTTGTCTCCTGTGGACATCAAGATTAGCAGGGTGGTGTAAAGTACTTGCGTAAATGGGGTTTGTTACTGAAGTATTTATTTTGCTACTTTGTACTTGTACTGAGTACAAAGTAGAAATTACTATTAGAGTAGTATTTACAATTACAATTAGAGTAGTATTACTCTCTAATTGACTACATTTGTGATTAAGTATCTGTACTTTTTACTCCACTACATTTGAATGGACACTTACCGTTACTCGCAACATTGTGATATCGCCATCTGTAGGGTGCTGAAGGTACTGAATGCTACTTATTGTGTGAACGTAAATTATTGGTGGCATTTTTTTGCACCTTTGAGTTTAACCAGCTCATCACTTACTACGAGCCTACAAGACTGCTGCGCTCTCAAAACGCCGGCCAGCTTATAATACCGCAAATCTCTGAAATCTACAAGGGAGGAAAATCCTTTGCATACTTAGCACCCAAATTATGGAATGCTCTGCCTAGTTCAATTCGAGACTCAGAATCAGTGAGTCAATTTAAGTCTAGACTGAGGACGCATCTCTTCAATGAAGCATATATTGACCTGTTATAATAACTTGCAGAATAAGTTAATATACTCGTATAGAAGGCTGCCTAGTTTAGTGCTCGGAACCAAATCACACCTGCACCTCCTAAAACTGTCAAAATCTTTCATTATGGTACTTCATGTTTTTGTAAATGCTTTGTTTTTTCTGTTTCACTCCTCTCCTGAGCGCAGAGTGCCGTACGACCGGAATCTCCTAGGAGCTTCGTGTTCATCTCTTCTATGTTGCCTCCTAGACCTCTGTAGACCTGATTATGCTGTTTACGTGGAGAAATGGATCCGCCTCTTTCCCCACTGAGGAGGGAAACACCTTCTGGAACCATCATTAAATTGGCGTGGAACAACCAACGCACTGATTTGTACTGATTGTAGTGAGCCGGCTTCTCCCCAGGGTTTTTCCTCGTTAGAGAGGTTTTTTACCTGGCCACTGTCGCATATGTGCTTGCTCACTGCTCTTTGTCATAGTCATAGTGATAATCATAGCCATTTACTTAACACCAACAACCAGACAATAAAATGAATAAAAAGCAACAATTCTCTTACATATTCACAAGTGCGCTTTGAGACTTTTTGTTCCTTTTTTATCTATTTTGTTCTATTTTGAAACATTGAGGTGGTTAATTTCATTTCTGAATAAAAAAATATAACCTAATAAATAAAGTTTCTTGTTTTTAACATTTCTTGGTGTTTTTTTTTTTGCCATAAATATAGTATGAGTAAATTTGAAGTTCCTTAGAATTGAATACTTTTACACAACTTTTACTCTTCAAGTGTCTTCTTGGAAAGTGTAATGGAGTAATTTTTTCAGTAATGTATACGTACTTTTACTTATTTTTACAAATATGGTTTCAGGTACTCTTTACACCTCTGGTAGAGACACACACACACACACACACACACACACACTCACGTAGCAGATGGCCGCGAGCTCCTGCCGCGTGCTGCTCTCCTCCAGCAGACCTCCAGGGCTTTTCCACGGGTTGGTGCCGTTGTTGTACACGGTGAACTTCGTCCCCATCAGGTTAGACCTGGGAAGAGAAACGTGTGAAACCATCTGACAGATTGAATGAAAAGTGTCTGACCTCAGCTTGCCGATGAAGCTCTCGCCCTCGCGTGACAGATCGGTGGCGTCCACTGATATCAGATAGTTCGAGGTCTTGCTTTTTTTTCTCTTTCGGCCAGCCAGTAAAAAAACCTGACAGAGAGATAAAGTGTGCATCATAGACAGATGGAGAAACAGAAAAAAAAATGAGCACTTTTCGCCCGGATTTCACCTTCTTGCCATCGTCTCTCTCCAGGTGCATGTAGTACGTGGGGTAAAGGCCGCGGTCCATTCCCTTCTTGTCTCGGGAGATCCGGCACTTAACCGTCACTCCCTGCGGAGCTGGACGCAGCACAAACTCTTCCAGATCATCCACCTCGATGGACGAGCCCTCTGCGGACGGAGAGCTGATGGGAACACACTCCTGCACAGACACACAACACTGCTTCAGAGAGGAACGCAGAGAAGGACGTGAGAGCTTTTACCGCAGATTTATTGCTGGAAGCGGAATCAGGTCGCATGCTTGCTGTGTTGGGCGATAGAGAGCGGCTTCTGGTCTCGTCCTCATCTTCGTCTTCGTCCTCATCACTCACTTCATCATAGTTCATGCTGCTGGAGAGTCCTGAGAGACAGAAAGGAAGAGAGATCTTTAGGTCGATTGCCAGACATGATAAACAAAGCAACATACAATTTAATCAAATCCAACATGAAAAGATTGTTTTTGACTGATTCAGCCTTTACAAGGCATCACGCTTTGTCATCAGAACGTTATCACAATCATAATACACTGTGTATGGTGAATTAGCTTTCTCATTTGCAGGTCTGCCTATGGGAAAAGGAAAAAAAACTGTAACTATAAAAACAAAAACAGCCATTCTTGGTGTTTAAGGCTGTGCTACAGATGTGCAGTGGGTTTTTAGTTCAAAACTGTGTTAAGCTTCGATGTGTATTACTACAGGAATCGCATTACCTCGGTATATGTATTTCTTTTCTTCTAGAGCTGTGATTGGCTTAGCACTGTCAAGTGACTATTTTAAATTTCATCATAGGTTCCTTTGAGGCAATTAAATGCTAAACCTGTACATTTGTACATAAACTGTTTGAACTAATGAAAACACTTACACTGGGAACTGTTGAATAAATAACTGGCTAGAACAGTGCTGTTTGTTGCTGTATTTCTGACATAGTGACATAGTGGATGATGAATTGGGATCTCTATGTCTCCGACATCTAATATTATACAAGAGCCTAATATACTGTAGCCTTAATCTATAAAAAATTTATATATTGTATAATTAAAACTAAATCTAAATAAAATGACTAAAACCATTTTAAGTCACATGAGCCAAATTTTTTATTTTATGAAGTCATAAGATAAGAGTTTTCAAATGTGGTCCCATTTGTCCTTGATTAGCGTTCCAAATCCTTCCGAAACATTCAAGATGCTCATATAGTATAAACACATGCTTCCCCACACCATCAGAGTCGCTGGCTTCTGCACTGAACGCTGCTGATAACATGCTGGAATGTTTCCCTCCTCATAGAATCATGGTTGCCATGTCCTTGATCACAGGTTAGGGTTGTGCAATTGGAATATCTTGTAGCGCAGTTGATTGTGTTTCAGCAGTCGCTTCCGAAAGTTTTCCCACGCCAGTAATGTGAATGCCTAGTAGTTTCCAGTTAGTTATGTCATTTGAGTGCCTAAAAATCATGCACCATCAAAAAAAAAATCTTCAGCCTTGTCCCTTAAACTAGCAGTGAATTCTCTAGATGGAGAATGTTCACCCTGTAGATGACATTTGCTTAGCTTTTTCAGTGCAAAGTTCCGACACATTTACAGAATTCCACAGTGTTGCACTGAATTCCTTCACTGATTTCACGGATTAGCCTCTTTCCATCGTTATTTCAGAGAGATTATGCCTCCAAGACATCCATAAAATAGCCAACAGTGCTGCAGATGATATTTTTTTCTAGCATTTTAAGGATATGTGAGTTGGGACTTGTGTCCAAGATGTTGCAGTTTTATATCCCTGTCCAGCTGGTTCTGAAACTTCCGAGTGTTTTTGGGCGAGACACTGACCCCCAAATGCTCCCTGGACGCCACAGCTGAAGGCTGCACACTGCTCCGGGTTTGTATCTGTGTCACTGGATGGTTAAATAAGAGCACAATTTCAGAGCATATATGTCCTCAGTGGCCATATTGACAAACACACTGAATTTTTGTAATTCCTCTTTTTGTAATTTATCCAAGAGTAAAATAAGGAATTGTGTTTCTTGAAATTGAAAGGGGCCGGTATAAAAAACAACAGCTCAGAATCACAAAAATCTATTCAGAATAAAGAGGGAGAGCATTGGTTTGGGAGCATTGTAGAGAGTTGACATCCTCCGGCTTTGAGAACTCAACACATCCACACTGTTTTTAAAAGACAATTTTGTTGGTAATTTGTGTACAAAAAATCCAGAAGAATTGATCAGATAGTATGGAGTACCGGTAAGTGTTTCATGAATTGATAAGGGACTGTATCTGGGCTGTAACTTCAGCATCATGTTATAAAAATAACTTGTTTTTCTTGTAAAAAAAAAAAAAAAAAAAAACTTCTTTGAAAGGAGTTGCTTCTCCAGTCGAAATTATGGTTAAATGTCTCTCTTTTTAATGTGGAAATTTCTGAAATTTCTGAAAATGTATAAAATAAACTTAATAGAACTTAATAATCCAAAGTGTTCTTGCTTTTTGATTCTTCAAAGTACGTAAAAGAAGTGAGGAAGTCCATTGGAAAAGTATAAGTTAGCTGCTTTCCACCTCCTTTACCTTCCATTCCCTGAACCATATTCCATATTTTGGGGAAGTTGTGTGTTAACAGCACCAAACTGGTTCCAAGGAGAATCTTCTTTTAGAGTTTCTTTTTCCGTTGAGCCAAAAAGAACATGCTTGAAAATAGGAGTGTTTCCCTGTGCAGTTCCAGCATTTTGGTGGTCTCTCTCTCACAGTTAATCAGCATTTGTTTGTGTAATCTTCTGCAAATTAAAACATCTGAGTGGATTTGGTATGAACATTTCAACGTGTTTGTAATGTCTTCCACATTCTCCAATTTTCTACTCCATGGAGACCAACAGAAGGATACACAGAGCCGCAGAAATCCAACAGTACTTCATCAAGGTCATAAGGAAAGTAACATTGAGAAAATAAAGCAAAAGGTTCTAAGCAAGTTCAATATTAATACAGCTATCAAGAGATTGTCGCGCTGTTAAAATAAGGATGAAAGAGAAGATGCAGGACACAGATCACGTTAACGTGGTGTGCATTGCTAGATTTTCACATGATTTTAATTGATTTGTGGCATTTTGAGAATTTTACATTGTCTCTGAAGCAAACCATGTTGTCTTTTGTATGTATTGTTATTGTTAGAGCGCAGCCCTGCCCACAGCGCCACAAAAAATGAACGAAAGAGACAAATGACTGAGTAAATCGTTCACATAATTGTCCGAGAGTTTAAGATCCGAGTCAGTTAAAATAATCTTCCCATCACTACAACCCATTGGATTGGGCTATCCTGTCTACTACCTGTCTAAGTGGATGCTGGGGAGTTCTTATACAATACAAAGAAACAGGATGATCCCAGCAAGCATCAGTGTGTGTGTGTGTGTGTGTGTGTGTCTCACCACGTTTCTGCAGCAGTGCATGTATATCGGCTTTGGGCTGCAGCAATGTGTGTGTGTCGTTGTCGGTCTCGGGTTCATCGATGCTGTGAGGAGGTGACGGTGGCTGCTCTTGATTGACAGACAGAACCTGGATCTTACAGTCTGGATCAGGAGCATCGGAACACAAGAGTGCGGCTGGCCCATCGATACCTAAGAGAAAACACACACTAGATCAATACAACAGACAATGGATTCATGTTCATTTCATTTCTATTGTCCAACAGTTTTGTCTTTTGAGTTATTTTTTGACAGAAATGACTTTGCAGCTCTCACCGTCCAGGATGACATCACAAGTGACACTGAGGTGTGGCTCCACAAGCAGAGCTTGTTCCTCACAGCGACGGGGTCGAGAGCGCCGAGGTCGCGCCTCCGGGTTCGGCTGTACCATCAGTGGCTCCTGGCGCTTCCGCCGCTGCTTCTGCTCCAGCAACGCTCTCTGCACACACACACACACCATCATCATCCTCATCACTTCTGCTCCACACCAGAAGTGAGTCACTGTCGGTAACTGTTACCTGTTTCTCCAGCTTCTGCTGACGAAGGTTCAAACCTTCACCCTCCAGCGTACTAAAACACACACATACACACCGCTTAATAAACCCAAAACAACGAGTGTTCGTCGCAATCTGACAGCATGAAAACACTCTAATCGTGTTGCTAGGCAACACAGAAAATGCGCCAGCATTTTACACCAAAATATGTGAGAGACAAGAGTAGCACGTTTCTATAAATCACACAACAAGTTAATCTAACAGTGTGGCATTTTTACACGACTTAGCTGCTTCTTTAAAGCCATTGTTTTATGCATGTCTGTACATGTGAAACAACTTTAAGTGTGTATGTTGTACCTGCTCATGTTGCCACTGGATGTCAAGCTGGAGGAGCTGGAGGGTCTTTGTTTCCATGGCGATAGATAACCCAGAATAAAGAATCAGATGTTGACGAAGTTCTCAACGCACACACACCTGTTTGAATCTTTCATGTGTAATAGGGGTAAGACGACACACAAGCTGTTAGACCTGACACCTGCATTACCGTTGTCCGAGTCGCCATGGCAACCTAATATACCACTCCCACCACCCACAAAGAGATGGACAGAGATGCTCGATGATGGAATTGAATGCTAAATATTCACACCTTAAATGGACAATCATAACAACTTTGATCATCTATCGTCCTAAACTGTCAAACACACCTACAGCAACGAGTGTGTGCACGCGTTTTGTCCGTGAGTGTGTTTTACCTGTAGGACCAGCGACTATAAGCTGGCTGAGAAGCGCTGTTCTCTGTTTCCATGTCCAGAGTGTCTGTGTGCGCGTGTAGGTGGGTGTGTGTGTGTGTTCAGGTGTCTCTACGTAAGTTCACAGGTGAGACCTCAGGGCTCTGGGTTGCTACGGTAACAACGCCTCACAGATGCCCTTTAAAGCACATGATGCCCAACTCTTCTCGAATATGAGTTTCTAAAAATCCAAAATTACTTTGTATTCAGTGAATATCCCATATTTTTTAACAGTAGTGAGTTATGTCAACTAAATGTAAAACATATGACTACACTGGACATGTATATGATCAATATTTGCTAGAGCTCGCTACAAACAAATCACACACAAGAAATTATTCATCTTAAACATTAGGAGAAACTACTTTTAGAATGTCATTTAATTTTACTTAAAATAATACACGCCAACTTTTACAGTATTTTGAATATCATATAGTGATAAAATATTTGATCGTGACCGTAAGGAATCACCACCAGCATTTTTTCGCAAATAGTTTGTTAGTAAAATGTGCTAAGCGTGAGATTAATAGAATGATGAGAGAATGTAAACTAAAATAATTCTATCATACACGCCGTATGCGGTTAGCGCGATGATAACCAGCAATAGTGACTAGCACCACAAGCATTTTGCAGTTTAACCCCGAGCTAACCGAAGCTCTGCCGTTATTAAAAGACATCTGACGGGAGGCATTTATTTACTCCCCGGTGCAAATTCAGTATCAATCAGTAAGAGTCCCCGCTTTAACCTGCCAGATTTACGGCATTGGTCATCTGTGTTGGGCGATTGTTGAGTTTGAGCCGTTGTGTGTTTTTAGCTTTGGCTCTGGTTTCAGCACGCAGCGTACGCAACAGGACCCGCCGGTGAAGAAACACAAAGTTTGCAAAGGCACGAGAGTAAAACGCACACTAAACCATGCATTGCTCGTCCCATATCAGCGTAGCCTACGTCTTTTTTTACACGCACGGTGTGCCCGTCGGTGTTTTACCTGCTGTAATAACTCATGTTTATCAGCCGTTGCTATGGATTCCTCAACTGATGCCGCGTAGCGTCCCTAAATGCAAAACCCGCAGCGGCCATGAGAAGGGACGCGCATGCGCTTTAGCTGACTGCAACTGGCGAATGTTTTCCGCTAGATGGCGCATTTCCCCCAGATGTGTTCGTGTTACCGCAGTGTCCCCATGGTCTAACCATGATGGTTGGCTCCTCAGAATAACTTCCGGAGCGTGGACACAAAATATAGCATGGAAAAAATGTTCACATGGAAAGGTTACATGCGAACCTTGAGCTGTTCCCTGAGCTGCGTGTATCATAACATTACACTTGGGGAAGTACGTATTAAACCCTGTTAGAAAACTACACTCGCCATCAGACAGTTAAGTTCAAGTTCAGTGCATTTGTTAGGCGCCTTTTACAGTTAGATCTGTAAAAGATTGTTGCATTTTATTCATTGTCCGTTGGTGTTAGATAGTGGCTGGGACTGATCAGTGAGCAAGCAACGTGACAGTGGCCAGGTAAAACACTTCTGACTGTGTGTTTGTGTGTGTTTGTGTGTGTGTGTGTGTGTGTGTGTGTGTGTGTGTGTGTGTGTGTGTGTGTGCGCGCGCCATTAATGCTATCCAGGTTGTAAAACCTGGGAAAATGATCATTTATGCCCAACCAGCTGCACTTCAGAAGTCCTGGATTAGTATCCACACTAAAGTAGACGCCAGAGTTCTTGTTGAATGGCATGTAATTCCGTCAACACTTCATTGAGACAACCATGCTAAAACAACAAACCACCATTTAATTGCCTGCAAAATAAACCAACAGTCGATCAGTTATCTGAAACTGACTAGCCATGTTTACATGTGCATGCTCAACAGACTCAAGGCTCAATCGATTGGGTCTAGCCAGGCACCCAAGTCACGTACCGAAGCCACCTGATCTCTAAACAATATACAGTTGGTCAGGGGTCAATCTGCTTGCAAGATGCCCTCACATAAATGCATGTAAATTGCCTCTCCTTTGTTTTTTTTTCCCGTCTACTATCACTAACAAAAATGTCGTCTTAAATGAGGGCACACTCAAGTCGCTCTCCCTTGCTGTGGTTGGTATGACTTGAGGAAGACACTGACCGCCACATGCTCCAAGACCCTCGGAGCCACATCTCAAGGCTGCCCACTGCTCCAGGTTTGTATGTGTAACTTCACTGTGTGTGTGTAACACAATTTTGATGGTCCCTAGTGGCCATGTTCACTTTCTTTCTCTTACTAAGAAAGACATATTGGAGATTGAAGATTTCTGGACTCTCCCATAGTACTTCCCAACATCCCAGCAAGTGGAGCACTAATATGTAAATGTAAATAGTGACTGGTTGCGATGATCCCAGGATATCAAACTCCCTGTCAGTGGGTGCAGTCTTCACTCTGTAAACAACACCCTTCCCGTGTTCACATCAGAGATTAACCTCTCCAGAACGTTCACTTCTTGAACGTTCATCTGCCCACAACAACAAGAGATTTCACGCTGGCAGATCTTGGGACCTCATGCCTTCTTGGCGACTGACGAATGCAACCACCGAATGTGTTGGAACATTCTTGTCATTCCTGACCATCGGCGAAAACCACTGCCTCTTTATCTAGACAATTTATGTGCTTTCTCCTCTGGTCAAGCATGCGTGGCCTTTCGTCGTACACTATCTCTGAGCCCAACAAAGACACATATGACAACTGCCATTTGATTCCAATTAAAACACAATTGATTTACTTTACAGGAACATGATCTTCAGAATCCTTATCGCCAACCCCGAGCGATAAGAGCAATAAATTGGCAACAATCTGTCAGTTACTGCCTGATGATATAAGCATCATCTGAACAGCATCTTCAATAATGATGAACATTTTTTCTCTTTCTCTCCAGTTGCCTTCTCCATCTGCCCTGCTGATAACCATAATCTCTTTACAAACACGTGTCGCCTGACACAGCCACCAAAGAAAATCAGTTTGAGGCCCACACCATGTGTTCATAGGTTGTCATCCAGCCCACCTGCTCGCATCCACATTTCAGTTTAAAGGTTCTGTTTTCAGGCTTCTCTGTGAAGGAAACAGACTCTGAGAAGCTAACGGGCACCGTGTGAGTATGGGATGCTGGCCACGCCCATGGACAAGCGTTCTAAACGCAAATGGTTCTAGTGCTTCACTGTTTCAATCGATAGGTTTCAGTGTTTCTGTGGAAATGGAATATCCCCTTTAAGTATATATGACGTCGAGAGGGAATTACCTTTATCAGGTCACTTTCACAAACTCGTGGCAATAGAGGCTTTTCACTTTTTTCATAATACTGTACAGTTAAAAACAGGTAAAATATAGCAAAAACTTGATTGTTTTGTGCAACATACAATATAAAGTTAGGATTTTGATAGTGTCTCCTATCTCTTCTCTATTGTAATAATATAATACTAATATACAGTTGTGTTTTATTAATTATCGGTTGTGGTTAATATATTAAACATATATAATAAAATATTGTATAAAATGAATGTGTATCTGTAATTTCAACAAAAAAAAATAGAGATTAACTCTCGTCTTTGTTTCTTCAGTTGTCCTATGAAACAATTTGCTGGCAAAATCTAAAAAATGTAATGTGTGTGTGTGTGTGCGCGCGCGCGTGTATGTTTTGGTGGTACTGTGATTAACAGCTGTGAACACAACCTCCTGCACAAACAGGGGAAAAGTCTTAGAACTCGCAGGAGATGCGGGTCAGAACACATACACACATGCACGCACGCATGCAATCACGAGGAAAACACAGATGCTGTCGTTTGCTCTATCATTTTACTTGTCAAATACGCATCTATTATTTATTCTCTGTCTTTATCTATTTATTTCTCTCTATCTCTCTCTCTCTCTCTCTCTCTCTCTCACACACACACACACACACACAGATCATCTGCTGTTTCTTCAGCATGTCGCATGATGACACTAACAAGCCTCTTATTAATTACTCACACACATAATGAGCAGGATCCCTGGTGCAGAACAGCCTCAGACCCCAAATAATAATCTCCTAAACAAAAGCTTATATAAGGGCAACACCACACATGATTTTGCCAATTTCAATGACGTCCTCAAACAGAAGTTTTGTGTATATCACATTCCTTAGTCAGAGAAGCAACACAATCCACAATTATTTTTTTCTTCTTTAAGATTGACATTAAATGAGCTAATGTGAATATTGCATCACAATAAGAATGCCAACTACTGCACAAAATAAATGAATCTTGAAAGAATAAATGGAACTGAATGTGTAACGGTAACATTGTTCTAATCATATCAATGATTCGAAAAAACACATCTTTTATGTTTTTTATCACTAAATTTGATGTCATATCAGTTATTCAGCGCTTGGTGTGGTTAAAGTCATTACACTCATTCAAAAGTGTTGTTCTGCTCATCAGCTGATCGCTGCATGTGAAGCGTAAACAGAGAGTGTTTGAACAGTCATGTTTGTGGAACTAAATAAACCAGAGGAGATTCAGCTGATTTTATGATCCATGGAGAGTTAAGAGAATCAGAAGAGTGACCCACTGACCTCTGACCCATATCACAGACACCTGCACATTAGAACTAGAACATCGAGACTCATAACATCTCTGCTGAATCCTCAGGACAATATCAGTTTCATGCAATCCCACAATGCACTGCAGCAAAACCAACAATTGACAAGTTCAAGTTACATTTTATAAAGTTGATTTTTAAAGAGCAGTGGGCAGTGTTAATTTGTGCCATGTCATGGTCAGTGTTTAAGAACCCTCAGTTGCTGAAGAGGGAGTCGAACCTAAAACCTTTTGGACAAGTCTAGTTTCCTAACGCTGGACCTCAACTGCCACTGTATTTGTAACAATTTGTAACAAGTAGCAATGCAGAGCTATAAATATATACACTGATCTCTGACTTTGATTTGTATAAGAACACAGTGACCATCATAACAACTAACAGAACTTAAAAACACGTTTTAAAAGCAAAACCTGAAAAATCTTCTAACTCAGATGGCTGCACGTCTGCACATTCTGACCCAATTCATTAACTTTTTTTATGATTTAAATCTAAACTTTATATTTATGGAGCATGTACAATTACTAATTTAAAAGTATGTAAAACTGCTCATTTTGCGTCATTTAAAATAAGAATTCAGAAGTGTGAAGAAATTGTTCATTACAAATGACTATTATCAAAGAGACTAATTTTAAAACGTAGTCCAACAAAACACATAGTTGAGAAGGGTGTTTCAGCTTCTATGAGCAAAATATCATTTAGGAATGTTTTTGTCTTTTAGTTGAAGTCCTCTTGGAACTAAACCTCTTGAACACAAGTCTAGCTCTCTAACCGCTTGTTGTAGATGTCCTGCAGCCAGGACAGGCGAGCCCCTGTATTGCAGGACATCTACAACAAGCGGTGCTGGTCAAGGGCCAGGGAGATTGTAGAAGACCTCAGCCATTCCAACAATGAACTCTTCTCTCTGCTGCGCTCAGGAAAACGCTTCCGTTCCCTGAGAGCAAACACAGAGAGAATGAGGAGGAACTTCTTCCCGCAGGCCGTGCGTCTAAACCAGGGTTTCCCAGCACCTACCACCGGAACTGTCTCTCTCTCTCTCTCTCTCTCTCGCTGACTGCACTTTAATCATCACTGCACTGTTCACTTTACATGACTACTGGACACTTTGACCCTAACCACGTTTACAACACTTTCTGGATCACCGAGTCACTTTTTAGTCACCTTATACTGGACACTTTAAACCGAGTCACTTTTGTACATTTGTCTTCTACTCTATTTGTCTATTCAGTTATTATCTTGGAAATTTTGTATTTTTATACATTTTCATATTTCATATTTTATCTTCATATCATGTTTTTATTACTTTATTACTTGTTTTAATACTTTTTTGTATTTCCTTTTGCACATTTTGGAATAGCATATTTTACCTTTATACCTTGTTTTTATCGTATTTCTAGTCTTTATCTTTTTATTGTATTCCCCCCTTTGCACATTTTGTTGTACCTGGAACGAGGAAAAAAACACATTTCACTACATGTTGTACCACATATAATTTGTTTGTGACAAATAAAATTTGAATTTGAATTTGAATTTTTAACACTGGACCACAACTGCCACTGTGTCTCTCTATGTAGCTATTGAAATGTGTAATGTATAACAAAATGTCCATAGTTTAGCTGATGTGAATAATGTGTGAGGTATTTTTTGCCTTTCGAGACCCTCAAGGTCGCCTTACAGGAGGACACACGACATTCACACGCATACCAGTTGCCCGGGGCATACACACCACACACGCTCACACACACTCACACACGGCCAGATTAACCTGAAACACGTGTTTTTCGGATTGTGGGGGAAACCGGAGCGCCCGGAGAAAACCCACGCAAACACGGGGAGAACATGCACACTCCAACTCACACCTCGAGTCACAATCGGAACCTTCTTGCTGTGAGGCATCAGCACTACCCACTGCCTAATTCAAGCTGAGTAATTATAATGTTCCTATTATAAAAGTACATAATTATCCTAATGAATCTGATTTTGTGACAGCAAGCTACACTAACCAGTTTGCAATTCAGGTGCAGACACACAGTTTGTCCTGCTGCTTTGCCTTTTTTAAATGAAGCACTATGTATCTAAACTGAAATATTTTTCTAAACTGGACTTTTATTCACTTCACAAGATAAGGGTGACTTTAAGTTATTGATGCTTTTCTAGCGAAACATTATTTTGTAGAATGAGAATCCCATTCCAGAGATGGAGACGTGTTCCCCTCTGCAATTTCAGCTTGCTTTTGAGCACCATGATCACCAAATGCAAGGATGTATTTGGACAGTGCTTTGGTTTGGACAAGCTTTCATACAGTTAATTTATGATGGTGATTATGATTAAGATATCAACAAAATTTAATGCCACAAAATGTAATTTTACAATGATGAGGTCTAGTCCCCTTTACTCCTGTGTGGCATATGATCAGAAGCATGGCTGAGCTCTGATCCATAAACCTCATTGGCTTGTGAGAGCGCAGATGAAGAGAAAGGGACTTTGCCTGGATATTGATAAGGCAAAATCCCAAAACTCATTGAAAATTGAGCATATTCGTATTTTTACAAATTCACTCTGGCTTTGTTAATAGTCTCTGCTGACAAACACAAGAAACTATTTTTGGCTCTTGCAAACACCTATGATCAGGTCTTCACCACCAACATTTTGGTCTGATGGAAGCAGAATCGGAGCGTCTAGGCACACTAGTTTCACTGTTTGACCTATTCTATGAATTCATTTAAAATAGTGAGTAAAACCTTTGCTCCCAAACTGGTTTGACTAAACTGGTCCAAAGATTGAACTGCCTTTCTTATAGAAGCATTCGGGAAACCCTAACCCAACTTATTGTGATTTCTACTGATCAATATCTTTGTTGAATGTTGATCCCTTTGAATCGATCCTATTGTTCTGGCTTCATTCGGGGCTGTCAATCAATCACAAATAAAATGAGACTCTCCTCGGCACTTTTAATCTCAGTCTGCGGAGAAAAGGCCAGGTATGTGTGAGGCTTTCGGACGGCGTCTCTGTGTCAGAGTCCGATTCTGTGCCCGGTGCCACAAACCAGGGGTGAAGCAGGAGCTGTTCCAGAGTGAGTCGAAACACAGGGTCGCTCTGCAGGCAGCCACGCACAAACTTGCAGCACTGCTTACTAAAGCCGATTCTCTTCCAACAGTTGAAGTCAATCTGAGCCTTGGCGTGTTTTGATGGGAATTTCTGACACATCAGCCGATACAACACCACCCCCAGCGAATAGACAGTTGCAAGCTTGGCGTGATGCATGCCCGGGAAGAACGTCTCTGGTGGATTGTATTTCTTTGTGCCGTGGTAACTGCGGTAAGCAGTGTTCCACATTAAGTCACCGCATCCAAAGTCAATGAGTTTAATCTGTAAGGTGTCACTGTTGATCAGGATGTTTTTCAGCTTGATGTCTCTGTGAAACACCCCTCGCTCACAGCAGAAGACGGAAGCCTGGATCACTTGACGCATGATGGTTCGAGCACTTTCCTCCGTGATGCTGCTACTTCTGCTCTTCACAAAGTCATCCAGGTCCATACAAGGCAGAGGCCTTTCCAGCACCATCACATGATGGTCTTCATGCTCCATCCAGTCGATCAGCTGAATAATGTTCGGGCTTCTGGGGAGCTTGTTCACGAGCATCATGAGTCCCACTTCCTTTGGGACAGCCTTGGGTTGACCAGGTAGGCAGATTGTGTGATCTTTGCAGCTTTTTTTTACATACTTTAAAGCCACGTTCAACTTGTCTTTAATACGGGTGCCTTCAAAGATGGTTCCACAGCCTCCTCTTTTGAGATGACTGCCAACTTTATACATGCATGAATTGATGTTTTCTACGAGTGTTTTTTCCTCACCTTCGGGAAATGACTGTGTCATCTTAAGTCTCTAAAATAACGAGAAACATTGTATCTCCTGCAGCCTTATAAAATGTAAACTTTCCGTGGTGTCACAATAAAAGGTCATACGTGTGTGATGCAACCCGAAGCGTAATTGAAGAATGATGGAAAAATAGTCCCGAAATGGAAATATATGCACACGCATCATCGCACACGCCTCTTATATCCCGTAAAAAGAAAAAAAGGCATTTGGAATTATTAATATTCTGTATGCATATGACTTATGACTATCGTATTTCATTATTTTATTAACTATAAATAAATAGGAATTAAACTGACAATTTATTAATGACTTTTTCTGGCAAGCATGAGTACTCACCCACACACACACACACACACCAAACACAAAACTTTATGTAATATTTCCATACTTTATGCATTAAGCATTTTTATTTTTTTTTTTATCTTTACTTTTTTCTATTTCATTTATCTTGGTGTTTTTACATTTAACATTTACATTTTACTCTTTAAATTATTGCAGGTATTTGAATAGCATTTGAACCCATGGCATTGTCCCAATCTCCAGCAAATGCAAATTTGAAAACTATGAATAACAAATGGTTGACATCATGGCTTCATGCAAATGTTCATGTTGTGCTGCCATTTTGAAATTTGTGACCAAAATAGTATGTAGCATGTATACTTAAGGAGAAAGAATATGCCGAGAATACACCGTAATTAACAGATTATTATAAGATGAATTGTACAGTTGACTGGGTCTTAGCAAATCAAATGTACAGGTTTCTGTAAACAGAAGTGTACAACCGGTATGTACAGTTGTACCTTATGTGTGTAAATGATCTGTGACTTTCTTTCCCTATAAACACCTTTCTATGGGGCCACAAGCCACTAAAAAAATTCTGTAACCATAGCAACTAAAAGAATGCTTCTGCACTGTAGTGGCCAAGATTTGTCAACTGCATCAACTCTCTCACACAATTTCAGAAATGACCTTGTCATGGTTTATTCAGTCGATAACGTACCAAAAACATAATTTTGTGTCTTTTAGAGAAAAGTCAGACCTAAAGCAGGCAAGTGCAGGGCTCTGAAGGACGTGTACAACTGAAATCATATGGCATAATGATAAAAAAAATTATAGTAAAAATAAGTAGCACAATCCAATGTTTTCCATGTTTTAAAAGTAACAAAAAGCATACAAATTAGCATAAATGGAAACAAAACTTTAAACCATAAAACAATATCTGATTCAGCAGAATTGAATGAGAAGGATGCAGGAGGCGAGATTGTTGTATTGAATAAGGGGTGAAGATGATTTGTCATTTTGGGGCAAATATCTGGCATACTCAAGACTAACCTTTCAGGTGGAATGAACATTTCTCCAGGGTGATTGATCCAGGTCATTTCGCCAGGGTGAATGTAATCCAGCAAAAACTATAATAACACTGTTGATCAGATTGTTATTGCATGTCTCAAGACAGAAACCTTGTAATGCTGCTTCTTCATGGATCATTTATTGCAAACGCAACACATATAGCCCGTGTTATTCTTCATTCATTTAATCAGATTAATGATGGCCTCATTTAAAAAGTCAATATTCAAGTCCAACATTCACTGATATTTGTTGACCAGGCAGAATAGTTTTTAAGATGAGTAGCTTCAAAAATCTCAAGCTGCATGACAACGCTAAAGTACCAGCTCAAGTGTACATTCTCAAAAGCGATTTCTTCACTTCCTGAAAATGACTGGCATATTAAGACAAACGAATAATACTATAACACTTAACATACGGAATTATATTTTCCAGCTGACAAAGTCTTTAAGCAACCGATAATGCCATTTTGTCAGTCTCGTCAACCAAAGCAGGAAAACGACTGGCTTTTCCGAATATTTTCAACAAATACGAAATAATACAACGCATAAGAGCATATAGATATTATATATTTACAGTATAATGTACAACATTCTATATAATCGGCCCCCACCACGCAAACCCACACCCATTTCCCACCCTGCAAGGCAAAGAAGGACCCCGCACCACCGCTGTGGTGTAATTTGATTCTCGTGGAGGTTTTTCTGGAAATTTCCACGGGGCACGGGGTCCTCCCACTGAAGTCGGTTCGAACTCGAGGAGGGACGAAACATCATCTTCATCGAGATTTACGCACTGAGATTTCCCCTGAATCCAGGTGGGTTTGCGCACATTTATTATTGAAGTGAACGTGAGCCGCGTTTTCGGTCGTGTGCTCGCCACATTACGTTTAGTAGGATCAGGCAATGTGACGGGAATGTGACGTAAATATTTTGGTTTTCGTTTGGTTTATGTTCTCTTTTGCTTGTTTTGTTAGACACAAGTGGTTAAATGGCTAGTTTGTTGTACGCTTAAAAATCTCCTGCCTTTTCTTTGCATAACATAATATGGTAGTAGTTTTCTGCACGTTACAGTTTCTGAGTGTTGTAAAAAAAATACTCCGACACATCAAGTCTTGGATCGTCGTTATTTATGTTGTGTTGTGTTCGTTTCGCGTACACAAAGCGTTTGTTTTTGGCGCCCGCCGCCGCAGCGCGTACCGCCTCAATCAAGCCTCGTGCACAATAAACAATCAAGCTTCGTGCACAAATATTAAACACAAAGTGAACAATATTATTTATGTTGCTGTACTGTAGTGTGATTTGAGGGTGTGTGATGTGTGCTTTTGTCCAGGAGCGTTTCCAGGAGCCTTACTTACTGTATACATGTTTCATACAATATTGGTATCGTTTTTGGTTGTTTTCGGGACATTTAACTCGTGTTGCCTTACACATGATTGCTTACATCAACCTACTGCTGTTGCGTTAATATTAATGGACTTCTAGAAAGTTCTGTTTTCGGCTGCTCAAGAGAAAGTGAAGTCTTTTCAATGCCTAGTACAATGTGTTACTTGCTTGTTGTTGCTTTATTTAGCTTTAACTTTTGAGATCTTCGTCCATTCAATCCGTTTAAACATCCATTATCTATCTAGTCAATAATCTGTTGTCAGTTTTGGGGCCTGGCACAGCGAAAGTGTTCTTGGATTATGTAACACTATGACATAACATTGATTCTGTCAAGTTTGTGAAACAGAAGAACAGAGACCAGATTTAACTCAACTTGCTTATATTGGAATTTATGTATTGCTGTCAATTGTAATTGTTTTTGCTTTCAAATTATGTCCTAAAATCTTAAGAGGGAATGCCCGGAATATGTGGTTCTTGTCAAATACAAATACGAATGAATTGTGAATACGAACATTCTACAACAAGTACACAAAAAGAGAGAGAACCCTAACCCTAACTCTACAACAAGTACGAAAGAAGAGAGAGAATATCTACAAACACAGATCTTTAATAGACATAAAAGGCCAGCTTGCAATTTAATAGTGGCAAATTCTCAGCCTGTTGTCTTCCAACAATGACGGATGGCATTTTTGTGCAATTTCCCCACTGTAGGACTAATAGGTAATTTCTATTCTATATTCTGTTGCTGCAAGTGAAAAGGTCTTTTCAAAAAGGTCTTTTTGAATGTTGGCTTAGTTCTTACTAGCGTTTTTTATGTAGTCTAAAGATGCTGTTTGAAATCACAATTCCGCTTGAGATAAGAACTGTTACTGTTCAGGTAAGGTCATAATAATCTCTTGGTTTATATCATTAAAGGCATTAAATCTTGTGTATGTAAGCACGTTGTTTATTGGCAACATTTGTTAAATGGGAATTTTGACCCGGACATTAACATATATCCCAATTTGATATTTATACCCCCCCCCCACCACCACCACACACACACACACACACACACACACACACACATGCATGGAAACATTTATAGTCACTTATACACACACACACAAACAGCCAAATCATAATTAAATGCAATGGGGAAAAATTGCCTGAATCCACGTTGTTTTATTTTTTTTGTAAATATTATCTGATGACAATGCAATATACTGTAGATTCCCTATGGGATTTAAATGCACTCGTTAAATCTATAAGGGACTTTGGTATGGTAACAGTGGACAAACTGTTTTCTAACACAGCGGGTTGGTTTATGACCACTGACTCCAGGGCGTTGCGCTGTTTGCATGTTAAACCTGAGAAAACTGGAATATTCCAAAGAATGTTTAGGTTTAAGATTTGCATCATATTGTTGATCCACACTCTTTTTCTGCCTGGTGAAATTCTTAATTGCTGAGAATGTAAGCAGCTTTTGAATCTATATACAAAAAATAATGAATGAATGAATTTTTTATTTTACACTTGTTGTACTGAAGTTGTATCGAAACGGATCAATCAGGGGTTTGAACATGCAACCTTCTTCTCAGAGCTTTACCTCTGGGCAACAACTGACCATCACATTTGTGATTTAGATTTAAAACTGGCTATAGAACCTCAAAGGTTATTTTGGATCAAATCCAGAGACCGAAATAACCTCCAAAGAGCAAACATAATGTTCCTATGAAAGGTTATAGACATGACCCATGTGACGTTTACACACAAGATGTTAACATACGGTATATATCAATACAAAAAAATGTTTTTACCTTTTTCTAGTATCTAGCACTGTAACTTCAGGAGCCATCACTGTTTTTTTTATAATTACCGTCCATTGCTCCCATCGAGTGTTTAATTTCCAGATCTCTCCATCACGTGTCGGGCTGCGTCACAAATGTCACAAGCCGATCAATGAACTGATAAGATGTTGCACAGAGGGATGAAACCAAGGACATGACAGACCAGAAAATAAACCCAACTCTTCATTGCACATTGTATTTACTCATCTGAGCAGATAAGCAGATAGTAGCCAGTGCAAGAAGCGTTGTGTCTGGTAGGTTCTTCTCATTTGGATAATTTTCTAGCAGCACTAAACATTGGTGTGAAATGTGGCACTGTTGACAGAGATGTTTTTCATCCCGAGCCAGCATCTTTACTAGCAGCTGAAGTGGTGTTCCTCTTGAACTTTATGATCTGTATAAGGAGGGTTTGAACCAGGAAAGGCTACGTCCGCAGACCTTCATTAACACTGCTCCGCACACTCTCCACACATGGCAGAAACAGTCAGGCTGGAGCAGGTTTGTTGGTATGATGATTAAAATCATACCAAAACTGCACCATGTGGCATCCCTCTTCATTGTGTTACTGTTTCCATGGTGACCATCCTAGAACATACAGGATTTTGGACAAGATTTAGGAAAAGTCTCAGTACTTTTGGTGATGCTTACTGGATGAATCAGAGGCATTCGTGCATTTTATTACTGCCACTCAGATAGTTTGGTGAGTGTGGCGGTTGTATTAAAGAATATGCGGGTCAGTAACAATCTTTGATGTTAGGAAGATCCACTGTCGCCGCATGTGTCATGTCCCTGAGGGCAAGCGACCCCTTATTCTTGCCCCAGTGCAAACAGAGGTTGATGCAATGCTCTGTCTTATCTACAGCTGGTTTCTGGAAGCCCATGTGCCCTTCAGTGACGCAGGTGAAGAGGGGCAGGGGGCGGAGTTTTAGCTGAGTGCATGTCTGGAGCTGCATATTGATTGGTTAAAGTGGGTCCTCCCTGTGGTCTTTAAAACCGCCACTCACCTTCAGGGCTAAAAACGACGCTCATCTTTGATCAGACAGCACATCGTGTTCCTTGTCTGACCGGCTATTAATGTAAGTAACCAAACATCCAATAACATCTAAAGATGCTTGGTTGATTGTGTGTGTGTTGGTGTCGTTAGTGGAGAGTCTGACAGAGAGAGAGAGAGAGAGTCAGAACTTATTTTGAAACTTTCACTAATTTCAACACAATCCAATAATCTATTTGAATCTCAATCTATTTTTTCAGTGTGAGTTCAAGTTCTGGTTTTCGCTAGAGATGTGTGAGCTGTGTTTGGACTGTAGAACTGATTTAAACTGGTTGTGTTGTTAAGGTGTGGTCGGGTTACACTAGTTAGTATCTGATTTGGGTTAGCAGGACCAGCTCACTGCTGGTTTTGAGGCTTGAGTTTATTTCTTTATATTGGTTTAAATAATTAAAAGGGTAGGGTATGAAATTTTCACAGAATTGTGTTGAAATTTTTTTCATTTTTTTTCTCTACACTGTTCATTTTTAATTTTTATTTATGCCTATTAAGGCATATATGCCTATATTCTTTACCCCTGTCATATTCTTTCAATAATATAAGTTTTATTGTCATTGCACTCTGTATTCATTAAAATAATTGTCAAGTTAGTATTTTTAGTGAATGTATTCACAATTGTGGATCACAATATATTTATTGACTAATTCACATTCTTATTGTTTTCATTTGATTTTGTCAAAAAAGATCAATTTGTGGATTTTCTGTCTTGCGCTTCTTAATCTTAAAGGTGAAACCATCTGAAGGAAGATGGATTAAATCAGTTCCTAGTATTAGTTGGTCTGTTTTTTTTTGTCTTTAAAACTTTCCACCAGTTTTTCTTTCAGCACTGTTGTAATGCAGCTTTATCAATGAGAGCTTTGTGAAGGGAGGGATTGTGGGTAATTGGGTTTGAGAATGGTTTGGCGTGCAGGGACTCTTATGTAATGTTCGCGTCTCGGTGGTTGGCACTGATGAGGCTGGTGTGTGTGTGTGTGTGTGTGTGTGTGTGTGTGTGTATTTTTTACTCACGACAGGTGTGTTTGACTAGGTTCTAGCGTTCTGTTATCAATGCATCCACACACAATCACTAACCACCAAAAGCTGAGCATCAAAGGTCTAGGAAACCAGTTAATGTAAATGTCAATAAGTTTGTGCTATGCCAGAAATGTATTGGTATTCTCTTTTTCAGACTGTTTTTTTAGCTGGAGAGATGGAGCGCATGGAGCTGAAGAAAGTGATTGCCGAAGCAGATGATGAGAGCAGCGTAGACGAACGCTATACTGATCCCATCGACTCTGAGAAGGCCACCATTAACAGGTAAGGGTCTTCACTGTGACAATGCTTTTTCATAAAAACAATTTTTATGTCGTACTGTTTGTGTGTGTGTGTGTGTCAATGTGTGAGAATGTCTTTTTATCTACATCTGTAGTCAGTTTCTGGATGATGAAGATGCTGAGAGTCAGAAGTTCCTCAGTAATGGGATGATGAAGAAGAAGAAGTTTGAGGAATATAATGAAGAATATGTGAGTAGTTTCCCACAGCACACTTTCTTTAAACTTGCAGTTGTATTTATTCTCCCTCTCTTTCTCTCTCTCTTTCTCTCAGCATCCGGGTCATGCGTCGTTTGGGTTCTCTGTTTTCAACCTCAGTAACGCCATTATGGGCAGTGGGATTCTGGGCCTGTCTTACGCCATGGCAAACACCGGCATCGTTCTGTTTGTGTGAGTTTCTCGATCTCTGATGAGCTTAAACCACTATCTGACTTTCTCATTGCCCATCAAAATCAAGCTCTCTGATTGGCTGAGAGCTCAAACAGCAGTCTGTGTTTTACACAGACAGCATTTTAAATTATTTTCATTCCCATCACTTTCAGCAGCATGTAATTATTCAAACATTTTTAATAATTTTATTTTAATTAATTTTATTTAAATTTTATTATTTCTTTTTTTTATGTGATATAGTTTGACATGTAGGTGTTAGTAGACACTAGTTTCCAGCTCATGCGAAACTGGAATCTGGCTGTCTTGTTAGCTCAAGGTTTGGCGGTGTGTGTGACTGTCCTACATGTCTCACTCTTATAGCTGCAGCTTCTATTTTTATCTCTGTCTCACATCCACGGGTTTCAGTGTGATTGACAGCCACCATCTGGGCCCACAGAGACCCCTCATGAGGGATGAGGGGCCGCACCTTTAGCCGTCACCTGAGCGTCAGTCCCGCCTCCACCATATCTATTGCTTGTGTCAGCCAGTTATTTTAGATCTGGGGGCCGGTGGGGGGCCGGTGTCAGGTGACCTTAACAATCTCCTCCCTCACTGAGCAAGAGACAGTCACTAACGATGGTTTAAAAGTAGCGTTTGACCCACTTAAGTCTGTAATTTTAGAATTCATTTTGACATTTTATCAGTCTTTTCCTTTTAACTTCCCTAGTGCACTCTGCTGACACATTCAAGCGACAAAGGTTGAAGTTCAACATTATATTAGAAAAATTCTTGCTATGCTTCAAACACTTGATTTTGCTGTTTGGGCTGAGAAAAGTCACAGAAACGCTAGCGGCTAACTATGATTGATTTTAGCAGCTGGTTTGAACTTCAAACATGTGAAGTAGACAAATTTGTAGATCAGTACAAATTAGTACAAATTAAGCGTACAACTATGATGCAGTACATTAGTCAAAGAACTAAATGTTGAACCCGGGTTTGAGTCGTCTTGTGTTTTGTTTGTCCAGAATTCTTCTGCTGGGAGTCGCCATCTTGTCATTGTACTCGGTGCATCTTTTGTTGGTGACAGCCAAAGAAGGAGGTGAGCAAGACCTTTGGTTTTTCTTCAGCAGAAATGTCAAGGGAAAGCATGGCAAGTAATGCCTTTGCTTCACAGGCTCATTGATCTACGAAAGGCTGGGCGAGAGGGCATTTGGCTGGCCGGGCAAGATGGCGGCCTTTGGATCCATAACCCTGCAGAATATTGGAGGTAAACCAGAGAGACGGATCTGAAGGGAGTTCAGTTTGGTCTGAACTGACGTTTTTGTTTGTTTCAGCCATGTCTAGTTACTTGTTCATAGTCAAATACGAATTGCCGGAGGTGATCCGAGCCTTCACGGGCCTGGAGCAGAATTCTGGGTAACTAGAAAGTTTCTGTTTGGTAATGTGTCTGCTGCTTCTGTAGCTAAGCAGGATTTGTGCTTTATTCTTCAGCGAATGGTACCTGAACGGCAATTACTTGGTGGTGTTTGTGTCGGTGGGAATCATTCTGCCGCTTTCCCTGCTGAAGAACCTTGGTAAGACATGGTTTGCGGGTCAGCACTGGTTTGGGGTATGAGAGCTAAAGTGATTCCATTCTCATCCCACAGGGTATCTGGGCTACACTAGCGGCTTTTCTCTGTCCTGCATGGTCTTCTTCCTGAGTGTGGTACGTTCCTAAGTGTTTCATCAGGACTGTAGTTGTGTGTGAGACCCAATATTTTCCATAGCCCAGTTTTACATTTTTTGCATGCGCGTGTTTCATAATCGAACCGTATGCAGATCGTTTCCTCACACAGATGAGTAATGTGATTTCTCTCTCTCCTCAGCTGATCTATAAGAAGACCGTCTTGCCGTGTCCTCTCCCCTTCTTTTACAGTCATGACATGAACATTAGCATGAATGGCTCAGACCTTCTGGGTCTACACTCACCACCTAACATTTCTGCCATTCCGTACATGTCAGAGCCGTTGCCGGCTTTTGACTCCGCCCATGACTCCTCCCCTAGTGCAGTGCATCTCACCCCTCACCCTGAAGACATTCAAGACATGTGCACACCAAAATACTTTGTGTTCAATTCCCAGGTGAGACTGTGTGTGTGTGTGTGTGTGTGTGTGTGTGTGTGTGTGTGTGTGTGTGTGTGTGTGTGTGTGTGAGTATGTGTGTGTGTGTGTGTGTTCCTGCATTTAGCACAGAGTTGGACCCTCGAATGCTAGTTTTTAGCACAATGTGGGGCCCTATGGGCACTTGTGTTTGAAATTTTAAGGCAAAAGTTATAACTGAGTTTTTGTTAAGTTTAGTAAAGGGGGTGGTGAAGGGAAATATTTTGATGGTCCCAATAAGGTGAGAGAGAGGGAGCGTATTGTTTTGTATGTAAGTCAATGATGGGACCCCACTATGATATAAATGTAAGTGTGTGTGTGTGTGTGTGTGTGTGTGTGTGTGTGTGTGTGTGTGTGTGTGTGTGTGTCAGACTGATGTGTTGCCTTTCTTTTTTAGACTGCTTACACCGTGCCTATCCTCGCATTTGCATTTGTATGTCATCCTGAAGTTCTACCCATCTACAGTGAACTCAAAGAGTGAGAAGCACAGCTTTATACCTAATTTAATATAAAAATGTTGGAAATTAATTATTAACACACATTGATGACATTTGTTCAATTGCATTTATCTTAAATAAGTCTTTGATGTTTTTTCTATATTTAAAAGTACAGTAATCCCTCGTTTATCGCGGTAGATAAGTTTCAAGCCCGACCGCGATAGGTGAAAATCTGCGAAGTGGAGGCACAACATTTACGTATTTATTTAACACTTATTCAGACTTTTAAAGCACCTTTTTCGCGTAGTATTCTTTATTAAAGTAATGTTAACAAACATCTCCCCACCGCACGCGTCCTCCCCGCGGAGATATTAATTTTCAAAGTGTTTGAATGGGGGGATATGAGGCGCGAGAGCTGGGGTAATGTTCCCTGTAGCCGTAGTGACGGGAAAAAACACTGCCCATTAAATGTTTTGGTGAGCTTCCCATCCTCTGCCTTTTTACTTTTGGCGAGACACCCGTGGCCGGGCCGACGCGTTATATCGGGAAAAAATGAATCCGCGAATATACGTAATAAAGAAAAAAAATCCGCGATGCAGTGAATCCGCGATAGTCGAACCGCGAAGTAGCAAGGGATTACTGTATATACTGTATAACATATACTGTATATTACTGTATATATATCAATGAGTATTGATTATATTAAAACAAAGATTGTTACTTTTTATTCAATTGTTCGTTGGTGTTAAGAAAATGGCTATGACCAGTGAGCAAGAATCTGTTCAGTTTCCACAGAAAAATGTTGTGGACAATTATTAAGTATGTTGAAATGTTTAATAACTTACTCACTGGTCGTAATTATTTTCCTCATAGTTTTATCACAAATATAAACATATCCAGATATGTTTGTTTCTGTATGCTCAGAGATGTTCTGGTTTTGTGAAATCCTAACTAAAGCTTTAGCAATGAAAGTTGAATTTGTCCTGTTTATCTGGTAAATAATTGTATCATTCATTTTGTTCTTCAGTCGTTCTCGCAAGAAGATGCAGCGGGTGTCCAACCTCTCTATTCTGGCCATGTTGCTCATGTATCTACTATCAGCTCTCTTCGGCTACCTCACCTTCTACGGTGAGATACACAAACAACACGCTGTGACATAACGGCTCCATGAGACAAGAACTTGTTTCCTGTTACACTAACTCTCTTCCTTTCTCAGATCACGTGGAGGCTGAACTGCTTCACACCTTCACCAAAGTCTATAAGTTTGACACTCTTCTCCTCCTGGTGCGCCTGGCTGTGCTGACGGCCGTAACACTGACCGTTCCGATAGTGCTGTTTCCTGTAAGTACGCATGCAAACACAAAACATAAATTAATTATTGTTAATATTTTTGTATTATTATTAAAAGACAATAATGTGCACATGAACACGAGTGTTGTCTGTCATGCTGGTAGTTTCCACCAGAGGGCCTTCAGTGGTCTTGTCTGCCTTCATGTGTTACTGGAGTTTAGAAAAAAAAAAACTATGGTCTTACTGTCTTCTGCCACTACTATTCATGAATAATAATAAATATAATTTTATGCATAAGAATATATATATATACATGTACAGTATATAGTTAAAAATAAAGAATATATTTTTTATGGTGGCAGTGGTCCGTCTGAATGAATTCGCCCCCAAAAACTGATACATATAAAACAAAACTGCATAAAAAGCTGATGTAGCAACTCCTGGAACAACAATAAATTACTATATTTAATAGAAAAACAACAAAGAAACAGTGTGTTACTGCAGATACAAATATTTAAAAAAACATGGCAAAATGACCCGCAACCATTGACCCTTTACATGGTACATGATCACCGAAGCACTGCCATGTTAACTTTACACTGGTGAAAACTACCCAGTTAAAAGAACTTTCGTAATCATTCAATTACAAGTGCCCTGTCCTGTTCACAAACAACCTGAGCCTGTTCTGATTAAGAAACTGTTCAAAATCTGATGCTTCGCAATGAGAGAGTGAGAGAGCCTGAAGCGGGGCAGATTTGACTTTTATGTACATGACACCTGAAATGTGATTGGCTAAAGGCTTTATTATGAAAATAATTGTCTGGACGTGACACGGTGATATATATGCAGAAATAAATGGAAATGGATTATTAAAAGAAGCAGCAAATTGTTTGGAATTATTTAATGTGTTCATGGAATAAAATGAGCAGATATTTTAAGGCCTTCAGAGCAGGGTTTGAAGACCTTGACAGGCTGACACTGATACGTGTGTGGCAGATTTTAGTATGACAGCAGAGGGCGCACAAGAGCTGTAATCGCTTGAAGTCCAGACTCACCAAGATTAGGAGCTGATCCCAAGTTGTGGGAGGAGCAAGCTCTGGGAAAGGGAGGGGCCATCAAGAGTAGTGGAATTTTACAGTATTACAAAATGCAGTAGAACTGCGAAAAATGCGGCTTTAATGCGTCTGTTCGAGAACCTCGCTGCTCTTGTGCGTTTTAAATTAAGTTTGATTACTAATGCACTACTTACACAACTTGTTAAGGGAAAACTCTTGTCACTTATTTGTTTGCATTATTTAAACAGTGGCTGACACACTAAACCTACAGTGGGAGAAGTAGAGTTAGGTGAATGGGTTTAAATAAATAAATTCACAGGAGTGATGAGCTTGTTTGGTTTAAATCGCGACTAGTGGCATTTTGTTTCCAGGGATTCTTGGCCTTTCTTTGGCTGAAATGTCACATCTTTTGTGTTGTTTGGATTGTTTGGTCTAAGAGTGGCACAGACCTTGAGTCGCTTGCAGACGGATCAGAAAACAGATAATGCGGAAGAGTTGGTGGTTTGAAATGTGAGGTCACACTTTATCTCTACCTCCTCAGCCAGGGGTATAAAATCATGGCTATTTACTGAACCATTACCTCATGGCTAAACCGTATACGGCATTTCCTCTTTTAAATGGAAGGAGCTTCATTGCATTACATGTAAACGACACACTGCCTCATTTGAATCTTTTACACAGCATTGTAAGTGAAATTAATTCAAACTTTGTTAACCA
Organism: Paedocypris sp. Pulau Singkep; assembly: GCA_017309775.1. Classification (NCBI taxonomy): domain Eukaryota; kingdom Metazoa; phylum Chordata; class Actinopteri; order Cypriniformes; genus Paedocypris; species Paedocypris sp. Pulau Singkep. Next base: position 12,909,985 of record MU204381.1, on the reverse strand, counting down.
AATACAAGGTATTAAGATCCACAGGATGTTTCTGATTGGCTAGAAGCAGGTGTCACTATGATGCTTTACTTTAGCATTAGGCCAGAGTTCAAAGGTCGCGACAGGGTCCGTCCAGGTTGAATGAAGTATTCTCACATGATCACAGCCACAAGTTTGGCCATATATAGGCGTGTGATAGTTCGCAGGTCTTTGTAAGCCACACGGATCTGCTCTCTCGACCAGTCGACCCCTGGGTTTCAAGGCACGGCCTGTAGTTCTTAAAGTGTTTGTTGGCAAAAGCCATTCATCAAGACGATCAGACTGATGCTGCTCGAGACGATACAAGATCCCACAGCGGTTTTGAGGTCACAACCGCTTGGTTGGAGAGAGAAATGTCACACACTAGTGATGGCCTGAATCGCAACTTTTACGTAACAAAGTGCCGTCTTCGTGTTAAAACTCTTCTCTTTTCCCGTAAGTTGGGACAATTACGCAATCGAGTTCTGTTTACGATAGCGTGACACGCTCGATAGTGTTTTCACCAGAACCCAGGTGAGCCACAGACCTGAGACAGTGGAGCAATATTCCTCACACACAGAGAACCAGGGTGAGTTTCATCTGATCTGGCTGATGCAACTCAAGCTCAGGATTACACTCAGGCCCCGCCCCCTGAGTGTGTGCGCGTGTGTGTGTGTGTGTGGTGACCTTTGTCCTAGTGTTCTGTAGTTCTCATGCTCTGAGCGGATCAGTGTGGGTCCTGTGACCCGCTGCAGGTGGAACAGAACCTGATCCGTTCAGACTGGAATGAGACGCTGGACTTTGTGATTTGGCTGAAACTGTAGGTAGTTCATAAAAGCTGCTGTTTTCGTTTCATCTGTGGAGGATTCTCTGTCTGCTGCCCGCAGGACGTGCTGTCGCCCCATGTCTGATGCAGATTCTTCAGCCGTCTCTGCAGATGTATTCTTTTATGGTGGAAATGTTTCAAATCCTAGATATTAACGTGTCCCGGACTGGAAAAGTCTGATATCTGTGTGTGTTTCAAAAGATGCACAAGCGAGTAAAGTGTCTTTTTGTGTTGTCAGATCCGCTCGTCCATCGTGACGTTGTGCTTTGCCGAAAAGCAGTTCAGCTGGATCCGACACATCCTGATCGCGGCCGCCATCCTGGCCTTCAACAACCTGCTAGTCATCTTCGTCCCCACCATCAGAGACATCTTTGGCTTCATTGGTCAGTCTCACAGCTTTCACGATAATCCAACCCTAAAGTAATAATCTAAAAAATAATCTCAAGAAAATCAGCGTGTAAGGCGAGTTTCTGAAACTCGGAACAATGGCAAAAATATGTCATGGTTGGTTGTTTCCTAATTAATTCCTGCACTGTATGGGTCACAATGTGATGAACCGGACGAGTAGTTGCTGTTTGCAGAACACACAAACATTCCCACAATCCATCTGTGCGCAGGCTCCTCGGCAGCCACCATGCTGATCTTCATCCTGCCCGCTGCGTTTTACCTGCGTCTGGTGAAGAGTGTACCCTTCAAATCCCCGCAGAAGATCTCGGTGAGTCTGCGAACCAAGTCAAGGTTATGGCGAAATCACAAAAAGGGTTGTTGACCCTAATTTTCAGTACTTAAACTGAAACTACAATGAGTGCAGTACATTTCCGGTGCAGTACGATACACGGATCATTTAAGCATTATTAAGTTAGAATCCGTTGTGTGAATAAGCACAAATTTAACATTGAGTAGAAAATGATGAATCACAATGATGATGACGTGGTTGTGTTGGTTTCTACAGGCCGCCATTTTTCTGGTGGTGGGAATCTTCTTCATGATCGGCAGTTTGTCCCTCATCGTCTTGGACTGGATCCACAACCCACCCGGATCCAAAGGAGCCCATTAATCCCTCCACGCGCCTCTGCCGGAGCTCCTCGTCCGCTCTCTGTGTTTGTTGAGTGATTATTGTAGACGGAGAATGTAAAGAGGGCGAGCGAGACGGCCAACAGGGTTCCTGAGGGGAAAAGCACTTCTGCATTGATTGTTCTGGTGTAACGGACACATTTAGTATATTCAAGTTTAACTGAAGTGGTCACTAGTAATTCTTAGTTGTTTTTAACCAGTCGTTCATCACTCACTCATCATGGTCCACAGGGAGAGTATCGACAGAAAGTCTGTTTTTATTGCTGTTTGGAGAACAGGTTCAATTATCAATATTGAGTTTGGCCCGAAAGACTCTGAACGGTCATCTTTGGGTCTGTTCTGGCATCTCTGGGCATCACAGGACTGGCAGTTTGCTTTTCCGGAGCGCAGCTTGTGCCAGTCTGATCCAAAAGTGCCGGTTTCAGCCTCGCGCCACCTGACCATCAGCCGTGGTCCAATCAGAATGGGGTTTTTAGCCTCGTGCCTTTCCTTCGCTGGAGACTTCAAACGTTTACAGACCGAGCGGCCGAACCGGTCCAGCCAAAATGGACGATATTTAAAGATCCATTGGTGATCTAGTTGCTCATAAAGCGATTGAATATTTCACAAGAAATGCGTTGATATTTTTGCATGTTTTCAATCACAAACATGGTCTTTTTGGACACTGTAAATGGTTTGTACATAGTCTGTTTGTTTTATTCGCACAAGGCGTCAGATGTTAGTGAGCTTTAGTATTGTATTTTAAACGACGTGTCGTGCATTTCATGTTCTCTTTTTGTAAATTTGTAGAAAAGCAGTCGTTGTTATTATTCTTAATCAGTTTTTATGATGAACTCTGGTTTTTGTATGTTACTTGAGTAGATCAGCAGCAGAAATGGTACTTGAGATGCCTTAAGCAGTATTGTCTTCCGGTCTTTACCTCACAGACCGTCCGGCCTCAGGTTCCACCACATCCACCCGCTTTTAACTCCAGCGTCTAGCACTTTCTCTCAACGATCGACACGGTCTCTCTGCCCTAACATGTAGTCTGCTCAGAAGTGGAGCTTGAGCGGGTGGATTACGCCGTTTCAGGCCTGTGAGCTGGACGATCTGGACGTTGGTGCTTCCTGCTGGGAAAGACAGGAGCTTTTCTCTTTCCACTGATGTGGTAAATGCTGGAAATATCCCGGTTTACATCTCACTTAACATGAACTCGGCGTTTCTGACTGTTGAGCATCAGAAATGGTCTGTTTTTGTATCAGTGAAGCTGTTTTCACACGTAACATGAAAAATAAAAAAAACTGTGACTTTCATTTTGTGGTCATATTTTTGTTGTTGAAGGTGCTAATGATAAAAATAAATACTTCATTGCTAAAGCTTTAGTGGGTTGTAATTTTGAGGAATGCTTTTTCATCTGGCTGGGTTTGTGACAATTCAGCCGCAATGAAAAAAAGGAACGTAACATCGAGTGTTTTATTGTCAAACCCTCAGCGTGCATGTGTAACGTATGTGTGATGGATGGTCAACATAAGCTTATGTAAGACACCACACATGCACAACTGGAGCGTGTGTGTGTGTGTGTGTGTGTGTGTGTGTGTGTGTGTGTACAAGCAAAACGCGGGTTAACCATTAGTGAAATTGGGTTTTTTTTCCCACTTGACTATAATCGCGTTCCCCTTGCTTTCATTCTCCTTTTATTTATTTTCTTCTGTCTTTGTCTATATTTGGATCACACAAATCATGAGAGTGAATGTGAAATTAAAAAGACTTTGATAAATTAAACCAGGAGATCAAACAACAGAGATTCATTAACAATATTACGCATTCACTATGATTCAGCAACCTACCCACCACACCCCACACACACACACACACACACACACACATTTATTGATGTCACCTTGGGCTTGTGCAAATGTGTGTGTGTGTGTGTGTGTGTGTGTGTGTGTGTGTGTGTGTGTGTGTGTGTGTGTGTGTGTGTGTGTGTGTATCAATCACGCGTGTTTCTGACCGACACCGGCGGCGATCACACACCGTCCAGCACGCCCAAGTAACTCCCCCAATTACCGCTATTACCGGTAATGCCACAGCCCACAGGAAACCAACGAGCTTTAAAAGTTATTGATAGAGAGAACCTACTCGTTTACTTCACAGTCATGAAAAAACAATACAAACGTGTTTAAACGTAAACCTGTTTATTGTTAAACGTTTGTTTAGAACATTTAAATAGCTTGTTATAATAATATGACTTAGTATGTACTCTGTTTCAATATCGGTAGTTTTATTAAAATAACGGAGATGCGTGCGTGCGCGCGTGTGCGCGTCTTTCTTTCTGCAGAGTGCAGGTGAATCAGAAGAATGACCGTCATTTGAATCTCTTTGAGCGGGTGATCAAGCGTCGGCGGTCGAGTTAACTGGATTATCCCTGTGTAAGCCTTTTGGGTTTGAGGCTTTCTCGGGTTCATTCAACAGATAACGAGGTGGCGGCAGGTGAGGACCCAGAGATTTGTGGAATGGAATTTTACTAGAAGATGCGGAAAGGCGGGGGCGCGGGTCATGTGACTTTCTCTCTCCGTGGATTATTTTTTTTGTAAATCTAGGCAGCATATGGGTCACTGGGCCGACAGATGATGTGACTTGGTCCTTCAGCATTTTGGCTCACGTGAATAAATGTATATTTCGTACCTCTCTCTGTCTCTATATAGCTCTCTCTCTCTCTCTCTCTCTCTCTCTCTCTCTCTCTCTCTCTCTCTCTCTCGTTCTCTCTCTTTCCTCACTCTCCCTCTTTATTCTCTCTTTCTCTCTCCCCCTCACTCTTTGTCTCTCTTTCTTTCTTAACTCTCCCTGTTCCTGATATCACATCCTCTCTTTCTTCATGCTTGAGGCGGATGTCAATAGAGGAAATTGTAAGTGTTGGTATGTGAGTAATGTGAGTAATGCAGGGGGTATAAGAACATTGTTATAGAGTAACTTTGGTGATGAGCTTTAGCCTTCTGATCCTTGTTACACAACCAACATAAAGCTGGATATTTATGATGCTCTGAAAGAGAGGGAGAGAGAGAGAGAGAGAGAGAGAATCATACAGTTGGAGTCATTGGGTTTGTTGATTTATTTCTGTATTAATGGAGAGTTTAGTAGGTTCATCTGCTCCAGGAATTCCGAGCTGTAAGAGGATTTAGCTGTAAGCACGACCCAGTCTCCTGTGCTGGTCATCTGGAAAATTTCCAGAGCTGAGTCCCGACTCGTTCTGGTTCTGTTGGTCCTGCTTCAAGTGATGCTGATCATGCCGTACCTAGTACGAATGTTCATTTGATCCAAACCCAGCCAGACTGAACCACAGCACAAAGATATTCAGCCTGAGACTGAGGTTCTTCTCAGCTAATGCCATTTGCTTATTTTCGTCATTAGCACCAATACAGTCTTTTTACATGCAAAACCCTTGTGCCGGTTTTGCATCTGCTGTTTTTATTAAACAATTTTTTTCTAGAGTCTTTTAAATTGACCACCAGAAATTTCCTGTATTTCTGCAGGTCAGACAGGCTTGAGTGTGTGTGTGTGTGTGTGTGTGTGTGTGTGTGTGTGTGTGTGCGTGCGTGCGTGTGTGTGTGTGTGTGTGTGTAGCGTGAGTTTCCCATGAGTGCAGACAGCAGGCAGCTGTTTTTTTTTTAATTCCAGGAGATGAGATGATTATATAAGATAATAGAAGACCCCCAGACCGCGCTGCAGGAGACCCGTTACATAGTGTTTTTATATTTCAGATCAAGCTTTTGATGAGACTTTATTTTAAAGGACTTTTTTCTTCAGGACAGCCAATAAGAGCATTAACCTGTCTGTAGAATACTTCCATTGCATTTTGGTTTCCACTGGAAGCAACATGAGATGATGATGATGGGTTCAGAATGAAATGTGAGTCAATTACATGCTTGAATGAGACGTTCCCTGCCTCTGAGTTACTATAGTGCAAATCATGAATGTGAATGAACATGGAAATCCTTGATAGCATGTAGATAATTAGCATTTGACCCGCATTTCCACTTGAAAGATGCCTGTACTGAGCTGCTGAGTGTAAAAACGCTGCAACAAGATTCAACCTTTACGAGAAGAAAAAGCGGGTGAACAAGTTCACACAGCTTGTGGTGTTGGCAGAGTTGTTTCTTTAAATTTATGAACAGGGACTCCTGTTTCTCAGAGTGAGGAGATTTTGCTCATGGAAGAAATACAGCACCGGAGCAGCACGGGACGTCCCGAAACGATGGCCAATCTGGAAAATTCACACACAGGGTGAAATCACGGCCAATAAAGAAATACTGACACATGATAACGCAAGTCTGCTGTGACGCAAACATGGAGAAGAACATTGGTCACTGGGGTCGTCGTACAGATTTACAAATTGGAGCCACCTCTGGTCTTCTCAGGTTTATAAAAAAAACGAAGAGCAAGGTTTATTCAAAACTTAATGTAATTGCAATCTATACTATAATACTATCATTTCTCACGTCTCTTTTTTTACAGGTCTTGACTATTCACTGTGATTTATATGGCTGCTGGGATTTCTCCGATGTGCTTTTCACACAGTGTGGAGACAGAAAAATGCTTTTGTTGATTCAGTCTTACCTATGGAGTCAGGGCGTCGCCTGGGGCCCCACGGCCCGTTTCAATGGGTCAGACATTCCAGCATCCGTGTTCTTTTGTGCTCCGGGCCACAGCGGCTGTGAACTTCAGCTCGGAGGTCGCAGTGGACTTTAATCCAAGGGTAAAGTCCCGAGTCCTGTACGGGCCCTGCTCCACTTCCACCGAGGGATTTGGTGACGAAAAACCTCTGTCTGAAGGTGGTCAGGCGAGTGATTCGTTTAAGTTGTGCTGGGAGCGAAAGAAACAACAAACTCAACTCGCCGCCCTCGATCGCAGTGACCCCTGTGCTTATTTAATCTCTCACTGTGGTTTACTGTCATCTCAGGAGTTCCTCTTTTAATTCCCCCTTTTGTTCCTAGAAACATCGTCTCTGGGATTGATCTCATTCACTGCCGTGGAAAAAAAGAAATAGCTGATTTTGACATTTTGATTTTTCAATAAGCCTATTATTAAATCAAGTTCTTTTTATGAAATATGCAGATGAAATTGACTGTCCCACTATATTTAGTAACAAAACAACTATATTATGTAATAATAAATACAAAATGTAAAATCGATGGCTTTATTCAGCAAAAAGACTAAAAAAAGACAAGCTTCAAGAGAAAAAAGAAAAAAAATCACTCAACCATATTTGAGCAAAAGAGGTGAGTTTCACAATATATGTTTAGATTGGTATTTTTTCCTGAAATGGATCTTTTAACAACATATGCGAGTTCTTTTCCTGTCACATTATTAGTTCTCGGGAGGTTGTAGTATAGAAACCGATAGCTATGATTATAGGATAATATCACATATGAGATATTCACATCACATATCATCGTTATAACGAAATAATTTTCTCTTTATCTCGTTAAGAAGACTTGTTTTTCTGCATATTTGTCAGCTGTCGTCTATAGCATTGATATAATTTTAACATTGTTATATAAAAGGCATTTTTTGTGTGTGGTGACAGTAAGACCCTACTGTACTGTGTTTGTATACACGCGTCACACTGACGTCACTGGCCACGCCCAACAGTCTCGGCGGCTGATGCAATGCGCCCGGCGAATATAAACCGTCATTGAAGAGCACGAGAGCATCGTTGTACTGGTCGTGAACATATCCGTTAATTTTAAATAAAACACAGTATTAATATTTGTTAGGTTTTTTTTTGTGTTGGAAGATTATTTATTAATTCATTGTAATCAGACGTAAAGACCGGTCGATTTTTTGTTGATTCCTGGAAGATTCGATCCGTGGTGGCTAATACATTCCGTTCACACGCGAGTTGAAGAACCGGATTTTTAAGGTAAGACCACCCGATTGTTTCATATTTGGGTTATTCGACTTTTTTCCATGACTCGCAGGTCAGATCTTTATTTACGCCTGTATTTTACTCTAAGATTTTTGGCTTGTCTGGTTCGCGATTAATTGCGACTCGTTCATGTTTCATCGGCTTTATTGGCGCGAGCGCTCATTCATTCTTAAAATAAAAAATTTAAGATATTAAATATTTAGATTTCGTAATTGTTGTCTTGAGCTTTAAATTACATGTAGTTATTTTGATGATTTTGAGTTAAATCCTTGTCTTCTGGTGTGTCTGGAAATCGCGGGGGCGTTGGGCATCCACATGACATTTTTTTTCACATCCTTTTATGTCACTAAAGAGTAATTTTTTAATGTAACATTTATTCTTTCATATATTCGTATATCATAAAATCTAATATAGTAAATGTTCATGTAATTGTTAAACGCACATATTATATTATTGTTATTACATTTACAATTTATTATAAAACAGCATGGTTTTGTGTTTGTTAACGTAGTAAAGAACGTATGATTGTAGATTAAAGAGAAGTCGGTATTAATAGTTGATGACAATGCGGCGTGGTGCTCTGTTGTCGGATGCCGGGTTGTAATTTTCCACTAGCTGCGAGCCGCTGGTCACGTGACGCCACGACTCTCGGCTGCAGTCGCAAGACGCGGGTGCGCGCAGACGGGCTGGTGCGCGCGCACATTAATGTTGCTGTAAATTTCTTAGCGCCCACGAACGCACATTATTGTTAACATTCGACCATTTACATCTACATTCAATTACAACAAACCATTGCTTCTGCATCATAGGATGATCAAAGTCCCAGGGAAGACAGAGATGAGTCGTTTTAACGTCACCCCAGACAAGGACAACGCAAGTTCCAACAGCAACGAGTACCCTAATTATCAAGATTGTTCAACTAAAGGCCCACTCAATGGGTAAAGCCTGCATTTAAGTCAACCTTAGCTTGTGTTACATCACCGTAAGTCCACAAACAGTCCATTATGTGTATTAAAGCACTGTTTTAATGTGATTTCAGACTGCAGTACACCGATATAGATGCAGAAAATCAAAACTTTTTGCCGGATCACACATCCAAGAAGAAATATGAAGCCGACTATGTAATTTCATCACGCTGAAATCAAAATCTTTTCCATAAATGCACTATTTTTACATGCCTGTTTTTCTTTCAGAGCTCCGGCTCAGCTACTTTTGGAATGTCCGTGTTTAATTTGGGAAATGCCATCATGGGAAGCGGCATTCTGGGGCTCTCATACGCCATGGCTAACACTGGCATCGCCCTCTTTGTGTGAGTATTCTGCATTCTAGCGGTAGTATTGTGACCTTTCTGATTCCTCTAGTGTGAATGGAAAGGTCCCAGATTATCCGGCCTTCTTCTAAAAACCAGATTAGAATAATTAAATAGCCGTTGTAATAAGATCAGTTTCTTGCCCCAGATTCTAGTGTAGGGAGTCCGTTCTGCGAGTGAAGGGCTTCTGTCTGCTGTTTGAAAGCAAATCAATGTGTGTCTGCGTGGCTGCTTTTTCTCCAGCTTATTTGACAGTGTTGTCTGCAGCTGCAGCATTCCCAGAGCGTATCCTGACCATGACGACAGACAATTCCTGCATACAAAGCAGGAATGTTTCGACAGTGTAGGGAAGTTTCTGGTGCATGAGTCTGATTCTTGTCAGATTCATCCTGAAGCCGAGCAGATAGAGATGGTTCTTCTTTCCTAAAAGATGTACGAACCGTTATCAGGTCACTATTAGAACCATTGATATATCTCTTTCTGGCTGACGGAAACAAAACAGAAGAACGTGTGATCTGTGAAGTGGAAATGTACTGAAGGTCACAAAGGTCACGGCTGGATGAAGCGTGATGTGTATGAGAAGGGGGATGTAATCACGTCTGATCCATAATCAGCTGGTTATGAACACGTGCGACGCTCTGTTATGTCTAGTGTGGTTAGTCAAGGTTAATCATGAGACCGTTGCATGAGACATAGGTCCTGATGATCTTCACTTGTTTCAGTGTTCCTCCGTTGGCAGTTATGTAACTTGCCATAAATAAACCACGACACAGGGATGGTTAATAATTCAGAATGTGTTTTTGTTATGATCTAAAGGATCCTCCTGGTCTCTGTGGCCATATTCTCCCTCTACTCTGTCCATCTGCTGCTTAAAACGGCCAACGAAGGAGGTGAGTGTGTCCCTGGTGTGTTTGTGGAGGTGATGGCACCGGCTATAACGCTTTGCTCCTCCGTCAGGCTCTCTGGTGTACGAGCAGCTGGGATACAAGGCCTTTGGGATTCCAGGCAAACTTGCAGCATCCTGCTCCATCACTATGCAGAACTTTGGAGGTTGGTGTCTTTCGGACTTGTGATTTGTTTCTTCTGCTGGCTCACGTCACTGACATTAATGTGTGTGTTTTTCACCATCAGCCATGGCCAGCTACCTCTACATTGTCAAATACGAGCTGCCCATCGTCATCAAGGCATTTCTAGACGCCAATGACAGGTGAGATTGTATCTGCGTGTGTCTCTGATATCCGGACTGGACTGGACTGACTGATGATGATGAGGATGATGTTGTTGCTGTTGTTGTGCTGGAATGTTCTGTGAGCTCCTTTGTGCAGCTGTCGGGCAGGGGGGTCTGGGGTCTGTTTAGAGCTTTGTGACCTCACACTTGGAGCTCAAGTGCATGAAACGACACACACGGGATGTGGGGAGGCAGCTGTGTGTCACTTCCTGTTGTTGATGTGCTCGTTCTTGTGCTTGCAGTGCGTGGTACACTAATGGTGATTACTTGGTGCTGATCGTCACAGTCTCCATCATCCTGCCTCTCTCGCTGCTCAAGAACCTGGGTGAGTCTCACAAGTAGTTTGACATAACCAGAACACTGCAAAAAATAAATTGACGAGCCAAAAAATATTGAAATTGGACAATGAATCTGGTTCTTTTTTTCTTACAAGATGAATTAATTCGCTTAGAATTAAGAGAGAAATATTACTTTTCTTGTTTTAAAAAATGGGACTTGAATTTTCTCTAGTAGAAAAAAAATGCAAATTTTGATGATATTTTACAGTTAATCGATACTTTTTAAAAACATAAGTAGACATTATGTTTTAACACAGAACTTCCCGAAACAAGAAATGTCAAGTCACAATTTCTTGTTTTAAGAACACAATGTTTCTAAATCTCTACTTTTTTATATTAAAGCCAGTGAGAACAAGAACTGAGATGCAATAGCAACTCTTCTCTTAACTACCAAGTTACATTTTTATCACCCCATTGGCAAATAGTTTTTTTTTTTACTCTTATTTTTACAGGTGGATTTTTTGCAGTGAAAGCACTCGTTTTCTACGGTTATCATTTATATATTAACGTTTATTTCAATGTCATTTCAGGGTATTTGGGATACACAAGCGGTTTCTCTCTGCTGTGCATGGTGTTTTTCCTCATCGTGGTGAGTCTCGTGATGTTATCTAATGGGTTTCACGTGTCCGCTGCCTCTCGCCCTCCTGACTCCGCCCGTGCTTGTTCTTCAGGTCATTTACAAGACGTTCCAGATCCCGTGTCCGTTGCCGGAGAACATTCTCAACATCACGGCCAACATGTCTGTGCCGGAGCGCAACGACACGGCTGACCGATGCAAACCCAAGTACTTCGTCTATAACTCACAGGTACCAGAAGAACCTCGGTTTCCATGAAATCCCAGTTGAACTGAATCTGACCTGATGTTCACGGCTTCCTCAGACTGTGTACGCCGTGCCCATCCTGACGTTTGCCTTCGTGTGCCACCCTGCCATTCTGCCCATGTACGAGGAGCTGAAAGAGTAAGTGACACTTTCTCAACAAGACAATTTGTCGTTTTAAATCTGGAGGATTGTCGAATTGACATCTCGTCTCATGCGCAGTCGCTCCAGAAAGAAGATGCAGAACGTGGCCAATGTGTCTTTCCTGGGGATGTTTGTCATGTATCTGCTGGCGGCGCTGTTCGGTTACCTGACCTTCAACGGTGAGGACGCACACGTCTGCACACGCAGGGCCAGCATTGGCTATAAAGGGGGAGGGTCCGGCACGGTTGTGTAAGATTTGGGAACGAGATTGAGACCTTCAGCTGCTTGATGTTACACAACAGGATGTTTTCCGAAAACAAACATGTTTAGCAGGAGGTGGACGGTTGGCGCCGATCGAGGGCAGATGGTTTGCTTTGAAAAGTGACTGACGAGACGTTCTTGTGTCCTGCAGAGGCCGTGGAGTCCGAGCTTCTCCACACTTACTCCAGGGTTTACAAGTTTGACGTGGTGCTGCTCATTGTGCGACTGGCCGTCTTGACTGCTGTCACACTGACCGTTCCTGTGGTTCTGTTCCCAGTGAGTATCTTTCTCTCACGGCTCTTCTGACAAAAACAATGTCCTGCAGCTGCTGACCGCCTCTTGGTTCTTCTTCAGATCCGAACCTCTGTCAACCAGCTGCTCGGCGCCTCCAAGAACTTCAGCTGGCCGCGCCACATCTGCATCACCGTTGCCCTGCTGGTCTGCGTCAACATCCTCGTCATATTCGTCCCTTCTATCCGAGACATTTTCGGCTTCATCGGTGAGTGGACGCAGATTGTGTGTGTGTGTTTGTGGGATTGTTTCTGACAAGTGTGTTCTCACTGCAGGTGCGTCCGCTGCCGCCATGTTGATCTTCATTCTGCCTTCGGGATTCTACATTAAACTGGTGAAGAAAGAGTCCATGAGATCAGTCCAGAAGATAGGGGTGAGTGTGTGCGTGCATGTGTGTGTGTGTGCTTTAAGTTTCTCATCACTCGTCTTTATTCCTCCCGTGTGTCACAGGCGCTCATCTTCCTGATCATGGGCATCATGGTCATGATTGGCAGCATGACTCTTATCATCCTGGACTGGGTTCACAATGCGTCGAGTTCCGTCGGTCAGAAGGATGGACACTAGTGGGTCCTTCTTGACCTTGATTGACATTGGTTGGCCATAGCCAATGGCAGACACTGAATTGCTCTGACTTTCTGCTTTCGTGTGTCTTCATTTCCTCCTGCGTTTTCTCTCTTTTCTTCTTCTGGTACGGTTAAATTCCAGTGGTACTTCACATGGGAGCTTTTCCAGGCCCAAACACCACTAACATTTCTGTGTGCTTTTGCCAAAAATCCTGTGAAAAGCACTTTGAGCAAAAGTTCGTATCATGTCTCACATCTCTATGAACTGAAGAACAAATATTGTGATTTTACTGTAATGCAGACTATGCCGTGTCTCCAGTCGTCTGAGGAGGAGAGCGAGTTCTGATCAACTTGATTTACGTTTCAGTGTTCAAGTCGGGTGTTGCTCACTAATCAGCCGTTGGTGATGTCAGAGGTCACATGACCCACACACCCACTTCACTGTGCTTCCAACATCCACGACCTGTTACTCTCCCAAGTGTATTTATGAGAAATCACCAGTGTAATTTAATCTGTTTGACTGTATTTATATCTATATATATTGTATATATGTGTATATAGCACTGATTGAACTGTATATATGTTGCTGTTTTGTTTTTAATTTTTTATTTCTACTCAATATGTTTAGACTGAGCTCCAGACACACACACACACACACACACACACACATTTGCGATGTAGTGAAGATGGAGAGGTTCTGCCCCTCATGTACAAGAGGCCATTCCTGTGAATGAAACACTCTTGTTTCAGTGAAACACTTTATACATCAAAATTAAATCTAATAAAGATTCAATATTACTTCAAATCTCACTGGTTTATTCCCAACATTTCTGTTTATGAAATGCACGGTGATAGCGATCAGAAACTGTGCTGCTACTCTATTACCAGATGTCCTTTATCTGAACTTTCCCAAAAATACTGATGCCATACATGGGTTTGAAGGCCTAAAAAATTAATTCAAATCAATACTAGCTTATATTGTATTCATTGCGTTTTAACACTGATATTTGCAGAAGTTTAACTTTTTACACAAGAATTCCCTGTATAAGTAAAAAAAAAAAATAGATAGCTATATCAGCGATGTTTGTGCGTTGTAAGAAACGGAAGTATGCATACATTGAATTGAATTGAAAAATCCTTTATTAGTCCCACAGCGGGGAAATTTCACGTCACAACAGCAACATCAAATCCAACAAATAAATAAACAAATAAACAAACATCAAACATAAACAAACAAACATCACCATAACGCACTGCACACATCATAATAAACAATAGTACAGTATAGACGTACACAAACATAGTTGTTGAACTTTTAAATAGTTAGACATCCTTACTCTATTCAAATATACAAGCAACACACTCAACTAAATATAGTTATGTTAAACAAGTGTGAAATTTTGCACACACAAAAACAAAAGTTAAAAAATGTGCCAATCTGCTTTGAACGAGAGCTACTTGACAACATCGTGTGAGCCACCGGCAAGTAGCCATATTCTAAATGTAATAAATAATGCGTTTATTCTTATAGTAATATCACCATTTAATTGTTGGCGTCACTTTTTACTACAAGTTAAAACGAGATACGCTTTAACGCATGTTAATGCTCTATCGCCCTCTAAAGGCCATCGAGTAAAATACAGACAAAAAATCCGTGGTTTTTGTAACCAACGTGATGACGCAATTTTCCCATAATGCATTTTTTTCAGCGCCGCCTGTCGGTAAAGATGCTGAAGTGTACTGTCTGACCCACATGTATCTTGGTTGCTTTAATCCTCTTTCTGTCGATGAAAGTGTTGGGGAAGTACGTGTTTTTACGCAGACGAGACTTCTAAATGCGCGTGCAAGTGCTCGAGACAGTGGAGTGACGCGCGTAAAGGTGAGTGCGCGCGCATGGAAACGAATGCTAACCCTGTTAGCCGTCACAGATAAACAAGCGCCGGAAATCATTCAAACATGACAAAATAACGCGAATCCTGGTCGCTTTAAAGACGTTTTGTGTTAAACAACTCTTACTTGTTGTACAAAGCCGACACGAGTGCACATAAACTATGTCAAGGTCTATCTGCTAGATCGAGCTGCTAATAAACAAATCAAACTTTAGCAGAGTGTTGAAAGAAGTTTCTCAACTACTACTTTAGAACACGGGGAGATTTTTTTTGTCAGTTTATTGATCCGAAGTGCTATTTTTATGTCACGTGTGCCTTTTAATGCGCCGGATCAGCTGTGACCCGAAACCAAAGATGCCAGAGGAGCCTGAAAATGGTGAGTGAGACTTTAATTTACCTCCGGAGAAGAAACATGCCCAGACGATCAATGTGCTCTAACACGGGTCTTTCCAGTAGATGGGCCGAGCTCTGAAGATAGTCTGGAGGACGTGGAAGCCCATCACTGCCCGATCTGCTTAAACCGGCCCCGTAGGTCAGACAGAGCAGTACCCGACTGCTGTGGACATGTCTTCTGCTCGGCCTGCATCCTACGCTGGGCACAGGTTGGCCATCAGCACTTTGAATGTTTATATTTTTATATATTTTTAAATTTCGCTCATGTGCAACCTCACCTCGCAGATGGTCCAGTCATGTCCGGTGGACCGCAGACCCTTTAGGGCCATACAGCTGCAGGAGGGCGTGAAGGTCAGGCGTTCTCCTGATATCCTCGGGGGTTCCCGTCTGTACCACTTGTCCTTATCGCCAAGTGTTTGTCTTTCAGTTGCTGGTGGACACACAGAGACAATCAGACTCAGGACGGTTAGTTCTGCCGCTGACCTTGACCTCAGGGTTGTCCTCAAGTCATGGGACAAGATGTTGTTCTGTTGATCACAGGAGCTCTGGAGATCTAGAGGAGACGCAGAAAGAAACAATCATCACAAGAAAGCCACACGCTCAGTGTATGATTTTTTTTTTTATGCTTGTATTTTTTTTTTTTTTTAATTTTATCAAAAATTTCTGTTGCATGTACACAGAGATTAAATATTGGTTATTTACACTTATTATTATTTATCACAGCTGCAAAAATGATTGTACGTACAAATAAGTACGAAAAGTCGTACCCTGAAAAAAAAAACAAAAAAAGCAGAGTATGTAACGTGACATTCATAATTCATGCAATTTGTCTCATTTCAACTTGCCAAACATCACAAACAACTGTCAAATATTAAGGGCAAGATACATTATAAACGATTGTTTTACAAATCAAATTATACAAATATTAATCACTAACAATAAATGTTTATCAGCATCATTTTCATTACACTTTCAGTATTATTATTATTATTATGCTTGTTTTTTAAACATTGCTATCAGAAGAAGAAAATAACAGTTTTCATCTATTCAGACTTCTGTTTTGATTAAATAAAAAAACTGTGTTACTGAAATCAGATAACTCAAATCACACTCTGTTGACTAGGCCATTCAAATTTCATTTTATTTGTTTTAATCTTGTACAGTGAAATCTCACTGTGACGGAGCTGCTCATAATTTTGATTTAACTGTCATATCTCAGCAGGTTGGTTAGATGAACGAGTGAGGGGGAAAAAGAAGGTCAGAATATTTCTGAATTCTTGGTTTAACAGAATATAATAATAAAATAAGAGAGTGACCAACTGATATTTAATTTTCAGGGCATCAAACAATCATGTCGCTCTCTTCTGATTGGCCATCAACTCTCCTTTCGGCACAGTGGACAGGAAGCAGCAATGGGAATCCTGAATTGTGTGATGTGAGTGACCTTTGAGCCGACTGCTCTAGGCCGATGCTGAAGTGTTCTGTCTGACTCTGCTGTAGAACAGAATCTTTGGACGTTTGTGTCGAGGAAGGAGACATTCAGTGGAGGAGACTTATGAGAAAAGATCTGCGCATACCTGAATTTCCCCCTGGACCTGTCCGCACTACACTTATGCCCAGGTCAGAGAAGGAACTGTGTGTGTGTGTGTGTGTGTGTGTGTGTGGCTTATATAAATTATGTACTTTGGGTTTTCTCTTGGGTATCTTTTCCTTGGATTTAGGAGGTCTCACACTCGTCTCCGGTTTTCTGTCATCTCTTCAAACCAACCGTTTTCTGCAGCCTCAGGTGAGGTTATTTATTTTAAAAAACCATTTGTTATATGAAGGTTTAGAGATGATTCTACTGAGAGGTTTTCAGTTCCTCAGGGCCACGTGTGTGCTGTCACCTGTCCTAAAGGAGAGGAGAAAAAGGGAAGCAGCAGGGCCTCGGGCTCCAAGAGTTGTAAACCTGGCGAAGCGGTGGGCACCAGGCGCTCATCACGTCTCACCCAGGTGCCCGATTCATCCGCTCAGACCACAGATCCAGAGCCTAGCTGTCCCACCGACCCCTCATCACCACAAAACAGCCACGGCTCTCATTCTCCCAGTTTGGGCAACGGCACAGAGACTGAAGCCGCTGAGAAGGAAGGGGTTGATGAGGAGAGTGAGGTAGTAAATCACAAGGTAGACGAAGACACTGAAGATGGACAATCTGAAGAGCTAAAAGCAGAAGTGGAAGCATGTCTGAGCTCTGATCAGCTTGATGACAACCAAGAGCCTGATGATAAAGGGCAGAATATGGACTCTGAGACCTGGATGAGCTCTTCTGAGGATCAGTGCGTTTCTCCTGATGCCAGTGACCAGGTTGATGAAAGCACAAACATATCTAACAGTATTGATGAAGACAATCCGATTCATTCTCATAATGACATCGGTCCGTGTGAACCAACACTAAGTGAAGCCCAGGTCTGTGACCCGCCAGAGCCAGACCAGGACTGTCCTTCTCCATCTCAACCTGCACCTCAAGATGTTCTAGATGAACCGACTTCCGCAGAGGTTCTCGAAGACCAGAATCCAGAACCTGACACAACAGTGGAGATTATTGAGCAGGAATCCAGCAGCATCTGTGCGTCAGACCAGAAGCCAGACGTTCCAGAGGACTGTGCTGACAGGAGCCCAGGTGACAACACTGACCCTTGTCCCATGGAGTGTGATTCACCCGCATCGGAGAGCGAACCTCAGGCTGATATCCCGCAAATTAGCCATCCGGAGGTCCAGAAGAAGGACGGACGACCTCGCAGGTCTCGTTTTCACTCTGCGGCAACTACCTGGTCCCCGAGCAGAGAGTCCAGAAGGTCCAGATCTCCAGTCCGGGAACATAGGTCTCGATCCCCTTCCCGGAGACACGAGAGAAAACACGAGGAGAAGAGGAACCGTAGCCATGAGCGCAGACGCCGCAGCTCCTCCCGATCCAGAGACCGGCCGGGCCGCAGGAGTCCGTCACGAGACCGTTCTGACCCAGGTGGCTCCCCTCGCCGAAGGTCATGGACTGGCAGAGACGGGTGGCGCGACAGGGGCTCGGTCTGCAATTCCAACCGCTCCGAGAAACCAGACAATAAAGCAGCAGCCGTCCCGAACGACAACCCAGACTGGGTGAGAGAGAGAGAAAGGACTTGGACGGAACCACGGCGGGAGGAAACCGGACCTGACCGGTCCGCACACCGGTCCTCTGGCCAGTACGGGGAGTCGGCAGATAACTGGAGGCAGCGTGGGAATTCATCGGGGGCGTCTGACAGTTCTGACCCTCACAGTCGCTTTAATGAAGGCTGGGCGGGGGGCAAGAGGAAGGACCCCGAGACTGAGCCAGCGCTGGACCGCTCCGGCTGGTCCTCGGCTTCAAGCTGGGCCATACGCCGCACTCTTCCTGCCGATGTGCAGAACTACTATTCCCGCAGGGAGAGAGGAGGCTGGAGTCGCCAAGAGGACGAGCACAGCACCAGCAAAACGTCTCTGCCAGGTAGGGCTGGGCGGTATAGCGGTATAGCGGTATAAAAGAAGAGCGGCTGTTTTAGTTTTAAAGACGCGCGCGAGAAAATCTGCTCGTTTTATTTTGATCAGTCTGTTTTCGTTCTGAAATCATGGTTTCATTGTTTCACAAGATTCTGCGCGAGAAAGCGAGACAAAGTTGCATACTAATTGCATACTAAGATGGCGGTGGCCGCGCTCCGCGGATCTCTGCATTTGCCGTATAAGACGCACCGACTTTTCACCCTCAATTTTGGGGAAAGTGCGTCTTACACGGCGAAAAATACGGTATATCTAGACTTTAAAACCACTCTCTCGTTTCAGATTCTCCTCAGACTGCGCCAGTGCAGTGCCAGCCCGTCGCTGTGCCCGTACCCCAGCCGCTGCCCGTGATGAACTTCCCTCTCAGGCCCATGCTTCCGCCCGCTGCGTTTGCCGCTCCTCTTCCCCCGCCCCCAGTGGTGCTGCGGCCCCCCGGACCCCTGCTGCAGTCTCTCCTCCCGCCCCCTCCACCCCCTCCACCCGTGCTGCAGGTGCCGCCGGAAAGCTTCCCTCCTCAGGTCGGCCTCGGACTCTCTGCTCCTCTCGGTTAGTGTGACATGTTTTCATATGGTCACACGTTCTCCTGCAGGTTTTGTCTGGGTTTCCTGGACACGGCAGAGTTACTTTCAAAGTACCAACAACCAAAGCAGCTCCAGGACTGGTTCGTCCAGTCGGGACGGCCATCGTGGCCCAGCCTTCGTCCACCACCTCTCAGCCCGTGTCCCAGAGCAGGGTCCAGGCCGACAGCTCCAAGAAAGAGAAGGTCAGAACATAAACTAGTGTTCCCAGTGCTACGCTAACCTCAAGTGGTGACGTGTAACTTGTCCCTACTTTGACTCTTGACACTACTTTTACTTTTACTCAAGTACGGCTGTCAGGTACTCTTTATTCCTGGTCACTAGAAATCCCATCATTCCCGCTGCTTTCACACAGAAGCTGCAGATCCAGGAGCGGGCCGTCAGCGAGGTGAAGGCCGCCATCAAACCCTTCTACCAGAAGAACGAGATCAACAAGGACGAGTATAAAGAGATTGTGCGCAAAGCTGTGGACAAGGTGAGTTACTTTCAGCCTTTGTTTGAAAGGTCTTGAAGCTGATGCAGATGCTGTCGCTCGTCAGGTGTGTCACAGCAAGAGCGGCGAGGTGAACGCCGGCAAAGTGGCGATGCTGGTGAAGGCGTACGTGGACAAATACAAGCACAGTCGCCGAAACCGAGCCGAGAAGAGCTGAAGACGACGTCTGCTCTGCCCTCGACACAAGTGCAATTCCTTCAGCGCCAGATTCCGGACTTTTCTACAGATCACCTATTTTTTTTGTTTAGATTTGATACTGTGCAGATGCCCTTTACTGGACTGACGTGTGTGGTCTTACATGCTGTAAAGCGCGTGGGGGGGGTTGCAGGTCGACAGCGCTGTTGCTTTAAATGATTGCGTTTTGTAGCTAAGTTAATCCTGGACAGTTATTTGTGGTACGATTCTCTCGCTCTTTTTCTCTTAAGCAATCTGGAGTAAATGTGCATTAGTTTTATAGATTATTCTCTGGATGTGGCTGAATGGTTGAGTGCAATTATGTGAATCAAGCGGGATGTTTCTTGACGTGGGGAGACCTGGGGAGAATTTTTTTTCTCCCCCAAATGAAATTCGTCACTGAATGTCTGTTTACCTTCCGGAAGCAAATAAATAAAGCAGCTCGCTGTCTTGAATTACTGCACCATGGACGATACAAAAAAATACTAAACTAAATACTTTTGTAGAAAAATTCCTATGCAGTGTTTTAAATATATATATTTTTTACATTATAACTATACAGAAATTCTCCAGAAAATTTTTTATTTTGGTAACAAATAGTTGTGAGGCCTTAACACCCTCTTGTGGTGTAAAGTCACCAGGTCAGGCCTTACCTTGCATGGTGTTGACCACAGGAGGGCGCTGATATCTTCAAACTATTTTAAGTATAAGAAAAAACACATTATGCAGTAGTTAGAACATTTCAGATCAATTTGGAAAAACTAGTAATTATGAGTAAAACAAACATCTCATTCTCATACTATATTTTAGAGTTTTGGTATGGTTATAATGTAAGAAATTAGTTTTAAGGTGAGATCACCAGTCAGGTCATACAGCAACTGTCCACGAGGTGGCGCTAACAAGCTTAAGAGAGTTTGACAAAAAGCAAACGTTTTACAAGAGGCATTTATGTGAATGCGAGTGCTTTTGGAAAATTAGGCTAGAGTTAGCAAAAAACATCTTCGACCAACTAACAATGGTGATCTGATTAAAAAACAACTTCCTCCCTAACCACTACAACTTCCTTGCATGTCAAAACCACCACAGCCTGATAACAGTTTACTGATCAGGCTATTTCAAAACTGTGGGAAAAAAACCTAACAAAACCAGTGGCAAATGATACAACTGCAGAGCTAAAAATCAGAAAGAAGTCTAAAAGAAAAGCAGCATGTCACAAGGATGGCAAAAATGTTCAGTCTTTTATTTAAAAACTATAAACAGTCACCAAAGTAAATGAAGCCAATCTATATCAGACTGTTAGATATATGCATCATCGCACACCCTACAGACACTGCAGAAACGGTGGTGGTGGTGGTGGAGGAGGAGGTGGAGGGGTCGTGACCCTGCTGGGATGCTAACACAACAGGCAGTAATAAATGTTACACGACACACAGAACAGGAACAAAGTCTGGGGGTCCGGGAGCCGGAATGTGGCATGGTCATAAGAATGAGTGAATGAAATGGGAAAAAAAAAATGAAAAAAAAAAAAAAAAAAAAAAAATACAACATCCTTACATAATATTAAGATAGAAAAAAAAATGTCTGAAGGAAAATGTCAACCTGTACGGAAAGCAAAGAACACAGGAAACCTGTATAAAACTCCATGTATTTAAACCAATTTACAGATAGAAAAGACTGGAGCGGCCCGACGGACGGCGGCACTCGCGCTTACAGTGAATACAGGTGAAATACCTTCAATAATTCTGTTCTACAAAATGACATTTGATATATTATTTCATACTCTTTCAGCCAGCAAAACGAGTCCAACAATAGTACAAAAAAGAAAGGGGGGAGAAAAACAACAAAAAAAAAAGAAAAAAGAAAAAGAAACATCACAGTTCCACAAAGAGAAACCTGTCACCCTCCACCGGCCCTCCCAAAACTTTACAGCATCAGTACCGTAGCAGAATATTTACAGAGTTAAAGTACATTCATCCACTGCTGAGCACAGAATCACATCTCATACGCGTCACCGGGGTCAAATAAAAAAACATGACGTGAGGAACGTGAGACGCTTCTGATACCGGCGGGCAGCAGCGGCATGAAGGAGGGTGATTTAACTTTATATCTATTCACAAATATGTACACTAGTTTTTTTTTTCCTTTCTCATTTGCTCATATTGGTATTTATTTCAATAATAAATAAGTGAAAATATAATCGACTCAAGTAAGAAAACCAAGCTATTAAGTTATAAAGGAAAACTAACGAATCAAGACACTTCTAACCGGCGTCCACTAGCCCCACCCACTTAACTCGCTGGCCAATCGCGGCACTCCTTCGGGACTATAAAAATGTGCTCATTGGGCCAGACGTGAAGAGGCGGTTAGGAGAGAGATGGGCGCTGGTTTCTGAGTGGCTGGTGGAAGACCCGTGGCAGTTTGTGTGAGAGAGAGAGAGACATTGAGGAGTGGGTGGGGTTTCAGGAGGCAGAGGAGTGTCCCCCATGACCCCACCCATGTGGCAGCAGAAGGGGATTATGGGATCTGAAGAGAGCGAGTGAGTTCGTAAAGGCATTTGGCAAGGGTGGTGGAGACCTCCATACTGCTCAGCGCCAGCACAGACAGATGATTCTCATGCCGCCTCACCAACCTGCCGACAAACACACAACTGTTACGCTCCCAAAAGACACATTCACAAAACAGAAAGTTACAAAGCAATTTATCAAGAATTGCAATTAAGTTACAATAGCAGTTTAAAACCTATTATCACCCTACAGGTAAATTATACCCGCTATAAAAGCAAAGTTTCAGTTCACTTGAGAAGAGGCAAAGAAAATGTGCGAAAAACTATTTTTGAAATATTAAAAACTCTATTTTTAAGATTATTATTATATATATGTGTGTGCTTGTGTGTGTGTGTGTGTGTATTAGGGCTGTCAAACGATTACATTTTTTTAACTGGTTAATCGCACTTCCTCAACCAAATTAATCACGATTAAATCACAAATAATAATTTATTATTAATAATTCTTTAGTATGAACAATTATTAATAACATGAACAAGTATAGAATGTTGTAATATTGAATATTAAAGTGTAAAATGTAAATTAATATGAACTCAACAGAAAATAAACAATTGTTTACATACTGTTTATACTGACTAAAGAAAACAATGCGTAAGCCGGTCATAATAATTAAAAAAGAAATAAGTAATTTATTTTGAGGAAAAGAGACAACGGATATGTATTTGTATATTTGTGTGGCAAAAGTATGGCACTGATAATTAGTCTAGCTGAAAAGACTGATCACACATTTTTATCTAAAGGAACAAACGTCCGACATATGGTCTGTGCGCAGTGCGCATGCGCACGCAGTCGTCTGAGAGACTGTGAATAATTGAATTGCACTCTATTCTTTCTATAAGTGCGCTGTGATTTCAGCTTTGCAAAAAACTGTACAAATAATACTGAATGGTTTTGATGTAACACTCAAAAACCATAAAAACCGGAAGTGCGAATTATGGTGTTAATAAAATTTGACGCAATTAAACTAATGCAATTAATCGCATGAATTAACGCGTTAACTTTGACAGCCCTAATATATATATATCTATATATATATCTATATATATATAGATATATAAATATATATATCTATATATATATAGATATATAGTTTTTTTTTAGATTATAACATCTTAACAATTACGGTTATCAAACAGTCAAATATGAAAACTCTACACAGAATTGTAACACACAATATAAAGATACTATGCAAATCTCTGTAAATGTTATTAACTTGTAATTAATAATAAAAAAAATAAATAAATAAAAAAAAGGTGGTAGATCCTTTGGTTTGCAACAAAAATACTGCAGGTTCGAATCCCAAACAAATGAGTACCACAAAAAAAAAAAACAACGACACTGACCCTGATTTATTCTTACGCAGGTAACGTTAACAAATGTAAAGTAACTGTGAAGTAATTAAGATGCGACTGTAAACTTCCACTCCACAGCATCTGCTGAGTGTAACCAGGCCCCGCAAGTGTTATGTTGTATATAACACGTTCTTATTGTGGCGGCGATGGCAACAAAGCTTCTTCAACCTGAGTTTGATGAATAATGAATAAAGCATCGAATCCACAGAACAGAAACTCACTTCCGCCCACAGTCTGAAAACCTGGCGATGCTTTTTAACGTTAAGGCAGCCGTTAGTCGGATGTGTTTGGTCATTGGTCCCTCTTTATCGTCCTGAGGAGAGGCAGAGAGACAGGCGTCAGCGGGTGGCATCAGTGCGGCGGGCGTGACGCGGGCAACACTCACGGTGAAGTCCCTGAACACCAGGTTCCTGGAGCCGCGGCGCAGGGCCATGAGAGCAGCGCTGGGGTGGTTGATGAGGGGCTTCTGCGGTCTGGAAGGAGGCGGGGCACTGCTGACGGCCGCCGGAGGAGACCTGCCACACAAGCACACGTCAGCACCACGCCAGCAGGTGGCGGCGGCGGGACAAACAGACACGCACTTGGGAGCGCCGCTTTGCGTCTGCTCTTCCAGTTTGAGGGCGGCGAGCAGCGCTTCCCTCGAGCAGTGCTTGTCCTGAAAAACACACAGCGGCGGTTACTACGACTGCGGCAGCGGGACGCGCGGACAGACAAAGATGGCTGCTCACCTGCAGGTGCGTGATGAAGGATAGTCTCTGGCGAGGAAACGGCTCACACCCGTCCCACAAGCACTGCCCTGGGTACGCGTCTTTACTGCCGTGAACGGTGGCGGCGTGGTAAAACACCTGGGACGGCGTCTCAAACCACCTGCGACGAGAAGAGGAAGCGGCGTAAAGCACCGCACGGGGCGCGGGAATCGTCCGGCTCTCGTACCGCTTGCACGTCTGCCACAGACATCTGAAGTTGTGTCCAGGTTTGCGAGCCGGGTCGGGAGACGCGGCGTGAGATGGAGAGTTCTGATTGGTTCCCTGTGCAGCCTGATCCACAGGAGGCGGAGTCTGAACTGACACAGGCTGTTGGTAAAAAAAAATAAAAGAGGGGAAGTGATTCAAACGAGGCAAAAAATAGCTTTCAACAACTAAAAGAAAAACGATAAAAAGTCAAACTTTTCTCTAAAATTAATTTTAGATTATTTATACAAGTACATCTTTTACTTGATGTGAATTATGTGAAGTAGCATTTCAATTGCAAAATCTCAAATGAAAAAAAAAAGTATTTAAAAATTTTTTTAAAACAACATTTTATGCCTTCTAGTAAACAAATTGATTAAACGATTTAACATCACGAACATAAATTAAATGAATGAACGTTTTATTTATTTATTCTCTGACAAAAGTATCTTATATTTTTGCCCCAAAACACACAATAAAATAAGCCAAATGTGGACATTTCTCTAAAAAAAAAAATAAAAACACAACTAAAGCTTTGACATATTAAACTCTTCTCTGATTGGCGCTAAATCTTATTTTAGGAAAACATGAACACGTCTTCTTACATTTCATTTCTTTAAAACAAAACAAAACGTGTTCAATTATATTGTATTGAACACAAATAGTTTCTATTGTTTTATTTTGTAAATATATAAACAAAAGTAAATTTACAGTCAATTTTCATAATTTCAATTCACATCATCTTTATCATGCAATGGGAGTGATTACCTGTGCAGAGGTTTCAGGAAGTGGAGAGGACACGCCCGGCCTTTGCTGAGCTGCGTTCTCTATTGCTACTTTTGATACTGTGCTTGGGTCTGCGCCCGCTGGCACTGCCACCATCGTTGCGCTATTGCCCGCGTTGTTGGGGTCGCTGATAGTCACTATTCGTACCCCCATTTTAGTTGGGATTCCCGAGGACCCCCGGTCCCCGTCCTCGAGCGGTCTCTTCAGCGGCCGGTTCTCCGAGGTGCCGTTGGCAGGAGGTGAGGGCGAGTGGTTATGGGGCGAGTGCTGCTGCCGCGGACCCAGCGTCTCAGAGTTTTGCACAGTGGGACCGTTGTGAATCTCGGAACCGTGGTTGGAGATCCTGGGACCGTTGGCCAGGCGTTCCGTCTGCTCCGCTTTGGCAGTGTCCTGCTGAGGGTCAGCGAGGGAGTCCGTGAGAGCTTTGGAGGGCGACAGCACCTCCCCGTTGCCCATGTGTTTGGAAGCCTTGTGATTTGGAATGTTTTTGCTTGTGTGGGTACCGGCCGCGCCATCCAACCGCTCAAAGTCGCACACACCGTTGACCATCACCTTCTTGGAGTCCCCTACCGTCTGCTTGCCAGGGCCGTCGCCAGCCTGCACAGCAGGGCCGTTGGGCGTCTGCACAGCCTCGGCTTGGCTGTTCCCTGAGTGGTACGGAGGTAGACTGGAGACAAACGTCCTGCCGTTCAGCAGCTTCGCCGCATGTCCGTCCACCTCGGCCGAATCGCCGTTTCTGGCTTTGACCGAGCCGTCCGCCACAGAGGAGTTCTCCATGACCTCGATCCTGCGCTCGTGAACGTGCAGTCCCGTGACGTCTTTGGCCTCCTCCTCCTTTTGGCAGATGATTTTGTCGCCCCGCAAAGGTGGAAGCGGGGCCCCTGCCACCTGGGACGTGTTGAGCGACAGGCTGGCTTGGGAGAGGTTGGGAGCCGACGTTCCCTGGCTGACCGCTGCGGTGGCGGGAAAGCCGGTGTTTGGCACTACTGTGAACGTAACTTGGTTGCTGGGCGCGGCCTGCAGGAGGGCGGCAGGGGTGGAGGTGGAAATGATCTGCCCGGGCAGGATGGAGATGGGGCTTTGCATGAGCTGCACATTCAGCTGGGGCTGAGGCGTGCCGGGAACACTGTTGGTGACCTGGTACACCACCTGAGGGCTGGGAGCTCGAGTACTCACGGGCACAGGAGCGGGGACTTGAGGAGCAGGGAGTATGAGCTTTCCTCCCGGGGTGGAAGGACCGCGTTTTGGAAGCAGTAATTGTTTGATCAGACTGGACTCTGTGGAGGTAGGCTGCGGAGGGGGGGGCTGCGGAGGAAACTGCTGCTGCTGACTGCGCTTCATGGACAGCATCTGACTGACGGTGTGGGGCTGTGTGGGACTGGGAGCTGGCGTGTTTTGACAGGCGGCTTGTACCGGAGATGCCGTGGACTGGGGAGGGGCTGGAGGAAGGATGCTCTGACTGTTGGAGATGGCGGATGGATTCGTCAGCACGATCTGATGGATGGCGGGGGCAAACGCAGCGTTGGGTTGCTGATTAGGACTCACGATGACTAAACTTTGCTGTTGCGCTTGTGGCGTTTGCACTTGAGGTGCGGGTTTAGGGGCGATGTTCTGGAAAGCAACACGGGGCCCTTGAGTGCCAGGCATGCCAGCGACCGCCACAACCTGCCCACCCGCCACCAACGAGGTGCACGGCGTGCCGACATACTGCGTGGAGGTCAGTACCACAGCCTCTTGAGGAGCACCACCCTGTTGTGCTTGAGGAGCCACCGAAACCCCCTGCACTCGCCCGGTAAAGATGTGTCCCTGTGGCGGCCCCTGCTGGATCAGTGTCACGGGTGCGTGCTGGAGCAGCGGCTGCTGGGTGGCAGTGCCGTGATTGGACGCCGCGGTCGCAGCAGCTGCTGTCGGGATGGAGCTCTGAATCATAGCAGTCTTTAGGATGTCGTTAGGCCGCTGAGGAGCCGAGGCGGCGGCCGGAGGAAGTGCAGCTTGTCCTGGTAGGTTCACTGGAGGTCGGGGAACAGTCTGGACTGGTGCAGGAGCAGTGGGAGCAGTACCGTGTGGGGTGAAGGCCACCGGAGGCGCTGCCTGGCCAGTATTAAGGCTTGGTGCTGGTGCCCGGACACACTGGCCAGCCACTGTAGCGGGCGACGCTGCACAAAATAAAAACAAAACTTAAGCATGATAATCAAGTTTATGCTGAAAGATTTATCATTTAGTTCTGTTGTTAAAGTGGATTGACTGTGATGCGCTTCTGGTCAAATCCATCAATCGCCATGCATGTTTACAAATTTTGTAGAAGGGTTTTTGAAAGGCTAAATATGTTGAACGGCAACTTTGTTTATAAAAATAAGTTCACTATACGTATACACAAGATACATGTATACGGTTTCTTGTTAACGGATTAAACACTTTTTGGCGGATGTAAATGTGCGGAAAAAGAAAGACCAGCACCTGTCACAGTGCACGCATGTAATTGACAAGTCATTCAAAAGTATTTTGAGAATACACAAAGCTAAAAAGAAAGATTTATACATTTTACCTATTATCCTTGGTTCTGACAATGGTTGACAAAAATTAACCAATGAATGCTACATTTGTCACTATACGTTTTATCTTTATGAGAAAAGTGTTCAAAAATGAATTTAGGGTGAATTTTGAAAACGCTAAATAGAATATTCTTTCTAGGGAGGAAACGTCTTGGTGACTTGTGTAACCTCGGTTCCTCAATAACAGTCAGTTACTAACATCTCGTGACAGGAAAAAGAACTAGATTTTTTTACTGTATTATTTCTCCTCCATTAAAAGGTGATTATATGCAAAATGAGTAACTGCCAAAACGGTTTTCCTACCTGACTGGGGCTGAGGAGCTTCAGATGATGCTTCATGTTTGGGGACAGCCGAAGGACTAGCCTGTTGTTGAAAATATAGCTGAACAGGAAGTGGAATTGCTCTCTTACGGATTCCCCCCACATGAATTTGAGCCTGTCCATTAGGACGTGGGTCCTCTACACGTTTCACTGTGTGATTGGGAAACAACATCCTGAGAAACAAACGAGAACATTAGAAAAGATAAAAACTCTTCAAGCCATTCTAGTGAGATATAGCACAGGCCCTGCATCCCACCGTAGGCATTTGTAAAAGTTGTTGGAGGTCAGCACAGCACTTCGGCCCATCTTGCTGCAGGTTGACAGATAGTCAGAGTACAACTCGGACCGTGACACTGAACCATCTGGATTAACCTCGTAGTGAGCATTTAACCTTCAAACAGTAAAACAGCACTGATGTTAATAAAAACCTCACAGTTGTGAGATGATTGAAAGATCAAGTCTCACCACTGAGACGTGAATTTTTCTCCATCCGCCTCCACAATCCCAGGAGGCGGCGTTGATGGCACCAGTGCTCTGTTTACTGAAGAAACATGGAGAATTAGATGCAGAAACAGATCCACGTGTTTATATCCACGTGTATTTTTCAAGAGTCAGTACCGGGGCTGGGAGT
The DNA here is from genome assembly GCA_017309775.1 of Paedocypris sp. Pulau Singkep. Classification (NCBI taxonomy): domain Eukaryota; kingdom Metazoa; phylum Chordata; class Actinopteri; order Cypriniformes; genus Paedocypris; species Paedocypris sp. Pulau Singkep. The sequence continues at coordinate 12,881,002 of MU204381.1, read as the reverse complement.
CCCTTGTGTTGGTGGGGGAACATTTTCTACAAGCTGTGGTCGAACCTCTGCCACCTGAGAACTGGTGGCCTGATGTTCGATAAGCTTCACAGCCGTCAGGGCGTCTGGTCCAAATGTGTGCAGGTCTATTGATACCAAACGGACTAAAAAATCTGAAGGATACAACATAAGTAAAATAAATAACAGGACAACTAAGTAAAGTATATCAAGTCTGTGAGCAAAACATCACCTATGCTTCTTTCCACACTGGCAATTTTAGAGCAGGAGATCTCTCCAAGCTCAGACAGCTGGTACAGAACCTCCAAAGCGGAGATGACCAACATGATGTCCGGCAACGTCAAGAGGGTGATGACTTCTCGATATGACTCCTGGTCCACATACTCGCAGATCAGAACACCATTATCCTCCACTTTGCTCAGGTTTCCAAGAATTTCCATGGCTGCAGGACACAGTGAAAACCACAACCATTTACATTTGGAATTTGCATGTTTTCTTATGCAATAAAAATGCATTTTGCACAAAAGTTGCACTTTAAACTGGTTTTCTGCCAACCAAAGATTCAAACACACAGATTTCAAATGTATTTTAACTCCCAGTTTAATTCATTAATCATCACATTGTTTTCATTTAATTAATTTTTTGAATCAAATATCTTCTGAATCAAACCATGGATAAATAAATCTTTTGATTTTAAGATAATCATGCACAAAATCCAGTACTACCTCTCATTTTGAGAAAACGATCTCGAGACAACAAACACTTCGTGATGGTATGGAACATCAGATGGGTTGTGCGGAAATCAACGGGATCCAATTGAAGCTGATTAGAAAAACATCAAGGAGACATGTTTAACCATTATTACAAGTTAAACAAATTATGTCTTATCCAAAAGATCTGATCTCGACTCATTTATCAACGTGAATGGCGGACACTGACCTCCCCGGCAACATTTCCAAGCGTGTCGAGGCCCAGCTGCCGCAGCTGGATGAAGCTACAGTGAACGCACAGCAAGAGGAAGCGCAGACACGTGCGGTTAGCTGCCAGGAGTTTGATGTTGGCTTCCTCGAAGGACAGGTTCCTCAGAATCATTGCCACCTGAAGCACTCTCTGACCCTCCACATCCCCAATGCCCACGGCACGAGGTGGATGGAACAGAGAGCAGAACTTTCTCGTCTCTGATCCACCTGTAAACAAGCACAAACAAGCACAAACATTTAGAGCCAGGCAGGTGAAACCGCATCCGAGGAAAAACCACTTGTAGAAACTGAAGTGCATACTTTGAGGCGAGCAGCTCTTGTCTGAGATAAGATCTTTCACTTCGTTGTCTTCAATGACATCCTTCCAAAACTAGAAAACCAAAACACGCAAGTTTACGATGCGAAGAATGTGATGACAATACAGTGGTACCACGACTTACAAACGTCCCAGATAACAAAAATCCCGAGTAACAAAAGGCGTCACCAAATATTTTCGCTATACGAAAGGAGCGTGTCTTTGGAGAGATGACAAAGTCCAGACGTGTGAAAAAATTACCCACGTCAAATAAAAAAAGCAGTTGGTTTCAGAGATCATCCTTGCAAAATATAAAATAAGCTCGTCTTCTCCCAGAATGGTGATGTTTTTTTTTCTCCTGTCAGCGTCGTAAGTGTTGCCAAATAGTCAGAAGTACTCGCAAAATTACACAAACCTCAGGGATTTACATGACGTCCTTTTAAGATGCCAGTAACCGTTTACGTGAGATTGTCCGCTGTATCATTATATATAGTAGTTATACATTTATTACCAATGTTTTACCATTTATTAAAACATAGTCTAAATTTACAAAGTTATGGCATGACTTAGACGGATTACCTGTAAAATGTTGCTCAGCTAACAAAATATTCGCCAAACGAAAGGGCTCTCGGCACAGATTAATTTTGTAAGTCGGAGTACCACTGAAACACAGGCAATTTAGTAAAACGTTTTCACCTTTACATAGTCCCGTGAGGTTTTTTCCTGCCAGTCAGTCCCAAACACAGCAGAAAAACTGCCTAAAGCTAAAAGACAAAGACAACATCAGACCAACGAGCACACGCGAGACTCACGGCACCACAGTAACACACGTACAGTCGTCAAAGACACCAGCGTGAGCCAGCAGCAGCGTGACCAGTTTAGGCTCTTTCTCCAGCTGCATGGCGTGTTTGCTCTCATTGGACAACAGCGTGCAGACGTTCATGGCGAAGTCCACCTCATTCGGCAGCCCAGACAGCAGCGACAGCACCAGTTTGTTGTAATCAGAAGGAGGGATGAAATCCAACGAAAGCCCATAGCTTTGCCGCAAATAGTCTGAAATTCAATATGTGCACGAGTGTTTACATTTGGAAAAGGTGCAAAAAACCCAGTGAGAACCAACTAACGTGTGAGTGTGTGTACCTGATACAGTGTGTTGCTGGTAGTTGTAGGACGTAGGTATTGCACCAATAGGAAGAGTGGGTTTGGGGTTCCCAGGCTGCTCCTCTTCATCTTCCTCTCCAAAGTGATGAACTTTTTCATACTTCTCCAAATACCTGCAGAGAAACAAATGAACAATCTGTCAGTTCACATTAATCATTCATGGTCATTTGTGATATCACCGCGTTAGATTTACATTCAAACATTTGCCAAATCTACAGATTTACGTTGCATTGCAGTTCTTAAATCAGTGTTCCGAATGCCAGCACATTACAGCTCGCGCTACAAAAATCCATTTACATTTGAAGGTAAAAGTGTTCATATATCATAAAAAAAATTTAAAAAAAATCCACGAGAGATGTAAACAAATAATTCTAATAAAATAAAGTGAAACCCTGATTTTTAAGTTTAAAGGCTGGAACTGTACATTATTCAGTGTTTGTCTTCTGATCGTGTTTTATTCACAAGCTAAATTTGTCCAAACTCACAGCAAGATCACATCCTTTCACACACAATCTTATGTCAAGACGACATCACAGAAGAGTCAAGATTAATGTAACGAATCGCTGACCCTCTCTGCAAGAGTAACGCACACACACACACACACACACACACACACACACACACCTCCCACGTGCAACAACACAACCTATAAATCCACATTCCCATCAAAGCAGTGCTCGGTAACACATGCACACTTATTCCCTTCATAATTGGTAATAAATAACATTTCATAACTTACAATCAGGGGAAGAGGAAAAACTGATTGCGTTTCACCGTCAGTCTTGTGAATTATAACTAGTTCTGTGCTCTTAAGTGGCATTAAAACCAGCAACTGAAGTGACGGATTAATCATTCCTTCATAAAACAGCAATGGTGAGAGAAGAAACTCCAGCATCTGCCGTCATGAGCACACATGTAAAGAGAGCGTGTCTGAGTATATTGACACACAGAGTGATGAATGGATTGAAGCATAGAAGCAGAGTCACGTGAGGAAGTGTGACAACGTGCCTGTTATTACAGCTCAGACGAAATTACTTGCTGCCCTCTGCTGGAGGACAGCAAAAGACTCAAAATATTTCTGGATCGGGTCAGAACCAAGCACAAGTCTGACAGGCCTGAACAGAGAAGTCTTTTTAGAGACATTTATGAAGTCAACAGAAGCGCACTGAGAGAATTTACATCACAATTCATCACCATTAGTGAACTGTGATGTTACAAACTTCTACAACGGCAAACAATCTTCAGGCGTGAAAGACGGATCAGACCAGGCAGAGCTGACACACACCGAATAATCACTTAACAACTTCTGCAAAGTAAATCCCTGACTTGACATTTTCAGACCTTCTGACATATTTCACAGATGATTGCTCAATAGCAGTAATGATAAACTAAAAATTCAAAATGTGATTCAGAATGAGACCGGTGTTCTGAAAATTCTTCCTACATCTCAGAAGTTCCTACACTGTGCGCTGAGCATGCGCGTTAGAACATACGTCACTGCTCAGCTGTTCTTAGCTAGCACGTGCGTGTGCGCGTTAAAACTACGTCACTGCTCAACTGTTCTCCGCTCAGATTTTTCTACTTTCCGCGCTACATGAGCGTTAAAAAAATTAGTTATATCTATCGTTTATTATGATGTGTGCAGTGCGTTATGGTGATGTTTGTTTATTTATTTGTTTGGATTTGTTGATGCTGTTGTGATGTGAAATTTCCCCGCTGTGGGACTAATAAAGGATTTTTCAATTCAATTCAATTCTTCTCCTACTTGATCGTACAAACATTCTGTACTTTTGTTGTATGTACTTTTGATACTGTAGCGTTGGATCAATGAATAAACATAAATGCACTAAATGAACACAGACACTTATAACAGTACACAAGATAATCATAACGTTACTATATTTTGTAGTTATCTATATTAGTATTCTGTTTTGACGTGTTTTAACGCGCTTGTGCAGGGCGCTAGCTAGGAACAGCTGATCAGTGACGTCAGTGTAGGAACTTCTGAGCTGTAGGAAGAATTTTCAGAACACCTATTGTTGATATCGATTCATTTAGTACATGAATCAGCCGGTGCAATTATTACTAATAAAACCAACTCAGATCACAAAACCAGACTGTATGTACAATCAATGAAAAAAGGGAAATTAAAACCCGCCTGACGCCTGCAGCACGTGTCTGTTTGGTTGCAGTTCAACTTGGATCAGAACCTGAGGACTTCAGTGTAACTCAATCAGCAGCTTCTCACTGACTCGTCGGATCTAAATTCAGTAATGAAGGTTTTTATTTTCATTTGCAGCATAAAAAAAGCAGAAATGCTAAGCTTTCTTTACAGATAAAGTGCAGGTGATTTATTATTGTTGCGGTTTAAATTCAGCAAAAAGAGCGCAGCGATCAGGAGTGATCACGTCTGCCTGACATTGGTTTCAGCCAACTCGACAGACGCCTTATAAACAGATCTTCAGTGGAAATGACCGGATGAGTGTGCTCGGCTCTGATTGGTAGATGAAAAGCTACGTGGTCATCACATCTTTTTTTGTCATTAATAAACATGATCAAAGACATACCCCCATGTTTCTCATTTGCATGTTTCTCTCTCTCACTAAACACTTGAAATCCCTCCAAATCCCACATCTAATAATTTTTCATCTATACTGCAAAATAGTCAGAATCATGCAAATCACATGAAAGACGCTGTGTAAACTGAAGTAAAGTGTCTGCGTGTGGTAGAACAGGTGTGTCCCCCATCCTACTAAACTACAGCGGGAGATGTACGTGGACCAACAGCGGAGAAGATAACGGAGCTGTACAAAATTCTGCAGAAGTTCACACAAATCAATCTTAAACACTCTGAAGCAAAATGTGCAGAAAACCAAACAAAAATTAGTTATTATAACAAATAAGTATATAAACCATTCAAGGTCCCACAGAACAAACAAGACCAGGGCACTTCCAGAATTTATTTTTAAAAACTATGACTTAATGTGTAATCTTCAAAAACAAACAAACAAACAAAACACAATCATGCCAGGTAACAAACCTTTCAACCCACAAGTAAAAACCAAAATTTAACTTCTCAACTAGCCTTGACAGATCCCCCCTTAAAATGTGCACGAAGAGGTCTGAACAATGTTTAGGCTGCTGATATTTGTGTTGATGCATCTTGTGATGCAACATCATAAGTTGCCATATGACGTCACAAACGTCCACTAAAATTTAAACACAACTTCTTGAAATCAAAGTGTTGGCAGAAAATAATGCCTCAAAGCAACGCCGATGCGGCGCACCGGAAAACACATGAGCCTCGAAACCGGGACCCACCCGAGCAGAAAAGCCCCTGTAAACATTGCGCACACGTGCTGGAGTTGAGAAATAAAGACTCACCGAAGGTAGTACTGTTTCAAAACAAAAGCAGCGTTCGAGCAGCTCCGAGGGAAGTTAAAATCCTCGCTCAGTTCGGTCCATTGGTTCTTGTCGGACACCTGTTGGGTGATGGGGACAGGTGATGAGTGAGGAGGTCCGGTTCCGATGCTCAACTGAGCGAGTGTGTGTGTGTCTGTGTGTAAGCCTGGGTCTGTGTAAATGCTAACTCCTATTAGCACTCTGGCTAACTTGTATTTGCCAGTGTAAGATGCATCAAACAGTCCCGGTGATAACGATCAGCGTGCTGGGACGGTGACCCGCTCGAGCCCTCCGGAACCCGGCGTCCGGATCGCCGACTTGGCTCGGTTTTCGGCTGAATTTACAAGGCGAAACACACAGGCCTCTGTGCGGCCTACAGTGTTTCTATCCTCCGACAGACGGCAGGAATAAACTCGCTGATCCACACGGTCCGTCCGGACGCGGTTCGGCGCCTCTGTCACAGTTCTGATTATCTGCGCGAGAGCCGCCCGGTAATTTTGAGCGAGTGAGGGAGTATGTGTGAAAGTGTGCGCGCGCCTGAAGCTAACAGACACACACACGCGCGCACACACACACACACACAGACAGACACTTGTGTACATATTCAGTAACACAGGCCGACTCACGGCAGAACCGCACAGAAATGCCGAAACGGGTCGGGTTGTGTTCCGATGGAGCAGTGCAAGTGTGCTGGTATTGTTTGAGTTTTGCTGGAAAGGGAACTTACCTTCGCGAACCCCCCCAAAGACACCACTCTCACATAGAGAGCGCCCAGGTCCAACTCCTTCCCACCCACCACAGGAACCTTTTTAAACGGAGATCTGGAGAAAGAACAGCCGCATGAGCCGCACTGGCCCGTCCGAGGAGGACAGACCGAACCAAGTTACATTAGGAGTGGATTTCCCGCTCATCTCCAGCACTCACCCTCTGCCGTGGTGGAACTGCCGCAGCTCGTCCAGGAAAGCCTGTCCTTTCCTTCGCTGCTCGGGGAGGCTTTTCCCCGTCGAGTTCGCCATAGTTTCGCTGAAATTCGGTCAAACCCCTGGTTGAGATTAGCTTCCTAAGAGTCCGGAGATCTCATGCCTCGGTCCGCTCCGCTCCGGCGCGGCTGCGTGTTTGAAAAGTTAAAGAAATTACGGCGGAGGAGGATGAGAGTGGAGAAAGCCGCTCCAACGGCAATCCGCGAACCCGAACGAGCTCAGCCCAGCTGCACCGAACCCACCGCGCTCATGGCTGCATGGGGAAATGATGGTACCGGCGGCGCTCGTGTCGGCTTTTGGTGTGGATTTTTTGACAGTGCGGGACGGACGCGGCTCCGGTTTAATCGCGCACACTGTGAAGCGGCAGAGGGATCCAGTTCAGACAAAAAGACCCGAGGCCGCGCGACTCCACAGCGCCCCCACACAGACAAGCCGAGGTACTACAGCCTCCACAGCGATGGTCGCGAACAATAGACAACGCTTGTTGACGAGAAGGGACCGTCTACAAAGTCCGCCGCAGCTCAAAACAGCAAACGACAATAACCGACAGAGGGGGAGGGAAACTGTGACTTACCGTGCAAACATAACGGCGCTATTTTAAAGTTGGTGTGTTTGTGTACCCAATGATTTCTCAAATATAAAATATCTAGACATTTCGTTTTTTTCCTCGACTTTTAATGGATTAACATTTTCAACATCGTGCTTGTGGGTTTTTGAGGGGATAGCGTTCAAACACAAACATGTAAAAGTACACAATAAATGTGCCATGTAAATGGACTCGGTTTGGAAGTGTAGTTAAGAAAAGTGGTGACAGTGAGGTCTAATAATTTGCCCCCGGTCTCTTACTATAACCGCCAGGCGGATATAAACGACACGGGGTGACTACATTCAACCATTACACGCACCCCTCTCATACGATTTTCTGCTACAAAATGGCGGAACTCGACGCGAAAGACCCCATTTTGACAAGCAAGCGACACGCAGAACTACAAGGACCTTTTATTCTGACAGAATTTGGTCGATTTTAACCGGATTTCGAGCGAGTTTGAGACGTGTTTCGCTGCGCGTGCAGAAATGTTTAGGCGTCGGGTGGTAGGCTGGAGAATAAAATCCTCGCGCTCCGGCTCTTAAGCTTGAGCGCTCTGCGCGCGAGACACGGCAAAAGACAGTTATTTTGTACAAATCTAATACCTTTGCTGGTTGTTAGTCATGGAAACGTCGTTGAAAACGTACAATTTTATGAAGGAATGTTTATAACCGAAATAATAGTTCATTACCCGTCTGTGATCCGTAGGTTGTGGAAGATAAACGTAAACGTTTTTTAAGTATAATTGACCCGACAGCTATTTTTTAAATATTTAAACTGGTTTCATGGGAGGAAAACAAATACATACTTTTGGGTTTTAACTCCAGATATTTTCACGCCTGCATGATATGAAAACATTCAATTTTTAACAAACTGTTCCCAGACAGTAAAATGGACTGCCCGTAATTTTTCGCGTACTCTTTTAATTATTGAGTTTTATTCTTGACTGTATAACACTTGACTGATTATAAAATACGTATATAATTTAATTGCAACTGTATGATCTCTGTTATTTTGCAGGAAGTAACCTAACATACGCATATAAAACACTAAACAGACATTGATATTCGTTCTAAACGTTTGCTGCTTTCTAAATATCTCAGATATTTAGACTCAAATTTGCTGCGATTTATGAATCTCTGAATTAACTTACATCTCTGAAACAATTGATTACTTGCGTACAATTACAGAAAATCAATGCTGTATGAACTAGATACATATTTTACAGTAACAGAAACACCAAGATTGATTGTTCACTTTATATTTTAAATAAATTAACATACTATAATTATTAGTAGGACTTCCTATACAGTGAAGACAAACACATACAAGTTTACACAGTTAGGTTCTGTTTATATAAAATCACAAGTTGGCTATATAATACATAGATTATATAGCCACCATATATTATCATACATATATTATATAGCTAGCAGAAATTACTGGGGTCCTTTCTATTTCTAGCAGTTTACTTACTTTAAACGTTTTTATGTTGACATAAATACACTAAGTTAGTTTTGTAAGCTTTTAACTCAGATTGTCTACATCTGTATGACTCCTTTAAAATGAAGTCGATTTGATCAGATTGTTCAGCTCAAAAATATGACTATGTAAACCGCAAATGGAAAATATTGTATTTCAAAGCTTACTTTCCAAACTGCCGCGTGGTCATTGGGTTCATACGTAACAGCGAGTTACTAAGATACAACGACACAAACAGATTTCTGAAATTCTGACATAAGGACGCCGTAATATTCAAATTTGTGACCCGACTAGTTCCGTAACGTTTTACTATTGACTCAACAGCGACCTCCATGGTTGACGAGGTATTTGTTTCAACTAATTCTTGGTCTCAATATGCCATGAAAACACCATACACAAATGTTCCCCGGAAACATTCCTCCAGTTTTGTCAGGAGGAAACTTTAACTTTTGATCTAGCAATCTTTCATTTACGTACGTTTCCGGACATTAGTCAAAAATTGAAATACGTCTTGCCCATATTGATGATGAGTCGGCTTATGGTGTACAAACAGAACAAACATTTTACAGTTACAAAAAAGTTATAACAAGTTTTGCTTTTCTGAGCTTTGAGTAACATGGACAAACCAATTTCCTACAATTTATGAATTGTTGTGAATTTAGGAATTTATTTCAGGGAAGAATTGAAATAAATGCATAATCTTAAAATAAAATAAATCTCACTATTGTGCTAGAATAAACTAGTTTTATGTACCAAGTCGTGTTTTCGACGGAGTTATATACATGGTTCCTACACTTTCTGAAAGGTAAAATTCAAGCACCTTTCAAGCACTTTCAAGGTCTGTTTTCAAAATTTTCAAGCACCATACAGTTGTGGTAACATTTATATTTAAAGCTATGCCTAAACACAATCAAAATGAAACTTTACCATTTTAATCACATTTAAAGAGGTATTCTACGAAAACAAACCAAAAAAAGATTTTTGCAATTGAACAAGTTTCACTGTCTGTCTACGTAGTGGACTGTCAATGTTTAAAGTTTATGTACAGATGAAACAAAACAACACACACAAAAAACACTTTGCCAAAGATCTTTTGAGAAGTTTTTAATGTAAACAAGAACAGGTAAGAAGTCGGCTAAATTAACTTATTTATTTAAAGCAATTAAAATAATAAATAAAAACTTTTGTGCATACATATACCCGTAACAAACTGCACAGACTTAAACTTAGGTTATCACCGTGAGATGTGCAAATCAAAAAGGTTTCTTCAAACTACTTTGAAATTAACATTAAAATAAGATTTTTTTTTTTTGCAAAACATTTTCTTGTTTCCTGATAAAACGAACATAAATATACGTAGCTTGACCTATTAAAGAGTGTCTTTCAATTCTTTCAGTTTGTTAGTTAGCTGTTCCTCCACAGAGGCCAGACTTTTCTCCTTTTCTCTTGCAGCTCTTCGAAGTCCATTGGCCTTTGAGATGAAACACAGCTTTCCTTCTGATTCAGCTTTTTCTGAATTGCGATCAGCAGACTTGAGGAGAACCTTGATATCCTCCTGCATTCTGTTCTTTTTGTTTTTCATCTCTGTTACCTCCTCCATTAGTCCTTTCCTCTTCTGTGCTTTTTGATCATTTAGTTTTAGACGTCGTTGATCATCAAGATACATGTGATACTTCTGCCTAGCTGCAGATGCAGAGAGAAGTAGATCCTTCGTGTAGGCTATGTTGAGCAACCCTCCAACATGTTTCACATGGTCATGAATTACACGCTGAGCAATGAGTGAGTGCTCTTTAAGGTTCTCCACAATAATCTCTTTGTTAATTGAAAACCCTCTTTCAACAGAAGCTTGACCATGTGAGAGGACCAGGATGCGTTTTACAACGTCCCACAGATGGCAAAACTCTGCTTTGTTGGCTAAATGTTCATGATAAAATTCATCCAACTTTCCACTTTGTGGGTTGAAGGTCCTGAAGGAATCAGATGCAGACATCAGAATGTCATCATAAAAATGGCCAAACTCTCTCAGAATGTCATCACAGCTTCTTTTTTTGATGCGGTCACTTTCCACAAGGAGTCTGAGAATAGTGGTAAGTTTTCGGGTGCTTACCTCTTTACTCCTTATGAGTATCCTTGGATCGAGAAGACACAGATTTCTTACAAGTGGATATTTAAGTGGTGCCTTTTCTAAGACCTTTGAAACAATCTTTAGCAAAAACAGCTTGCAATTTTGTCTGAACAACAGTCTAAGTTTTTCATTTTCTGGTTTCTTCTTTTTGTGTTCCTCGAGGGCTTGGTCTGTGATAAATCCAACTTTCAGTTTGGTTACATTAATGTGGTTGACTGTGTTAGCATAGTCAACTTCAAGAAGCTTTATAGGAGTAGTTGCATTTTTCATGATACTGGGTTTGATAAACCTCTCCATTAGACTCCTCAGCATATTTGTGAGGTCATTGCACATAAAAGGCAGCATGGGTTTGTCAGTCTGATACAACTTCAGAAATGGTGTCAATTCTTTAGCCACCATTAGAAAAAAGTTGAGCTTTGCTGGGAAGAGGTCATCTTCCACAATCATCTCAGCTGTCTTAAAAGACTTTGTAGTTGGTTCTGTAACAGTTTTCATTTTTGCTGCTCTAATGTAAATTTTCAAAGAGGTCAAAATCTCAAGTGCACGTTCAGCCACCTCCACATTTTCCAGCCATCGATGACTACAGAAGTCAAGAGGGAATACTTTAGAACCAGTGACTTCTGTGTAGTCCTCTCTACGAGCTGGAACATCTTTGAACAGCCATTTAAGACCTGACAAAGCATTTCCCAGCTCCCAATCTGTGGCTGCAGATCCTGCTCTGAAGGAGTTGTGTAGAATATGCAAACCACAACTTCCAACATTTAATATTTTCTTGCCTGTTTGTTCTTCAATGTTCTGCTGGACCAGTGAGAATAGTTTCCAATTCACATTTGGACCATCCATTGACAGCTGAATCAGGTTCTGGAAGCCAGTTTCCAAACACACTTTTTCAATTCTTTCATATAGTTGTTCTGCAGTGTGGTGACCCATAAAAAATGATGTCAGGTACCTTGAGTTTACTTGGTTGCCGTTCCAGAATCTTATGTGAATGTCAAGCTGGCATTTCTTCATCTCTCTATTTAGACTTTCATCAAACAGAAGAACATATTCAGATGACTCCTTAGCTTTGGCCTTCATTAGAGAGGAGAAATGAGGAGCAATCCCAAATGTGGTGAGGTATCCCACTTTTCCCTCGCCACAAGTAAACTGCTTGGCTATGTTGCTGTCCGGAAACATGGCTCTGAAAATGTCTCCTGCATTCTCAGATGATTTGTAGGAATAGTGGCTGGTTACAACTTTTGCTGCCCATAATATTTCTGCTGCAAGTGTTGGATTGGAACTGACAAATGGTTTTATGGAGTTTGTTGTCCTGTTGACTGTCAGATGTGCATTGGAAGACCCTGTAGATGATAGAGGGGCAATTGCTGTTGATACTCCACTGGCTACTTCCACTGCACTCTGTGCCCTACTAGCAGTTGATGGAGATGTAGCTGGTAAGATGCTTGATTTGTTTGTCTGGCTGAAATAATATCCAACTGAAGGACCTGGATTTTGAGTTCTTCTTAACAGATCTTGATGCTTCTTTCCTAAATAGTAAAAATAACATAGTAGGAAAATATTATTTATAAACATTTGACAAACAAAATTTCACATTAAAACGATTATTAGTAGATGCCAAAAGTGACACATGTCAGTGAATTATCTTGTACTGAAGATGCCCTGATTATCAAACCACATTAATGTTGATAACATGGCATACAGAATTTTTTATGAGTCAGGTGACATCTAAAACCAAGTCTGATCTAATATACACATTCATTCATTCAATTCATTTATTTGATTAAAAATATTTTATTGTGCATTACAATTTTCCCTACATTAAAATATTATGATGTAAACATTTTCACATTCTTTAGTTAGCTAACTTACTTGTTAAAGTTGGGAGAACGTTACAAGCATTGCAGTTACTGTTAAGCTAAATAGTGGTTAATTTTTGCTGCTCATAAATAACATGCAACATTAGTGCGATCACCTCTCAGTCAGTTAGCCTGTCACTTTACACAACTGTTAGCATAAATAAATTAGCATTAAGACGCTCACACCATACCGTTCATGTGACTTGAGAGCGCAGACTCCCCCATAGTAAATAGCTGCACATCCTTTTTGCAGACTTTGCAGGTGGCTACTCGAGAAGACTTTCCTCGTTGTATCCATGACTTGTATTTGTCTACTTCCAACCAGCGCTCATTAAAATGACAACCTCCCGGCATGTTGCTACAATCATTTTCAACACACTTTGACTTAAGGTGAAGGGTAGGAGTCACACGTGAAAACAGGCAAACTCACGCTCCCTCTCTTTCGCACGCGGAAGAGAGCGCGCGAGTCTGTGAATAACCAGCCGTGATCGCTAGTGTCGATACTCGGTGATTCATGGATCATTCATTTGTTGTTCATGTGTCGCGTGAGAGCCGAGAGAGCAGCAGCACTCAATACGTTCGTGATTCGTTTCGGTCATTTCATTAACATGTCGCGTGACCGCGATCAAGCTGTTAAAGCAAACGGCAGATGCAGCACGTAGACCAAGTTTTGTAGCTATTTATGTATTTTTTGTTGGGCTCTGAAGCGAACAATGTTGTCTTTTGTGTACGTATATCATTTTAGAGCGCGACCACTTTTACATCGCACCTGCTGGAAATGAATGAAATGACCGAACCTCGAAATGATTCGTTCGAAACGATACTTTACTGTTCGAGAATTAAAGAACCGAATCAGTTACAAGAATAGAACTTCCCATCACTAGTATGCATCCGCTCGCGGATTAAACTGCACGCTCCGCCTTAGTTCGAGTCCGTTCCCGAAAAAGTGCATTTATCTAGATTCTACTGTAGATTGAAAATTTCAAGCATTTTCAAGCACTTTGTTTAAAATTCAAGCATTTTCAAGGCCTTGAAAACACATTACTGAAATTCAAGCATTTTCAAGGATTTCAAGCACCCGTAGGAACCCTGTATATACACACAGTACGTTTATGCATTTTTCAATTTAATTCCTTCAGCCACAAGGTGGCAGTATGTACACATCTCAAGGAACGCAAACTTCACTGCACGTTTCTATTATGGTTTATTACTATATTTCTATTTTCCTGAATGAAAATATTTATACCGTTTCTAAAAATATTATTAGAAATGTATTATTAAAAGCAGCTTCAGAAATGATCCAAATCAGAACAAATATTGTAGACACTAAAATGTATAAATATCTTTAATTGACAGAACATACATGCAAACAACAGAAAACAGACTACATTCAAATAAACTATTTTCTTAAAGTGCTGGAAGAATTTGTCAGTTAAAAAAGGACCATTTGCCTCAATCTGAAAATACCGTCTAAAAATCCATCTATATATAAAATGTGTGAAGGTAAAAAATAAATAAAAATTAAAGCAATTAAAGGCTGTAACATAAAACACGTCGAGTGTGTCAGTAGTTTGTGTCAGTGATATTTGTGTGGTAGCACAAATAACAACCGATGCAAATTAAACCAGTACAATCCAAACAATACCAGTTCTTCATGATTTCGTCATGACGAACAAACATTTAAGGCACGAAACCGCGACAACTTTAAAATAGAATCAAAATGTGCTAAACCAATCTGAGCACTAGGTGGTGCCCGACTGAGCAGAACCACAAGAGCAGAGCAGTTACCAGAGTAAAATGTACACGTCCCGATTATCTGAATTGTAATTTCCCCATCAGCAGAACATTACCCAGCATGCTCAGTTCTTAGTTCTGCAGCCGTCTTTTGCTGTTCATTTCAAAGTAGGGTTGATCTAGCTTGGGTTTAGTCCGAGTGTTGGGCTTGTGGGTCGTCTTCACAGGTTTAACATTTGTACTAGGGTTACTGTTGCTCACGAGCTTCCTGTGAGGAGGTGTTGGAGAAGTTCCCCCTGCCCTTTGCTCCTTATCTTTACTCCTGCAGCCCACAGATGGTTTGGTGACCGGACCTGGCGACCTGGAGGCTGAAACAGTCTTTTTCTGATCATCCCGGACGCTCAAGTGTTGGGAAACCGGCAACCTGGGGGATGTTTGTTTAGGGTCATCGCGGACCCTTAAGTGAGGGGAAGCCTTACGCTCCTTTTTGGGTTCAGCTGGGGCCGGGGTGATTTGTACCCGAACGGGTCCTCGAGGAGGGAGGCCATCGAGTCGAGATCGGTTTTGAGATAGTGGGTCTCGGGGAGTGCGGCTGGCAGATGCTTTAGGCAGCTTACATGAGGGTTCATGACAGACGGGACTGCGCGGCTGAGATGGAGATCTGTGCGGCCGCAGTTTGGTCCTGGATGAAGAAGCCGGGGGTTTCCGGGGAGCCGAGATTGGAGATAAGGGAAGAGGGCTTCTCTTCGGCACAGGTGAGGAACACGGGGTTATTTTGGGTGAACACATCCGCGGGTGAAGGGTCTTCTTGGGGGCTGCTGCCTTTCTGGGCAAAGTGGGTGTGGAGGCTGGAGACCGAGTGTAGCTGGAGGGAGTAGAGAGCCCGGACGCCGATGTGCTGGGTTTGGAAACGGAGGACGTGGAAGAGGATGAAGACATCTCGGGAAGGTTGTTAACAGCTGCAATCGGATCCATATTGGGTGGCTGAGCGGTCCGAGCACCGAGGGTTGGCCCAGTGCCAGGTGGGCCTTTCTGAAACGCCAGAATCTTCTGCTCCAGCGTGGTGAACTGCAGCACACGGTCAGGGTCGTACTTCAAAAGAAACCCTTCAAGAGTGTCCCAACCACCGCCCACTCGGACCATCACGTGCTTCCCATGGAGCATCTATCACAGAATGAAGAATAGTTCATTAAGAAATCAGAGGTGTAAAATGATGAACAATAATATTCTATAAAATAATCATAGCCATGTTCTTAACACCAAGCACTAATGAATAAAAAGCAACAATCCTCTTTCATTTTCAAACATGCGCTTTGAGACCGTTAAAATTGTGAAAAGCGCCTTACAAATGCTCTGAACTTGAACTTAAACCTAACTTGTGACTCTTGTACTTGAATAATAGATTAAAGAATAGAACGTTAAATATTACTTCTAAATGTAGCAGGGTATATCTCCAGTAGGGGGTGCTATGATTTCACTTGCCGGACAGAGCTCAGACAGACAGAAAACAAGAGTTCCCCATGTTATTGTATTTATTTTACTTTTAAATTTAGCCACTGCTAAGTGTTGCTGGATGGATACGTTCTTTAATTCAGGTAGATTTTTCATTTATATATTTCAAATTTGGTAGCTTGTGAGGTATCATAGCTTATCCACTGTCAAGTGTTGCGGCATATCTAAAGTTTCTCTATTTCTGCTATTGAGCTAATAAAAGCATATATGCATGTCTGCCTCGGGAATCATTATTTAAAAATGTCAACGCAGGTGCGCATCGCTAAATGAAGATGATGTATTTGATTTTT
>MU204381.1:12843241-12856797 GCA_017309775.1 Paedocypris sp. Pulau Singkep | reverse complement strand
AAAAAAAAATCCTCAAATATATTTAAAGGGCACCAAAAGAATAAACAATCGCCTTTTCTCCTCAGCCAGATGTAAACACTGTCTCGGCAAGAGAGAATTACAGGAGCAGCATGTGGGACAATAAAGCCGGTCTTCTGTGCAATTCCAACCCACTAAATGTCACAGCAGAGGAGACGAGGGAAAGAGCCGATCACACAAAACCCAGAATTGATGTCTGCGGCTCATGGAGTGGGTGGCAGTTTGGACCCGTCCCTCCAGCGCCACATTCCTCCGCTGAAGCCAACGGTTGTGCAGAAGTGCCTCAATAACCAACACTACGTCTACACAGCTCTGCGAGTACTTATAAGAGAAGACGCGGTGGGGGTTGAAGTGAGTAACGGAGGTGGAGAGACATCATCCTGAGAAGATATGGGAAAGTTATGTCATTCCAAAGCAATTTGTTCTAGAAGAAATATGCAAGGTTGTAGTGTAATATTTTAGAGGGTGAGCAATCCCCGACACTTCAATTTTAACGGTGACAAACTTTTTTAAATGGTAATAAAAATTCCATTAAATCAAAGAATATAGCCGGTTAGGTGAACACACCCACACAAAAAACAGCGTGACTTTCACCGCATCATCAAACGGGACGCAACACACAGCGTTTGTCATTTTCTAATCCCACTATAATGAGGGTCTGCGTGAGCTGCAGTCCATTTGTGGCTGTAATTAAATGCAGCGACACAAAGGAAGCGAGGGGTGGAGATGTCCACGGCTCCTCAGGTCATCTCGTAATCACGTAAGAGGATCGCCGCCGCAGACGCACCTCCTCCCCCGGCACACGTGGCACACGCGTGTTTGCCGCTCATTCACATGTATGTGCACCAGTGGCTCACACATGGGGCCTTAAAAGCCTCCCATCAATCACATCACCTCCTCGTCCTTCTGGATTTGGTTTTGTTTGGGACTTTAATTGGCATGTCAGTTGTTTTCATTAGCAGAAACACACGCTGAATTAATGCTGCTCAAGAGGGGGTGCGAATCCATAAACACAGGGTGTGAAACCCCATCCTCGTACAGAAAGATAGACCCTCTTACGCCAGCCACGGGACCAGTCTCTCGACAAATGTGTCGAAATCACAAAATGTGAAAAGTTGAATACAAATGTATAATAATACTTTGGTTTTTTTTTCTTGTTCTGGTTGATAAAATATTTCTCATTCAGCGTTTCCAGAACAAACAAATTAAAAATAAATAGCAATACAGTTCCATTTATTGTTAAGGAGTGATATTATTTACCTTTTATTCTTCTTCCAAGTACAATAGTTAAAACAGTTCAGTCTTTAAAAAAAACAAGATCAAAAGTGTGATTTAAGTATCAAAACTTGATAAAGTTGAACCAGCAGATTCAAACTATACAGCGACACAAACAGACACCCGATAAGGTGAACTAAAGAGCCAGTTAGAACGGATGCTGTGGCATCAACACAAGCCGTTGGCATGACGAAGCAATGACTTGTTCTTAGAGACTGACAATTAAGCATTCAGCAGAAAACCCTCCAGAGAACAGAGACCCTACCCAGTAATCATCTGTTGGGTCATTAATGAATGCACGGTAATCCCAGCCTCATAACAATGACCAGCGTGAACCAGAGATCATGAGAAATTAATCCCAGTCGCCCCCCCTAACTCAAGATGTGAGCGAATATGTGCCAGTGTCACAACAAACAATAACTACCACTGGGTGTTAGTTGACATTGGCCTGTTTTGCAATCCATTTTACAGTTGACTCCTGTTAATTGGGACACAACGCGACCATTTTACCTAAATAAAGCGGAAAAAATTGCATTATGAGATGTGATTTAAGATTTTGTCCAATAAAGTGGTGATATCTATCTCACACACGCACACACACACACACACACACACACACACACACACACACACACATTATGTTTTTATATGAATATCAAACAGTTTTCCAAGCATTACCAAGCTACGATTCTATAAAGAAAACATGCAAGAATCTTGAGCCTGAATGCCAACATTACAGGGAAATAGTTCAGCTTCCTGGGACGTTTTCAGCGTGTGATTAATCTGTTAGCAGCTCTTCGGTATGACCAGGACAGTTCTTGGAGATAAAGAGAATTCCAGTTGCTGAAGGACTTTGTCACCCTGTTTCCCACCAGGAAGCACCTGCAGTTTTCCAGTCCTCTGCCCCTGAACTCAACTCATCCCGAACAGACCCTTGAGAGCTCAAAATAGCCACAGAAAAAGAGAAGAAAAAAAAGCACGTATCGATACGCTAAGAACTGTCAAATCTCCATGTCACTCCTCAGTGACTATTTGTAATAGGTTGAATTCCTGAAGCGTCACAAAATCGTTTATTCGTTGGTCTGCGTGTGACGACTAGAAACACCAACTTCTAAAAGTAAATACGCGACGTTAAAAGTCAACGCTCTTCACACGTAGGTCGATCGTGGAACCACGCATGAAATCAAAGTTTAGCTTGGGAAAAAACACGACGGTAACTCACCAGTGGAGTGTTTAGTAGTCACGCTGTTATTTACTGTTGAATCCGTTGAGATTCGTTGTCACGTTTTCGTATATGATGCAAATCGTTTGTGCATATGTGGACGCGCATCTGCTGTAGCTGTTTGGCTGGTTTGCGTCCACGCGTCTTGTAGGAATGTCGAGTCTAATTCGCGGTTCAAAACAACCTATTAGATTGGAAAGGCGGGGCTTAGAAGCCATGTGGGCGCGTCTTACTGTGCAAGAGGAGAACTGTCCCGACTCCCGGGAGAGTGGGAAGAAATCATGGCTTTTCAATACATGTTTTGTTAGAATGTCAGTGATTGTCTCGTATGGCTAACATAATATAATTAATAAATCATAATACAATTTATTCTACAATTTATAATTTACATAGACAGACGTAAATTGACGCCGACGGACAGACAGACAGACAGACAGAGAAAGAGAGAGAGAGAGACTAGAGAGGAACGGAAAAAAAGACAGACGGAGTGGGAGAGAAAGAGAGAGACCTACCATTAGATAGATAGATAGATAGACAGACAGACAGACAGACAGACAGACAGACAGACAGATAGATAGATAGATAGATAGATTGATTGATTGATTGATTGATTGATTGATTGATTGATTGATTGATTGATTGATTGATTGATTGATTGATTGATTGATTGATTGATTGATTGATTGATTGATTGATTGATTGATTGATTGATTGATTGATATACAGACAGATAGATGCTTCTTGTGTCTTGCTTTTTTTTTTTTTTTTATCAAACTGCAGTTACAAATAAATGATTATTAGCTGCCCTAATGTTGTTTCATGTTTTGTTTTATTTGACAAAACGACGTCACACATCCTGTCACACAAATGCTTCATTGACGATCTCTAATTTTTCGAAACTGGACCACGTCTGTGCAACAGTCATAATCACAGGATGAATTTGATTACACAGGTAAAATCTGATTATCCCCTCTGGGCTACACAAGAGATTAAACTTGTCGGACCTCATTAAACACTAATAAACATAAAATAAACAAAATTACTTCCGACTTGCACGTGCGTTTTAGATGATGAAAATCCAAAATGAACTTTAGAAAATATGCATTCACCGCTTTTTAATTATTGATTATTTTTCCCAATAAATAAACAAATAAATATACATTAATGGACCACAACTCTGTTTAGCGGCTCTCAAACTTTGTTCGGTGCGCCGCTATGTGGTGATCTGGTTCAACTTCAGGCGAAACATTTCCCAGAAGAACTTGCGCTTGCGCGTGACGTCACAGTTGTAGCTACAGGAAGTCTCTTAACTGAGCCGTTGCCACAGATAAGGTGAGATACACTTCTCGTACAATTACGCGGTTTCGTTGACAACAAATTTCTGCAAACCAAGTTACGAAACGTTTGTGAGTTGGCCGTTTTTGCGTGTGTGTTATCTGTGACATTTAAATGGATTAACTGTCAAAATATCTGCCAAGCTACACTTAGACCTCCACCATTGTATTACATGTTTATTAGCGTACGTACACACACACACACACACACACACACACACACACACACACACACACACACACACACACACACAGAGAGAGAGAGTAGGATCCTGGTCATGTGAAAGATCATTGTGTAAAAGAATCACACAGGGGTTCGAGCTGTATTTGTCTACCTACTTTCCATTTCATGTGTTGTGTTTTGTGCACTTCAGAAATGGCCTGCACGCTGGAGAAGGTTCTGGCCGATGCCAAATCTCTGGTGGAGAGGCTTCGGGATCACGACAGTGCGGCTGAAATCCTGATCGAACAGACCACACTGCTCAACAAGAGAGTAGAGGCAATGAAACAGGTGACACTCGACTCATTCCGTCTTCACACGTATGTGGTCTAAGCCATATCAGGACTGATCTGCTGGCACTGCTGTTTGCATCTGTTCAGTATCAGGAGGAGATCGAGGAGCTGAACCATGTGGCTAGACATCGACCTCGCTCCACGCTGGTCCTGGGCATCCAACAGGAGAACCGACAGATAAGGGAACTGCAGCAAGAAAATAAAGGTCTGTCCACAGATGACCGCTTCTCCTGAAAGAAAATATAAATTGGATTCAGTTTGGAATTGGATTAAAGCTGGAGTAAAGCACAAGTGTGTCTCTACAGAGCTGCGGACGTCTTTAGAGGAGCATCAGTCTGCGCTGGAGCTGATCATGAGTAAATACAGAGAACAAGTGTTTCGACTTCTGATGGCCAGCAAAAAAGAAGACCCCGCCATAGTCACCCAGCTCCGAGAACAGCACACTACAGTCAGTCCACTTCTGCTAACGACAAATAAGAAATTTATTCACACGTTTTTCCAATAATTCACAAAAAGCATCAAACGAACAACACGTCACTAAATTTTTTTCAAGTTTCAAACTATTATGCTGATGTTACTGTAAACATTATGGTCACATGTGTTGCAGGAGATGCAAGTGCACATTGAAAAAATCAATGAGATGGCCATAGTAATGAAGAAAGCCATCGAGGTAGATGAAGGGAGGCTGTGTGAGGATGAGGAGAGGATCAAGCGTTTGGAGGTGAGCCATATGACATCAACCATTCGCAAAATAAAAGCATAATCGTGTGGTTTATTCGTGCATCCTGTGTAGCTGGAGAACTGTGGCCTGCGAGAACTGCTGGGAATCAGCCGAGAGGCGTTTCTGCTGCTGAAAGGAGACGACGTGTCAGATAGCGCGTCTCTCTCTCCGCTGCTCAGTGGAACAGATCTCAGTCTGAGGAAGAGCTAAAACACGCCGCACATTGCGGTCATCCCATTCTTCTGTTTCACTTGATGAGGGTCCTGCAGGAAAGGACTTTCGGTTCAGTTACACACTGCTTCCGCAGTGTTCCGCAGGAAACCTCTGAGATGTCACGTTTCCTAGTTGCTTTTTACATCTGGACACGGAGCAGAATAAATGAGATTTCTTTACATCCACAGGGATTCTTTGTGAAGGGAAATAACATTTGCTGTTCCAATGCCTGAAATGTGTTTGAAAGTACATTACAATATAAGTGATTAAAAGTATCCAATTAAAACCAAATTTTAAAACATTTCAGAACAGAATGATGATTTTTCTCAGCTGACAATCCACAGTGCAATGATTATTTTCTGACATTCGAATAAAAAATATATGACATTTTTGTATTGTTTTAGATATATGAACCTGAAGAAACCCAGAAATTTAAGCATTTAAGACTGGATACACAATTGTCTTTTCCATATACATACTTCGTGTCAGTTGTGGTCCAGCGGTAGGAGTTGGACCTGGCGCTGAACACAGTCCGGAGGGTCCTGCCACAGAATGTCCTTGGGCAAGGCACTGACCCCCACATGGCCCTCAGCTTAAGGCTGCCTACTGCTCCAGATTTGTGTCTGTTCCCATCACTGAAAAGGTTAAAACCGTTTAAAAAATTACCACGTTACCTGCCAAATAAAGAATTAAATTAGTTACAAAGAAAATATCAAATCCCAATTGATATTAAGGAAACTTAATTTTTAAATACTATAAAATACAGACACATTTGTCCAGTAATTAAAACAACATCAGTGTTATACAAATTACAACTTTATTTCAAATAATTAAGACAATTTAATTATATTTCTCATATGTAAGACAAAAACACATAACTTGATACTGTATTACAAATTGCACCATTTAAAAGTGTAACACTTGTTGCATTTTAACAGTGTAAATGTTTAGTTACGGCAGTGAGTGACAAAGTGACCCCTGAGACTGTTGAAATCCAGGTGAGGAACCCATTTAACAGTTTGGGTGACCCATTAAACGGTTTGCGAAAAATCCCAAAAACCTTCCACAACTACCACTTCTCTTCCCACACGCAATAAACATCCATTTAAAACTGTCACAGGTTTCATCACAAAAGTGCAGTGATCTCCACTTCATTCACCTGCTGCTGGTTAACAAACACTCCTCATTCAATCAAACAATTTGACGCCAAGCATTTAAAAACGCCACACTAGTTCTCGCAGGCACAATACGGTTTTCTTTTGACCCAATAAAACGGTTTAAAACGTAAGGCACAGGATTTCACACTGTAAAGTTCTGTGGAATTATTTTGGAACGGCTTTCACCTTTTTTGTTTTAAAAATGTCTAAAATGTATTTTGGGCAGCTTAATATCAGGTCTGTGACTGAATCTATTCAAAAGCTTCAGTTATGTCAGCCATTTATATGAACCCAAGATGCTTTCTCAATCCCATTGTGTTTTTGACACTGGCCCCTCATCATTCCACTGAATTCTCAGACTTCAAGGACTGAGTTTCAGCTGTCTGGTCCCATAGGCAACCGTGAGTTAAAGCAAGAGTGGTGTGGTCTCTCCCGCTGGTTCTGCTCGTCGTGTGAGCTGGCGTATACCACTGAGAATCTGGACAGACAAAGACGGTTTGTGGTGGCTGGGATCCAGAACGTTGGTTTTCCGGCGTTCCCTTTCCTGCTTCCACATTAAATACGGGCTTGGTGGGAAGAACGGCCGCGACCGCTCACGATACAGCTGCACCACGAGTCCAGAAACCGCCAGAACGACCCATACGGTGATCATGATGAAATCTAGAAACACATTAAAACATTTGCAAAAAGTGGTGTTTGTGGTGACCAAGATAAAAGATTGTTGGTAAAACCTACCAACGTCCTGCAGCGGCACGGAGATAAAAGCTCTGCTGAAGTTGTCGTTCAGGAGGCGTTTAAGAACGTCCAGCGTGATGTAAGACAGACTGGTGTAGGTGTAGGCATTGACTGCCAGGATGACCACATAAGCACCCACCACTCCACACGTAGTTATGTTGCCCTGGAAGACACGGGAATTTTCTCTGCAGCTCCGAGCAACACTGACAACTGATCCTCTTCTAATGTGAAGGACGTACGTACCTCTCTAGGCCACATGATGAAGAACACAGGAACCACCACCATTATGCATGTAAACACCATCCAATACACAGTGTCATTACGGAAAATAGAAAGGTCACCTGGAAATAAAAATAAAGAGAAAAAAAAACAAGAATATAAAAAGACATTATTTAAAGCTATACAAATTCACGTCGGTGTGTAGTTTTACCAAGTGGAGTGAAAAAAACAACAGAAGAGATGAGGAACCCAAAAATGAGTCCAACCACCGTCATGCAGGCGATGACAGAGCCAAACCGCCACCAGCTCATGACCAAGACCACACCCCCGACCACACCCACAACAGCTGTCAGAGCCAATCGAACTGGAGAGAGAAAACACCAGATGTATAACAACTAAGTACTTTTGTTAAATTTTATATTTTGTGTTTTAGCTCTGTGTGAACATTTACAGTATATATACATCAGAAATCCACGCTATGATTCAACAACAACAAAAACTCCAGCAAGTTCAAGAGGAAATATTCGCAAGAAATTTCAGGCATTTTTCTCTGGCAATCATGTGATACAATCAGCTGACAAACCGTTCTGCAGGCTGGAGTCGAACAATAACCTCAATCCTTAATGACTTAGTCTGCTTTTGCCACGTGAAGGCTAATAAGATTTAGTTAGCAGACACCAATTTTGTGTCAAAAACAGTATTAAAAAAAAATACTGTATATATGTTCTTCCAGTAAAGATCCAGAACACAGGGAAATCTACAGAAAGGAATGGAATGAACGGAATTAACTCACTGTCATACTCCAGAGCTGTTGTTCTAGTGATCAGGATGAAGAAGAAAAATGCGATGAAGCTAAAGCCCATACAGAACATCTCTGTAAAGAAATAAAAAAAATTCATTCAGCAAAAGTTCACACTAATTAAATCTTCATCATCATTTCACATAAACATCATCATTTCACACGTCGAATCACAACATACAACTGTATAAAATTCCCGTGCACAGAGTGAATGAGATGGTTATGGTGAAGGGAAACTTTGACTAACATCAAAACTAGAGAGATGCGTCACGTTACTCGCTTGAAAAAAAATATTCTGTGGTCACTGAACTAGATCATTCATCAGCCAGCATGCACTGACACAACAAAAATAACCAAAACATCAGTTAACCCGACTTCAGAAAAACTGTACCAACCCTGAATCTGGAGCATTTTTCATTATAAATGGCAACTGCATGTTTGCTACAAAAATAAAAACCTACTTACCGCATTTAAAAAAGCGATGGCCTAAAAAGCACACAAACAGCCCCGCCAACCCCATCACTGTGAAAAACAGCTTAGTGGAAACCTTGCCTGCAAAAATGTGAGACAACGAAATCTCAAACACTGCTTCTCACTTTCAAATTTTGCTCATACAGCGAGATGGTTTCAAATTCTCACCTAACGTGCTACAGCCGTCCAGTGTTGAGTTGAAACTGCAGGCGTAGGTGTGCACAGGGATGTAAGATGCAGAGGTGTTAAACACTGGGTCTCGCACAATCACTGAGAAGATTACACCCTGACCCGGCAGCGAGTTAAACGAGAGCCGAGTTCGTTCTTGTGAAGTTAAAGTCATCACCTGGGAGGAATCACCAACGCACATGTGTAAACATATCAGATCACAAGAAACAATTGTTCAGTCCAGGTAATATAACACAAAATACGATTTATCAGACCTTCCGCCCATTTTCTTGAATGTTCTGAACATTAGCAACTCTCTCCATACTGTTGATCAGACTCTGCTCTGATTGGTCACCTTCAGGCAGGAAGAACTGGTACACCTCATAGACCAGCCGCCAGCGGGTACCAGAACCTGTGCCCACATCACACGCTGGAGGAGTTTCTTCTCTGAGACATGGAGAGAACAAAGCCTCTTCTAGTACATTCTAATTAGTCAACTAGTTGCCATTGATTACTTAGTCCTGGTTTCAATGATAAACTAACATTTTGTCTGAAGAACGCGCTTTGTTTTTTCTCACCTTCCATATCCAATGTTAGCTGGAGAGAAGCTAATAATGGTCTCAAACAAGTTGTATTGCAGGTAGATGTTGGGATCGATCTCTAGTGGAAATTCCAGATTACAGGCTCCTGGGACAGGATCTAAACACATAAAAGCTATAAGCTATTGCTTCAGCTCATTAGAGAAAAGGATTGTGTGGCAAAGTGGAAGCGGTCTGACCTGTGTTGCTATAGGGCAACATCACACAGATTCCTACTACAGTGCTTTTATCCGGGGCCTGGATGAACCAGGAGAGGGTGGTCTGGGGTACTAAGAGTTCCGACAGCAGACCAGCATTTACTGCAGTGATTGAGGAGCCAAACACTGGAACCTTGTTAATCACACACACACACACACACACACACACACACACACACACACGAGAAAACTACAGATTAACACATCATTGTTAATAAACAAACCATGTTTTGTTAGAAATCAATACATGAATGAAAAATGAATTCACATGTCTGAACAGCACTTGTGTTCAAGCCCTTATAGCTGCATGACTGTGTGTGTGATCTGAACTTGTGATTAAATTCTCACATGATGTCCTACTCTCTGCCTGGACTGAACTGGGTCAGCTGGGTTTCTCATGCATGACAGTGCATTACACAGCTGGTGTGTGTGTGTGAGTGTGAGTGTGTGTGTGTGTGTGTGTGTGTGTGTGTGTGTGTGTGTATGTGTGTGTGTGTGTGTGTGTGTGTGTGTCTTACCTGTGTATATGAGAGCGTTACATTGCGATGCTGAGTGTGAAATTGCAGCGTAATAAAGGAAACATCAGCAGGAATGCGTGATATGATCGCTTGAACTGTTCCATTCACTGGAACACTCACATTTTGGAATATTCCGAGAGAAAACACCACACGATCTGCAATACACACATAATTTATTATCAACATAAATTACTGATTACAACAATCATGCTACAAGATATTTGTTTAAGTGTTTCGTGTTGTTTTGTGTAGTGCATGTATAGTTTTATATACACATCTAGACTGTTGCTTAAAGAGGAAGCGTTTTATAACTGTTAGAGACATTTAGCGAGAAAGCTGTTGGTTTCTCTGACTTCCTGACGGTATCACAGACAAATCTGATTCTAAACGTCCCGAACTCAATCAAACACATCTCCGTTTCACTGTCTGTGCAGCACAACACAAGACTCACACAAAGCACACAGAGAGACATTATCTTTGGTTTGGATCACGGAGCATCATCTGCCCCATTCTGGTGATCCTTACTGGCTTCCTTCCCCACACACTTTCACTGTTGCTTCCCTTAACGTTGCACTTTCATACAACTGCGGTACAATAGCGGACATTTAAAACGAATGCATTATTCGTTATTTACTACTCGTTTATACAATCTGTAACTTGTGTTAATGCATTTGGAAACCACTAATTAAGCGTAGCCGTGTCAAAAAACAGTGTCAATTGCAATTCGTCACCAGCATGTGTGGATGTTCGTCATAATGAACTCACTTTCATCCTGGGCGCGCAGACAGCTCAGCCACGGCAAGACGAGCAAAACGAAGCGTTCTCTCGTCAGGAGCATTTTCGCGGATCAGTCCATAAATCCGCACAGAAAATAGAGACTCATGACATAAGCTTCACAACTGAGCGCCCGGAAGCGTCATTGTTTCGATGTGCGCTGCAAGTGGGACGGAACTGAATAAGGGGCGACCCGCAAAAGGATTTGTTGGGAAAATGGACCAATCAGAATGAAGGACCAGTCTTCCTAAACCAATCGGAGAGAACGTATTGAACAAAGCGCCATAACGACTTATGTTGTCACACACGCGCACTTCTACTGTAACTCGGTTTTGGATTACAGTATATTCTACATGTGACGGCGTTGCGTCATTTAGTTACAAAAGAAAAGTGCAATAAGTAACAGTTACAGAGAAACTTAATAAACTTAAACGTAATAAGCAAATAAACTATAGTTATTTTAGATTTTGATACAATATCAAAGCTCTGAATGTTTTTTCCTATACTGTATTTGCTATAATCCTATATTTTTACTCGCTTGGAAATGTTTATAATAATAATAATAATAATAATAATAATAATAATAATAATAATAATAATAATAATAATAATGTGTTGCTTTGCCTGTGTGTTTTTTTTTTTTTTTTGACGACCCTTTTGATGTTGAATTGATTTGATTTGAATTGAATTGAAAAATCCCTTATTAGTTTATTGGGGAAATTTCACGTCAGAACAGCAACAACAAATCCAAACAAATAAATAAACAAACATCACCATAACGCACTGCACACATCATAATAAACAAACAAACAAACAAACACAGACCATAAATGAACCTGCCCGTCATAAGCATAGTTCCAGTCACCAGTTTAAGCATAAAGAAACAATAATGATTAATGAGGAATGGTTTCATCCTCTCTCACTCAATTACTCAACTCAATCTCACTTATAAAAAACACCTTACAGTTGTGGAGAGGTTTGCTTGTCTGAATGATCCTAGGAGCTGTAATGTTGGTGTCTAAAAGCCTCCAGAGAGGGATATGAGATGTTGGTGCTATGTGGATTGGGAGGCAGACGTGCGGAGATGCCATAGTAACCCAATCCCACAGCAAGTGTTGTTGGCAATGACAGTGACACATGATGAGATGTAATAGGGTGGAAGGGCCAGACCAATCTAGGCATAAGCAATGTCTTTGTTTGGTACTTTTGAAATAGTATCATGCTGCCCATGTTCAAGCAAAAGGATGTTCATTAGTGAAGGTACCAGGACATCCTTGGAAGATGTTGCCTTTGTACTGTAGTCATACATTTTGTATGGTCTGCAAAACATATATAAATTATGCCTTTGACCATGTTTCTCAGGTTCTTGTGTGAAAAGACTCAGCTGTTAATTGATCTCTACCTGGCGGTGAGTTGAATCTGTTGGCAGAGGGAAAAGCTGAACTGTTGACCTAAAATATTATTGTGTTGGGCTGGTAGGAACGTTAGGTGGAATCCTCTTTCAGGGAGATCTTCAACTTCCACTCCCAGAAGAACCAGATCCTGAGGGAGGTGAGACCCTTTGAGTCTGAATAGACAATGTTCTCCCCCTCCATGTCAGTGTGGCTACACAGACCTGCAGGTGTAATATCTTTGGTGTTATATGTGGTGTTTACAGAGATTGTGGTGGATGTCTGGGCCCAGGAGTGGATACCAGTAAAGAAAGCAGGACACTGTTCAGGATACTGTTGGCATTCCAACAAGTCAAACCAATTGATCTATCTATCCATTCCACCATCCATCCATCCATTCATCATCCATCTATCTATCCAATTCAATCCAATCCAATCATCCATTCAATATAGTCGTACTTCCGTACATTATTCGGACTAGTGGTCTAAATATAAATCGTAAATGTAAAAAATATTTAAAAAAATAAATAAATAAATATATAAATAAATAAAATTAGTTTTTTTTGCACAACTGATGAAATTCAACTGTTGTATATGTTTTGACCCAAATTACTTTCAGATTTCTTGAATTATTTTTTTAATTTTACAGTTTTGCTGTTCCAAAATGTTCCCATTAGTTTATTTTCAGTTCTCCTTTGATTAAAAATTTAAAGTGAAACATCTTGACGCGGTTTTGCATCAAGCAGTGCGCAGGCGCGTGAAAGATTAGTCACGTGAACCGACTAGCCAGCTCTCTGTGGAGACAGAAAACGCGAAGAAGAAAAGCAAATATGGCGGACAGGTTAACACAGCTCCAGGATGCTGTCAACTCTGTAAGATTCATTTAAACACGTTCTTAATTTTCTTTCGCAACAGCGGAAATGTCAACACTTTCTGTCTTATTTTGCCATAGTTGTGTTGAGAAAATGCAGTTTAAGGTTTTCAGGGAATATGTACGTTGAAGCTCTGTGGTGTATTAGCATAGCATGTGGTGATACAAGTGAAACTAAAAACATATGCGTTAGTTTACTCCACTACTTGACCTAAAACAACTAACGTGTACGAATCACCTATTTGTCTGTGTTGAAATATGCTAGTTTTGCACCGCTTTTGTTTTTCTTGTGAGAACGAATCAGAACGAATCTATTAAATCGAGTATACTTAAATAAAAGTAGAAAATGCAATAAAAAAAA
>MU204381.1:12802861-12843141 GCA_017309775.1 Paedocypris sp. Pulau Singkep | reverse complement strand
ATACAAGTGAAACTAAAAACATATGCGTTAGTTTACTCCACTACTTGACCTAAAACAACTAACGTGTACGAATCACCTATTTGTCTGTGTTGAAATATGCTAGTTTTGCACCGCTTTTGTTTTTCTTGTGAGAACGAATCAGAACGAATCTATTAAATCGAGTATACTTAAATAAAAGTAGAAAATGCAATAAAAAAAACGTTTCTTTCTCGCATATCGGTATACGGTTTGTGTTAAACTACTGCTTAAACGAACTAGTGAATGAAATGCATTAAGCTAGCATTAACAGAAGCTTGTTACTTGCCTGACCGGAACCTTAAAACGAATGTTTACATACAGCATTTGCAAAAGAATGAAAAAAGACGTGAGATGGAACAATGCAAAGATTAAGTGAAAAAGGCACACAAACAGCATGGGAAATGTGAATTTTGCTATTCTTAAATGCAATCAGGATAAACAAAATATAAAAACTGGTGCAATGGCAATTCATCTGTTTGCATTTGTTCCACCCACCTAAGTGAAGCAAACCAATGCCATGAGCTCAAATTAAGAATATCAGATGTTTGTTTTTGACCACTGTCACTGAGAGAGTTTAAGGGTTGTTTTGTGTGTTCAGCTGGCGGATCAGTTCTGTAACGCGATCGGGGTCCTGCAGCAGTGTGCACCTCCCGCCTCCTTCAGCAACATCCAGACCTCTCTCAACAAAGAGCCGCCCACAAACTCCACGGAAGGTACACTCCCACCCCCAGCAGCTCCTCGCAGACCTTTCTCTCATCCTTCACTTTGTTTCTCCAGAATATGCTCAGTTGTTCGCTGCTCTGATCGCCAGAACTGCCAAAGACGTGGACGTGCTGATCGATTCCCTGCCCAGTGAAGAGTCCACAGCCGCCTTGCAGGTGACACTCTCTGTGGTTTCAAATCTGTTCACGCTTTATTTGTCTACCTCACATTCAGTGAAGCTCATATTAAAGTTGCTCTGTGTTAGAATATTTTTAATATTTAATAACTTAAATCTTATTTCCAATATTAATATTAAGAGCTTGTTATATTTTAGCCTGCATCAACACGGCCAAGGCTGAAAGCCGTTGAATTGTTTCATACTTGTGTCTCCATAAGAGATACAGATTAGTAACTATCTAAAAGTTCATTTTAGGGTATAAAAGATCCGCATTTCCTGACTGTGATTGAGTAAATGCATTGAACGGCAAAATAAACACGTGTTAAACCTTAACACATTATTCCTGGATCCAGCTTCTGGACAACTCCCTTCGACAGAGACCATGATGAAACACCTGACTGATGTAGAATTATTATGAAGCCTCCAAGAAAGATTTCACTCTCCTACTACTTTTTTATGTAAAAAATACAATCTGGTTTTATGATTTAAAATGTTAGGTGGTGTTTTGTATTTATTGTGCATAAAATGCATCACAGATGGATGCTTTCGATAATTAAGTAATGTGTGATTAAGTAATGTCACACAACTTTCAGGAATTTTCAGTCTGTTATTTCTTTTTGAGTATGGTGCTTGACGTTGGTTAAGCATCCTTTTAAAGCACATGTCAAACTCAAGGCCCGGGGGCCAGATGTGCCCCGCCATGTTGTTTTATGTAGCCTGCGAGAGCATTTTTAGAGTGTCTAAAAATAAATACCAAAAAATAAATTAAGAGCGTGCGTTGACCAAAATCTATATTTCCCACAATGCCTTTCAACTACGGTAGCTGCGGCAGTGTTTCCACAGTTTTGTGTTATTTTTTTTTCATTCACTTGGACAGTTTGATCCTTCATTAGTGGAGTTATGTGTGTTTTCATAAGCTGACAAAAAGTACATGTATTTTCGTTAGAGCAACAAGCAAACATAGGTTTTCTACGCAACTGCAATACTTACTTGATTAAGTTATGATAAATAATGAATTTTGTGAGACACCCGGCCATTTCAGGACCAGGGACGGTGACCGCGGATGCTGCAGGATGGCCAGGTGTCTTACAGTCGTTTAACATTAAAGAGTAGTTACATTTATTTTACATTACATTTGATTACATGTGTATAAGTTACATCCGGCCCTTTGAGGACCGCCATTATGCTGATGTGGCCCTCGGTGAAAATGAGTTTGACACCCCTGTTTTAAAGCGACTGTTTTGATTGGTCTGGCAGGCAGCGAGTTTGAGGCAGCTGGAGGAGGAGAACCAGGAAGCTGCAGCACGCTTAGAGGAAGTGGTTTACAGAGGGGATCTTCTGCTGGAGAAGATCCAGTCGGCATTGGCAGACATAGCCCAATCACAACTACGTACACGCAGTGGTGCCCCCTGTCAGCCCACTCCACCAGAATTATGACGTAACAGGAGAGACTGATTCATGTTTGATTCTGCCACTACACTGTTCATATATATAGATATATATTTTTTTTTGTCTGGAAGAGAAATGGGTGAATCTGCTTTTTTGGAGCAGAGCGGCTTTATCAACTCAGGATTTCAGTGATTTTGTGAAGAAAATTAAGGTTTACAGCACCTCTGCTCAACTTTGCCATCATGCATTTGTTACGTCATGACACTATTTCGATTGAATACATATTTAATATCAATCTTTTTTTTTTGCAGATTATTTGTTGTGATCTGAGAGAAACATTTTTGTAAATACATTAAACTTTTTTTTTCTTTGCATAGCTACCACGTATGTCTGATGTTTTTATTGTCTTTTGTCATAAATAAAAATCATGTAATTGTCGGCTATAGAAAGTAGTGATGTCATTTTTTAATGGTTTATATCGTTATATGTACAGTGCATTTACGTATGAGTATTTGAGTAAATGTAAGTAAATAAAAACTGCTTTTATGAGGTTTGTAAAAAGTGAATACATGGCGCCACATGCTGGTCATTTTCTGTATTGCGTTTACCCGTTAAATAAACTGGACAGTAGATTTATTTGTCTAAATTGTAATATGTACGTACGTTATATTATTTTGTGTTAATACCAATTCCAAAAAAAATGCTTTTTTCCAATCACGATGACTTGCAATCTTACGTAATCACGCAGCCGACCAATCGCCGGTCGATTCCTGCGGCCGTAAACGTAAACAGCATGGCGGCGTCCATGCAACGCTTCAGTGGAGCTGGAAGACAGTTCCTCAAAAATATTATAAAGAACAGAACCGTAAACAGGGTGAGACTTTACACACGTGTCGTTGATAACACTTAGTACCGAATGAACGTCGAAAATGTATGTCGCTAAATTATCCAACCGCCTATTTGGAGACTGCAGCGTTTTGTGCTCAAATGCAAAGTTATTATTAACTTATAAAATACGGTGACCGGGAACAATAATCTATTTCACCTTAGTTGACACGCCGATATTTTCAGTGGCGTAGTTAAATCTGTACTTGTTCCGCTTGCGTTTCAGAGCGTCTCGGCCCAGGCTGTCAATCACGTGACTTTAAATGTACCTGAGACAAAGGTCACGACCCTTGACAACGGCCTCAGGGTGGCATCGGAAGATTCTGGACTCTCCACATGCACCGTGAGTGTAATCTGATTGAATTCGTAAAGGTACATTGTCAAAGACAGGTTTTAAATGACTGACCATTGAGGGTGTATGTATATATATATAGTATCAGTCAGTCAGTCATCTTCTACCGCTTCATCCTTATATATATATAATAAATACAAACAATATATATATATATATATATATATATATATACAAACATGCATACAGACATACACACACATACACACACACACACACACACACACACACACACACACACACTGTATGGACCAATGTAAAGCCAGACACAGTCATGCACTCAGTGGTGTGGGGAAAAAGAAGAACACCACAGTACTCACATGCCAGCACTGAATTTAGATTTTCACACTGGTGCCGGCACAAACCCATTCAATTGCGCAAGAAGAACGTGAGGCGTGTAGGAGGGAAAACCCAAATTGTAGAATCTAACAAACAAATCGTGTGATGATCTGCCCGCTTCCCGGACATTGATCATCGGTAGGTCGTCCCCTGACAGCAAGGCCACCATCAACATCCGATGCAGACTGATTCATTTCCGCTTCCCCAAATGTTCTGCAAATTGATCTGCACCACAACCGCCATGTTGACCCATTCGATCAGGATGTGTTTGCCAGCTCTCAGACGCTGCAACGCACACAAGGCCATAAAGTCCACTTCGAGTCCCATGGAAATGACCAATCGACGCATGATGTGACGCTTGGTGTGGTTGGCGGCCAGCCACGTAAAAAGGGCGAGACGGACAGATGCTATTGGCTGCGTTGTTCTGTTTGCATCAGCCTGAGGATTTGATGAGGTTTTGATGTTGAAGAACCAACTGGAAATTCTTTAAATTTTGTGATTCAAGGTCGGACTTTGGATTGATGCAGGAAGCAGGTATGAAAACGAGCGAAACAACGGCACAGCCCACTTCCTGGAGCACATGGCCTTCAAGGTAAGAGAGACCTATCGGTTCAGTCCAGGGGGACTGAACTTTGACTTCTGTGCTTCAGGGCACCAGGAAAAGATCCCAGCTGGACCTGGAGCTGGAGATTGAGAATATGGGAGCTCATCTGAACGCCTACACCTCCAGAGAACAGACAGTGTACTACGCTAAAGCCTTCTCCAAAGACCTGCCCAGAGGTAACACGCACGCCACTACTCACTAATGCGGAAAGCATGACAGATCTGTCTGTGTGTGGCCCTCAGCCGTGGAGATTCTGGCGGACATTATTCAGAACAGCACTCTGGGAGAAGCGGAGATCGAGCGGGAACGTGGAGTTATCCTGCGGGAGATGCAGGAGGTGGAGACCAACCTGCAGGAAGTTGTGTTTGATTACCTGCATGCCACGGCCTATCAGGAAACGCCGCTCGGCAGGACCATCCTGGGGCCCACGGAAAACATCAAGTATGACAAATGAAGCTTGATGCAGTTTAATATTTAAATGTTTAATCATTTTTTTTAAATCACAGAACTATAAATCGAGGGGATCTTGTTGAATACATTACAACACATTACAAGGGACCGAGGATAGTTTTAGCTGCCGCTGGAGGTAGAACATCATTTGGTTTTGCAGTAATTTCTCTTCTCCCATGATCAAGGCGCTAGATGTTTCCGTCTCTTTTAGGTGTGTCACATAACCAACTGATTGATTTGGCCAAATATCATTTTGGAAAGCTGCCGGCCCGATACAGCGGAGAGGCTTTACAGCCCTGCCATTTCACAGGAAGTGAGGTAAGCAGGAAAACATAGGTCATAAGTATAGTAATATAATTGTTTATTAATGCTAAATCATTTATCAAACCAAAAATAAAATTACAATATAATAAATAATAATAATAAATAATAATGTGAGTATTTGTAGGGCGCTTTTCACAGTTTTAACTGTCTCAAAGTGCACATGTAAATATGTAAGGGAAGTGTTGCTTTTTATTCATTCGAGCGTCTGCATCGTTGGTGTTAATTAAATGGCTGCGGTTATGACAAGACAAAGACCAGTGAGCGAGCACATACGCGACAGTGGCCAGGTAAAAAAAAAACTCTTTAACGAGGAAAACCCCTGGGGAGAACCCGGCTCACTGGTGCCAGTCTCCGCCGGCATTCTAACACTACACAATCAATGCGTTGGTTGTTCCGCGCCATTTTTAATGATGATTCCGGAAAGATGTTTCCATCCCCAGTGGGGAAAGAGGCGGCTCCACGCCAACAGCGTCATCAGGTCCACAGAGGTCCAGGAAGCACCACCGATGATCCCGAAGCTCCTAGGAGATTCCGTTCGTACGACACTTGCCGCTCCGGAGGGGAGGGGAGAAAAAAAACAAAAACAAACAAACAAACAAAGCAATTAGAAGATTTTGACAATTTTCTGAAGGTGCAGGTGTAATTCGGTTCCGAGCACTAACTAGGCAGCCTTTCTATACAATATATTAATATTTTCTGTAAGTTATTATAACAGGTCAATATATGCTTCGTTGAAGAGACGCGTCTTCAGTCTAGACTTAAATTGACTCACTGATTCTGAGCCTTGAATTGGACTAGGCAGAGCATTCCATAGCTTGAGTGCTAAGTATGATAAGGATCTTCCTCACTGGTAGATTTTAGAGATTTGCGGTATTATAAGCTGGCCGGAGTTTTGAGAGCGCAGCAGTCGTGTAGGCTCGTAGTAATTGATGAGCTCACTGAGATATAGAGGAGCTAAACCGTTTAGTGCTTTGTAAGTGATTAAGAGAATTTTGAACTGGATGCGATATTCAACAGGTAACCAGTGTAGCGACATTAACACTGGACTAATATGACTATACTTTTTTGTTTGGTGAGTAATCTAGCAGCTGCGTTCTGAACTAACTGAAGTTTATCTATTAGTTTAGCAGGAGAACCTCCCAGAAGACCATTACAGTAATCTAACCGTGATGTCATAAACGCATGTATCAGTCTTTGCAAAATAGAAGTGGTTTAAGATTTGACTTTTCTTTTGTACATTTCACTAGCCATAATATTGACAAGTTAAATAAACATAAGTACCATTTTTAAGGTTGTGTGTCAATTTCCGCACAGATCCGCGTCCGAGACGATAAGATGCCCTTGGCTCATATTGCCATTGCTGTGGAGGCCGTCGGCTGGTCCCATCCAGACACAATCCCACTGATGGTGGCCAACACACTCATCGGGAACTGGGACCGCTCCCTCGGGGGCGGCATGGTAACACGCTTGCTGAATTCTATTTCACCATCTCCTTTATTCTGCAAACCGGATGTTGTCTTTCTAGAACTTATCGAGTAAGCTGGCGCAGATGGCGTGCCAAGGCAACCTGTGCCACAGCTTCCAGTCCTTTAACACCTGCTACACGGATACAGGCCTGTGGGGGCTTTACATGGTGTGTGAGCCAGGGACCGTTGGCGAGATGATGCATTTCACTCAGATGGAATGGTGGGCGAGATGGTCTTCTCTTCTTGTGAGCTAATAGCAGCAAGGCTAACTCCAGGCCTCTTTCAGGATGTCTCTGTGTACCAGCGTGACAGAGAGTGAAGTGAACCGAGCTAAAAACCTTTTGAAGACTAACATGCTGCTTCATCTGGATGGTAAGTTGAGTATTTATTCGTGCAGCAGACGTGGAAAAATGTTTAATCACTGAAACTTAAAAAAAAAAAAAAAATTCATGTTCCACGTTGCGTGTGTTCTAGGCTCCACACCCATCTGTGAGGACATCGGCCGGCAGATGCTGTGTTACAGTCGCAGGATTCCGCTGCATGAGCTTGAAGCCAGAATTGACGTGAGTCTGTTAATCTGATGGAATGATCCTAATGTCATTCACTGTTCCCGGACCCTCTCTCAGGCCATCAATGCAACAACCATAAAGGACGTTTGTATGAAGTACATCTACAATAAAGCCCCTGCTATAGCAGCGGTTGGTGAGTACGGTCTCATTCTTTTCTCAGACGAAGCTCACAACATCTGTCTGACAGCATCTCTGGAACATCTGTGCACAGGTCCGATCGAGCAGCTCCCGGAATATAACAAGATCAAGAGCACCATGCACTGGGTTCAACCCTGAAGATTGCTATAGAACATTATTCAAGTATATATTAAAAAAAAAAAACGACTCAACGTATGGATAAAAATGATGCCTAATTAATGTCGTTTTCTTGTTTATTTTATTAAAAAATAAAGAACAACGCAATGATAAAAAGACCAAGTTGTGATGTTTTGCCTCCATTTCTCATCACGTTGGTCACTTTTTGTTTTTGGCAGCGATGTGTTCCTGGGCAGCTTTCTTAGCCTTTATCATCTCCACAAGCTCCTGCAGAAACGGAGAAATCTAGATGTGGAAAACTGAACTAGCATGGTCTCGCACACTGTAAGCGATGCTCACTTTATATCTCTTCATGCAGTCTTTCTTGGAGCGTCCAGGCACGGCCTCGGAGATCCTCTCCCAGCGATCGGCCGTGCTCACCGGGTAGGTCTTCAGAGCCTGTTCCAGAAGCTTCTGCTCCTCGGTGGTCCAGGCCACATGATTTGATTCGGCACTAATACCTGCAGAAAAGCACGAGATGTTGTGTTTACAGAGACACTTGGCATGGATGTGTGCAGTGGGACAGCTCACTGTCAAATCGTTCTGATGGTGCTGCATTGTCGACAGTCGGAGGAACGGCGGAATGTTCCTTCTTGAACTTTTCAAAAGCCTTACGGTTAATCTCGTCTTTTTGATGCGGATCTGGTGTTGAAAAAAAAAAAAAAAACAATCAAATGAGACAAAACAGGAACTTGTTGCTGGAGTCTGAGTTAGCCGGCTAACCAAGTTTCTGTAGGGTTTTTGCCTTGTTGATGACATCTTTGGCAGATCTCTTCACCCCCGTGTTGGAGTGTTGGTTCATATAGTTGGCAATAACCTCCCATCTATCGGATCACATTAGGCTTCAGCACAGCAAGCAAAGACAGTGACAGGGCAGACGTGATGTTATGTGGAGACTGGCCTGGCATTTGTCCCGGCAGGAAACAGATTCACAGCTTTGATGAGCAGCTGAAGATCTTCTTCGTTCCAGCCCCTGCTGTTGGCCCCGCCCCCTCCGCTGGCCTGTTCAGCCGTCCGCGCCGCCTGCTGCGCCTGAATCTCCGCCTCCTTCTCCTTCTGCAGCTGAATATTGACGTCTTGCACCTGCAAATAGGAAATGCTATGAAGTGAAATGCACTCAACCAAGAGAAATAAAATCTGGGCTTAAAATATGCAAAAGACCTGTTTGTCCAGAGCTGCTTTACTCTGATCTTTATTCCCAGAAGCCAACGCTTCGTTCAGCACCTGTAAACTACAGAGGACAGATGTCAAGTAAACATTACAATTCTAAAAGAAAACAACACATACGTTTTCACTTTGTAGTTTAACTTCCCCAAAGAAATACAAACCAAGACCTGGTCAGTCTTTTTTGTTTTTGTTTTTTTACCTGGTCAGTTCTAAACGATCACAAAGTTTCTCTACTTCCTCCATCATCCTGACACTGTCAGCTTCAGTATCCACAAAGTAGTTATGGGTCTGAAAGAAATTGAAAAAAGAAGTGAAGATTAAAATCTTGACAAAATGTATTACATTTAAAAAAAAAATAAAAAAAATCAGAGCCAAGCCACTCTGGGGAGAAAACTCATTTCAGCTGTTTCCAGAATCTTTTCTATCCGTGGAAGATGTTTCCCTGCCTTGCATGTTGTTCTGAGCTTCTGTCGTTCTTTTTTAATGGCTTTCTTCTGAATATCCTTCTCTTTTTTGGCCTGCTGTGCAGCCTGTCGCGCCGCTTCATCTTCCCTCTCCTTTGCCAGACGCGCCGCCTCTTCCTCGACCTGTCGGACCTGCGTCAAAGTGTGAGATGATTAGCCCTCGGCTTTACTACGAGAGATTGTGTTGTTGTTGTAACCCGCTCTTTTTCTTCTTGTTCTCGCTTCTTGGCTTCGAACTTGGCCTTCTTCTCAGACTCCTTCCGGGCTTTCTCTTCTTCTTTGAACTTTTTAATCCGTGGGTCGCAGTTGTAGGCAGTGTCTGAAACGCCCCGCAAGCAAACACGTCGTCACAAGTAACTCTGATTGGTTCTTACAGAAGTGTGTACAGATACTGACCAACCAGGTTTCGTATCCTGTTCATCTCTTCTTTTTTCCTCTGTGCTCGTGAGGCTCGGTTTTGTTTTTCGATCCATCGCCGTTCATCTCGACTGGTGGCCAGAAGTGAACAGCACAATGAAATGAAGTTACCACCAATATGTTTTGTATTTCTATACCATTCTGCCTTTTCCTTTTCCTCTTCATCCAAGTATGAGAATTCTCTCCACGAGTCAAAGTTGTACCTTTTAGAATAAAAAAGTATACAAATTGTATTATGAAAAAATGAAAACATTATCTTCATTTCCGAAATTGGTTGAGTTTTTTCCTCACCAAAAAGAGTAAAAATTATCTACGTCCTCGAAAGACGCCTCAATGCAGCCCAGACTAGGATGATGTTTTTTAACAGACCATCTGATGAAGACATGAGTGACAACGTTAGATTAGCGTTCCTCTGGATCACGAGCGCAGGCTGCGTACCTGGAATTCCTCTCAAACACGGGAGCAAAAACCTCAAAGAAGTTTTCTTTGCCTTCTGTCTTGGAGGGAACCGCATTATCGAAAGTGGGATCCACGCTGTCAAACGCTCTACGCTTGACAGGATCAGACAGAGTCTCTATTGCTGCAAAGACATTCACACTTGAGAGTTCATCCAGGAAACCAGAGCAGAACGTGATGTGGTCTTCAAACCTTTAGTTATACAGGTAAAGTAATCATTATCCCCTTCCACAATCAGCTCCCCGGCAGCTTTTCGCTTGTCCGGGTGATGTTTAAGCACCATGGCTTTATCTGCGTAAAACAACAATTCAATGCCCTGCCTTGTTATCAATCTCCCAGAATGTTGAACTGGTAAAAAAAAAACTTACGAGCAGCTTTGATCTGTTTCTGCGTGGCCTTGTATCTGACGTGCACCAGGCCTAGAACAGCATAGTGATCCTGGTTCTGCAGATGGCCACACAAGTGCATTACAAACAGAGGAACCAAGATTTATATTTAATGATGTGGTTTTCTAGATAGGCCTGTATCGCACCTTCCAGTCTTTGGGGTCCAGGGTCTTTAGCATCGCATACTCCTCAAGCTGGAGCTCATCGTCCTCCTCCTCTTCGGACAACTCCTCCTCTTCCTCGAGCTCTTGAAAGGATGCCGACACATTTCTGTCCCTGCGCTTCAGGAACGCCTCGAACCAGCGACCCACAGGCTCGACTTGAACCTGCACTGAAGCTGAGAGACAGTTCATCACAAGATCACGATCATGGTTGTGGACGCGAGAGTCAACAATAAATCACGTTAAGACTGTAGAGTTTCTGAACGAGCAAAATATCCCGCATAAACGCCATGAAATGTCCAAAGGCACGAGTGTCACCGCGAGATCGCGTGTGTTGTGTTTGTGTTTCAGCACATTCCCACTAAACAGTCTCACACTTACCGGCGACGGCGTGACAAACGACTGTAAGTTGCCCTTCTAACGCCTCCTTCAGCATTTTGACAGATTACGACACGGCGATGATCTATACACCTCGCATCCGCATGAAACCGTGTGTGTATTTAAAGAGGTTTTCTAGTTATTTCTATCCGGCTCGCCAGATCCACATGGGGCCTGGGCAACTGTCTACATGCGAACACTGCAACGCACAAACTCTCCCGACTCTCCACAACACGCCGAGATTTTTTGGTTCCGCTAGAAAATAAGCGGTGTCCTGTACCACGTTCGAGGATTAATCAACTCCATGCGTTTTTTTGTAAAGCGTTATTAATCGCTCTTTAACGTGTAATAAAGAAGTAAACTAACAACAGATTTTGTTTACAACTTTGCGATTACGTATGACACGAGGTCATGGAAACGTACATAAAAGTGCGTATTGTTAAACGAGGTTTAATAAATTACAATGTTCAAACTTAACAAATGTACAATAACGTAAAAGAACGTGATAAGATCCAAATATCGTAAAAATAATACAGTTTGGATTTAGAATTTTAATAATTTAGCGCACGTCTAATAATACTATTTAACAGTCGGATTCGTTTAGCTAATACGTTATATTTTTACGCATTAGTACACCATTATTTATTTTTTGACTATTGACCAGACGTCAAGATTTAAAAAAAATCAATCCACTCGTTGTGATACAATCTTTATTGATGGATAAAAATATCTGTACACATTACAGTAAACATACAGTAACTGTGGACCCGTTGGCATCTCAGAACAGGTAATAAAGACGTAATCTTTTAAACCACCTTCCCTGTGGGTAAGACACGGCATTAGTTGTTTGATTCCTTTTACGGCTCATTAAGTTAGCAGTCAATTCATTGAGAATAAGCACAATCACTTTGTTAAGCTACAGAATCCTTGTCCTTTGTTAAATTACTTTATATTTGTATTAATTTTAGAATTTTGTCACATCGAATTACAAGTGTCATTTGCACAAACAGGCACCGACCAACACTCACAACTGGCACTGACCTGCTTCTTTTCTTTTTTTTTTTGTTTCAACATTACACACAGAACATGCGCGGAACGCTCAGGTGATGCCTCACCTATTAGAAACCATTACTCAAATGGAGTGACTGTGATTCCCACTGATCTGAGATCAGCTCACCCATCTTGGATGAAAAATGATAGACACTATTCAAGACAGCATTGCTCAACAGACATTCATCAGTGTGGAAACAAATACAGTACAATGTGCTGTTAAACGTTTAAAAAGGAGATAAAAGGCACCCGATCTTCAGATCCGACAGAAAATCAAGGCTTTGCTGGTGCCGCAAAAGTCATTCAGATAAAAAGAGACATGCCAAGGTCACGTTTTCACCAAAATAGCAAAGAACAAACTAAAACTTTGAATGAAGAAAGTCTGTGAATGTTTAAAGGCTAGATACGTTAGGAAGAACGTTGTCTTCTACAAAAAAATTCTTCTTCATGAGTCGTTCCTGGGTGAGTTTTGACCTCGACATGCTCTTGAATCCAATGTGACATGAAGATTACTTTCCCATGACAAAATTCACAGTTCATAGCAAATTTTTTAAAAGCGAGAGTTGATAGAAACTGTTAAGAGCAGAAAAGATTAATACATTAACGTTTCTGTTAAAAACCGCGATACAGTACTCTTTTTTTTCCTCATTTTCAGAATTTTAGCATATTTACATTTTTTTAGCCATAGTGTTGACAGTTGACGTGATTCTCGGTACAAATCATCTGCTCGTTTTTAATTTTCCTTCAATCACAAATCCAAAAGTTACTTTCACAATCCAGTTTGAAACCAGGAGCAGCAGTGAAGGGGGTGGAGTTGCATTTTAAAGGGCTCGTTTGATTGGTGCTTTCCGAGTCTTTAAAGGGAAAGGGTCGTGATGACAGCGGCAAAACACCCATTGTATTACAGACGTTTCTGGCGTCCCAGAGTTCCCAGTTCTGCTTATAGGGTGATCCATGAAAACCGTTTATCCATGTAGTTTGTAAGTGAGACTGGTCAATAACGTTCTAGTTTAGTTACAAAACTAATTTTGAAAACAAACAAAAAAAATCATTAAGGCTTCACGCAATGCTCCCCCAATAACAAATCTGGCTCTCCCCTCTAATAAACATCCCAGATGGGCCCAAGAGGTGCTGCCAGGGGACATCCCACATGCCCTGGAGAAGCGTCAGCGGCTTCCTGTGAGTGTCCAGTTCAACAGGGGACAGTGGTGGTGTGTGTCCTATCTGCGTGTAGCTGAAGCTGCTGTGCTGAAGAGCGGCGTGAGGTTGCTAGGAGATGTTTGGGGCAGGAGCAGGTTGCCATTGTTGTTGGACTGGCGACTGATCCGAAGGCGTCTCAGGTACTCGGCGTGAACGGGCTTGTGACTCTGAAGAATCCTAATGGCCTCGTCCACGGGAAACCACTGGCGCTTACGACCTACAGATCAAACACCACAGCTTAGCAAGTGTAACAGCGTGATGTACGACTTAAAAAAAAACGGGGGAAATGTAGTATACATGCATTAAAGTGCACATTTTAATTTAGTCTTGGACATTTCTATAATAATATACATATAGTCATCATATTAATCATTTTTTTCACATGGACCAAGATCAATCATTAACGCCTGGTGTATTAACTAAAGAATTACTCACCGATGTTAACAGAATCCTCCCAGGCATCCAACGTCTCGGTGACCGTCAGCACATAGACGTACGTCCTGTGTTTCCGGTCCTGGTTCTGCTATTGTTGGAAAAGTGAACTGGTTCAGTATGAGGTGACTGAAGATCAACGGAGAGCAAAAAAAAGTGCCTACCTCAAACACGCCGAGCAATCGTCCTAATTTGCCTTTGACGCCCGCCTGGCCAATAGAAAACAATCAAATCTACTCATAATATTTGCATATCGTTCAAAATACGGCCAGACAAACCTCTTCAAAGACCTCTCGCACCGCTGCTCCGCATGGCTCTTCCTCAGGCTCCATTCCTCCACCGGGGACGATCCACTGATCCGGGTTCCGGCTGCTGCTGACCAACAGAACCTGTGGAACACAGCAGGTATTCACTGGGGTTGAATGAGCAGAAGATATTTGGCCTGCAGTTCTAACGGTGAGATCACAAAGACATGTTGTGGAGGCTCACAGATTTTTTTTAAGCAGAGACTGATTCTCGCGGCCTAACACACTCGCGCTCTAAGACAAAAGGACCTAAAGAAAGTGTGTCGAGCCTTCTGATTGGCTAATCCTGCTTCTAAGAGGATTGTGAGACTGATGATAGTGGGCCTGGAGCACAAACTCTGACATCACGAGCGTCTGTCAAGTTCATGACACTTCTGGTCACCTGGCATGTTCTAGGCCAGACGAAGGAACAGTGCGGTTATTTTTACGAGTGCCACATAGTTCAGAGTGACGGATGGGTCACTTCCTTGCAAAGGGCCGACAGGTTCAGATGTGTGTGTGTGTGTGCTAAAGAAATGAAGGTGAGCTTTCTGTACAAACAGCTTTTGCTTCTATTTATGGCACGATACAGTTGTTTGTAAAGAACACACTCGTTGTTCTTCCATTACTTACTCCGGTTTATCCTAAACACAGTTGCTTTCTTCAAACATGTTTGTCCAGTTCTGTTTTTTCCCATTCAAAGTCACACATGACCTTAACCATAAAGTCGTAAATTCAATCTAGCCTGTGTGTACGTCTGGAGTAATGGCAGAGCACAGAACCGCACCGTTTAAAGAAAATGTACAACAATGAAAGCTCCTGCACAAACAGGCTTGAGATCACTCATCTGAAACCAGTCATTTGCAATCCCATAATTTCAGC
This sequence comes from Paedocypris sp. Pulau Singkep, assembly GCA_017309775.1. Lineage (NCBI taxonomy): Eukaryota > Metazoa > Chordata > Actinopteri > Cypriniformes > Paedocypris > Paedocypris sp. Pulau Singkep. The sequence goes on along the minus strand of MU204381.1, from coordinate 12,828,294 downwards.
TTGACCACAGCGAGGACAGAAGACAGATCTTTATGAAAACATCTCAACACAAGTACTAACACATAGGATGATGATGATAATGATGATGATAAGTCTGTATACGGTATAAACATAATTCCATCGTATATGTCTCTCTTGATTGCATAATCGACTACTGAATTGGGGGAAAAACTTGCTTGATATTACATTTAATGGAAAGAAGGAAAAATTCAACCAAGTTGTGGATGAGAGTTCTGTGTGATGGCAGGCACAAGCCGGAACCTTTGTGGAGTTAATCAATACACAAAATAGATTAAAATAAGGACATTGATAGGTAACTTAAGGCCACTCAACAACAACAAAAAAGATTTACAACAAAAAAGTACTAACTCTAGCCTTGTTTAACATGTAGTTCTTTATGTACCTATTTTAAAACCAGATAACAAGCATTAAACACACCCTTATGAGATTATACGACCTTCTACGCTCTGTTAAAACAACAGAATACATTAAGAACCATTTTGGCATAATAGAGAATTTTATATTTAGCTCTTTACAGGCGAAGTTCTACAACAAAGAATCCTGGGGAACTCATACACATGACAGTGATTTATTCCACCCAACGAGGCTAAAGAGAGAACTAATGTCAATCTCCTGAAGGCATATTTTTAAATGAATGGAAGAGGCAAATCAGCAGGATGAAATGTCTTTATTCGCACACGGGCCGCTACAGACTGACTGCAGAGATCTGATGAATGGAGGGATTTTGACTAACACTGGGTGAACCTCTGCCCCCAAAACAGCCATTTTACATCAGACACACATCGGCTCATCTGAGACTGTTAGGCTTTGATCGCTCCGTTGGATGCTTGTTGAGTAAATCTATTGAAAATATGCTGACAACACGCCAAGATTACTCTGCCTGTTACTCTGATATAAGGCGACACCACGACCTGTGAAAACCGCAGTCAACATTTCCACAAAAACTTCGCGCATTAACTCCTTTGAAAGTCTTCTTCATGAAGCACAATTGAGCAACAAAAAGAACATCTGAATAAAATTGGCTGTGAAAGTACATATACAAAAAAAGATTATGTAATTTGGTGCGTACACTCTGCTGTTTGCTGACAGTCTTTTCTCGGCCGAACCTCGACAGCGTGCTGAATATATGCATGAACGGGGGGAGATCCTAAAACTGCAGTCTGACGTGCTTTTATTGCATAACTGTACTAAAGGCTTGGTGACCGGCTGTCTGAAGTGCCTGGAAGTCAACAGAAACACGAGAAATCACAGCTTGCAATGACAAAAGGCTGGAGCTCTGACACAGATTTAGTGCGTACTTGTTTCACACAGCAGACAGCGGCTAAGTGATGCTACAAGTGGAGAGGAGTTTAATCCAGTTTTCTAATGGATTATATTGCAGCTCAAACAGGTTTCCTTGACTAATGAGGATCAATTGGATTTTGGGCCGTGTAGAGTTTTGTGGCAGAGATTACAGTCCTGCATGAGAATTAAATGAACAGATGTTCTCCAGATTACACTGTGCAGTGAGAAGAGCTCGAATATAATAAATACCTGTATATACTGTATAAAATGCGCGTGCGCACACACACACACACACAAGCAAGAGAGTTTCATCTTGGAATAAATGATCAGACGTAAAACCTACACTCAGAAACAACTTGAGTTTGTATTTTGTGCAAGTTGCCCGCAGAAGCAATTTCCCAAGGGTGGAATAGTGAAGTCAATAACCGCATCAATCCATGAAATACAACACAGCTGTCTGGGTGATACATCACCTGTCGGCATATGTGCTAGTGAATTACAGTTACTCAATCTAAGAGCTTGTCTATTAGCATATACGGGTGAGTGTTTATTCCACTACTGGCTTAAAAGATAAGTGAGTGTTGATGCCCAAATAATCATCAGCGCATCGTCGCGGATAAACAGGGTGTACGATTTATCCCGGTACCTCATCCTCCCGTTCGTTCTTGAAGCACAGGCACGCCGCTCGCCGCTTGAAACCTTCTCGGTCGTAAGTCCGCGTTTGATTCGGTTTGAACTTCATGATGAAAACCTGCCGTAATGTCCGTACAGAGTATATATCCGACCGGTCAAGCAAGCCCTGGGCTCCGTGAGTCACAACCAACGGTCAGATACAGGGAGGCGGACCAGTACCGGACTAGACCAAACCTAACGGATTGCGTTGATTAAAAACAGCCGTTTAAAGCTTCCCTCCTAATCAGGCCGATTTATTTAGCTTCCTTTGCGGCATTTCTGCATCCTCCTGTCCATTTTCAGGTTAAAATTTCTCGCTGTCCCCGGTATATATACGTGCGTGGTGGGCCGGGTACGGTTTTAGCGGGGTTACTACGATGACGGCCATTCTCTAAATATTCATTAGCTACACTTTCGGCATTGGTGGGATACCAGGAAACGTCACCATAAATTAATGCGTAGTTAAAGACGCAGGCCTTGTCATTGGAGGGGACTCTGCTGCGTCACCGTTAAACACCCTGCATATTTAAGAAACGCCTTCGCCGTACTAGGATAAGCAACCTAATGCCAGCGGCTCTCGAGCCCACCTCCAGGGAACTCCGTGAACTGCGACCGTTACCGCATTACTGCGTAACATACTCTCATACCGCAGGCAGATGTGATAAGACCTGTCTGAGGTCGTATAAAACCTTTAACTAAAGACTAGGATTTTGTTTATTCTAGCGTTTACTCTAACATCATAGACGGTGTCAAATTTCAAAATCATAGTAGTTGAAATACGATTTAAATAACATACCGGTAAGTAATTGAGGGAGAGCATGACGATTCACAAATTATAGACTGCCACCTAATTGCTTTATTGTAAATGAGCAGAAAATATTCATTATTAATTATTCTTCAGCCCATTTCTTTATCTGGGATGTCTTTTATTTTTTTAACAATGTTAGATTTTATTTTTATTTATTTAAACTAACTCAGTTATGCCACTTACTACCTCTTAGCCATTTATCATTTTAGTCAGTATGAGAAAGTGATTAGATAAAAAAAAAATCATGTAACCATAGCAACAAACACAATGGCTGGATTTAGTTGCTGGCCAGTGCCAGGGGAAGCCACAGGCCCACGCAAAAAAAAAAAAGATGCCAACGAATGTGGCCAAAAATCATTGTAACACACACATTGAACTTTAGCATGTGATATAGCCGTCTGGTCAATAGCGAGAGGACATGACAACATCTTTTTGTTATCACTCAAGTCACAATCAGTTCTGTAGATGAATGTCATTGGATTTAAATTTCACAAGCTCCTGTAATCACATCACACTGGTGCCATGCGACTGTCACTTCCCTGTCTACAGTTTCTTAATCACTAAAAAGCTAGAACATTCTTTTCCTGGAAGTTTGAATCATGGATAACACTAGGGTCACTGGCTTTAACAAATAACATACATCATGCAACTGAAACAATTTTCACTTAATATTTCTTTTAGTCCCTTTCATGCAGATTTACTAAAAACACAGCATGAGGAAAATATTCCAAAATGCAATAATAAACAATTCCAATCCGTGTTGAAATAAACAGATCTTGTTATACAAAGACCTGATTAGAGATTTGGCTCAACACAAAGCAAAATTGTCTCATATTTTGAGCAATTAGCATCATGAGAGACGCAGTTCATGTGTGTTTTGGTGGAAACCCAAATGAATGTTCTCCAGTCCTCTGGTTTCTTAGGACAGAACAGTAAACAGCAATCAGTTCTATTTGTGACCTTATACAAACACTCGTGACATTGTTGCACGTTACTCTTCTGAAATCCTGTAATCGTAGCCATTTAAATGCAGACACAAACAACGAATTAGGAATAAAGACAGAGTTGTGATCGCTCTCGGTGTCCCGAGCCCGTAGACAGACACAAACACACGGGATGGGGAAATGTGCTTCACCGCTGCAGCACTTCTGTTGAGACAGTTACATAATCTGCTGGTTGTTAGAATCACCAACTCATGTGGAACAGGAGAGAGAGAGAGAGAGAGAGAGAGAGAGAGAGAGAGAGAGAGAGAGAGAGAGAGCAATAACTGAGAGAAGGACTGACTGTCCTTTAGCACCCTCGCCCATCACTACAGCAGATTTTAAATAACCTGATTCATAAATCCTTCAGTGCTGCTGCAGTTTCATAAAATATGTATAAAATATACTCTATATGTGCCATGAATATTATATATATATACACTGTATATATATATATATATATATATATATATATATACACACACATTATGTATGTTTGCCATATAGACTCACCACATCTCATCTCACTCACCATATATATATATATATATATATACACAGTATATACAAAATAAAATTATTTATACACACACATACGTCTATACTTTATATATGTATATGAAAAATAATAAATGTTAATAAATAAAAAACACAGCTCCCCATTTATTATAACGTAATGATTGTAGAAGATAAACTTGATAAATTGGACCAAAACGCCCCTAAATGCCCTAAAAACCCTTGAAAGTAAGAGATCAAACCAAGTAAAATAACACAAAATATTTTTACTAAAACTGAAAATTTACAGAATTTCTCTGACAAGTCATAGAGAATCCACTCCAGCCGGAGCACACACACACACGCACACACCATCTGTTTGGAAAATAATGTCAGAGCTGGTTCGGTCAGGCAGGCCATGATAAAGACAGATTCACCACTTTTAATGAAGTGAAGAGTTTGACAAGGAAAAAAAAAATTCACATTTAGTCCCTGACTGAGAAGCAGCGTGTATGCAACCCATGTTAATAGACCCTCCCGTTATGGCCCAGAAGATAAAAAAAAAAAAAATAAAAGAACAAAAAGTAGAAAACCTGAACCGTCCACATGGGTGTAAGGCCTGGGGCAGTAACCACACACAGTTACAATCATTTCCAGTGAAAGTCGCTGTGTGGACGACTGTAACAGAGACAGAACTACACATTCCTACAGAGTCCAGTTCAGCAGGAGCGCTGAAGCCCCAGGCCGACACCACGCCTCATTTCCTGCCCAAAATCAAACCAGAGGGATCATATGGTGGAGCGAACAGCAGCTCTGAGCTGAAGCAGGGACGACTCCCTCACTCACACGGCTGCAGCGGCTGCTTCTGAATCAGACTTTTTCTGTAGCGGTTTTAATTTGTCGGAGAAAGTGTCCTTTAAATGCAAAAGAAGACAGGAGGCCATCGTTCCACTTCTCTTGTTTCTGTCACCCTTCTAGACATCGATGTTGTTTCCAGCGTAAAGTCTGGTCCACGTCCGAGCTGCAAGACAATGAGAGAGACCATGGTTTACTAGGCTTTTCCACACGTTGTGAGAAGCACGTCAATCTCGGATGGAGGGACTCAGGCTCACCGGTCTCAATGGCTTGAGCCTCGTTGCTCTTCCACTGCTCGGCTACATCATTGGCCAGTGGATCATCAGGGTTCGGCGCACTCAGCAGGGCCTGGATGGACAGCAGCACAGTGCGGATCTGGAGAGCTGGAGACCACTTATCTGCAAGAAGGAAAACGCACGTGGCACGTGTGCACTGACAGTAGTGAGATGAAACACCAGTGCTACCTTTCAAAATGTCCAAGCAGATCCGCCCCAGTTTGTCCACGTTGGGATGGTAGATCTTGGTCATGAACCGGACTTTTGGAGCAGCCATGGGATACTCCTCCGGCAAGAAGAGCTCCAGTTTGAATGTTCCACCTTCAAAGGGAGAATCTTGTGGCCCGGCGATGACGACGTGGAAGTATCGTGCGTTCCCCTCATCCGGCTCTGCTTTGATGCCCGGCACAGGTTCCGCTAACAAGCGCTGCGTCTCCTGTTCAGACAAACCCAGACGTCAGGCCCCTGGTTTATTCAACACTGGTCCTGTCTGTCCGTCACTGTTCCAAATTCTACAAATTACTCACACACGACACACACTGACGTCAGAGAACGGCAGCGTTACACCAAAACTACACATTCTCACCTCGTTTCCTGTTTGCATCTGGAAACTAATTCACATTACTCTGTTCGTGCTTAGACACATCCTTCATAGTTATTAACACGTTGTATATTTGTACAACGGCGGATCTCCGTGTGTCACGCAGAGGCTTTAAACACACCCAGAATGCCTCAGCTGGCAGAAAGGTCATCTGCGCTCACTTATAGCGCTGGCTCAAATCAATAAGGAGTCGTTTGTGCCAAGCCATTTAGCTTGATCTGTTTCAGAAAGCCTTTATTCCATTTTGAGAAACGAACAAATGAAAAAAAAACATTAGGCGCGCGGGAGACACCCTGCTGCAGCGCAAACTTGGGCCACTAGCACGTGCCGTTTCCCCCCATTGTACAGCGTTCTGTTTGAACCAATGGCGCGCTACAAACACGACAAGTAAATGTTGGAGGTTTTACCTTTATAATCCTGCGCGGCAATCCAGCCATCTCGTTTTTTTAAATATGATTAGCACCACGGCCCGCTCCCTACTCCTGGATTGAGATTGAGAGCGCATGCGCGGACGTTTTCCGGTAATGACGTCATCAGCCTCCCAAACAGGTTCTTGGTGAAACGCACAAAAACCAAACGTAGAATGCGCGCGCTTACATACTTTACTTTATGTTGTGTAAATATGGAAAGTTCTTTCACGGTTATCTTTTTTTCTGGTGCGGCTTGTTTAATATATTATTTGCTGTTTTTTTTTTTTTTTACTTTTATTACAATTTTCGATTTCTCCACCTAGTGTCCCGATTATATTTCGTTTAAGAAAACCAGTGCACTGTGAATTAGTAAAATACATTATATTGTATAATTATATATACATACATACATATATATATATATACATACACACACACACGTATGTATGTGTGTGTGTGTGTGTGTGTGTGTGTGTATATAGTGAAATTTGACTCCACTTTGGCATTTTCAAACAGCATGATTTCACTTTTTGCTACCAATGCTGTGAATCAATACTTGGATATAAATCTTTGGGAATTTCTTTTCACACAATTTCAATAAAAAATTGACACGATTAAAATGTATTAAATTAAAAATGTAACACCACACACAACATTCAGGAAATGTTCACATGATAAATTTTTCACCAATTAATAAACGTTCATTCATTGCTTACACAGTCTCAGATAATTTCCCAGATGCATTAAAAAAGATGTTTTAATTTGAGATTATACATTCCGGACACGTCACAGCAGCACACAAGGGATTCATTTATTACAGTTTTAAATAAACGGTCACAACGAAACTATCGGTCTTTTGGTGGATTTGCCTTCCTGCGTCTCGTGTGATACCTGTGAGGAAGAGGAAGAAAAGCTTTTCAGACGCACGACCAGGATTTTCATGAGCGCATATGGTGGGAAACTCACTGTCCGACTGGGTACCAGCGATGTTTGGTGGTGTAGAACATCTTACTGAGCTCCTCGATAGTTGGAGCCGGTTTATTATTCAGAACTGATTTACCCAGACGGCTTTTCAGCACTTGCTCGTGGGTCTCTGGGTCTCGAATGACATCAGGCCTGGGTATCGGCTGCGGTGAAGAAATATTACAATCAGAATAACATGCAATAACTACATGTTATTAACAGCACACCTGCGTCAGTTCGTAGGGAACATCTTCTGCCGGGTGAAAACACACGATTGTCGAGCCGTCGGACGTCACACCGATCTCCACATCCCTGAAAGAAACATCACACGCTGACATCATCAAAACCAGACGGGGGTCTTTGCTGTTGGGCTACACTGAAAAAAAAATGTTGTGTTGGATTTGAACCCAGTTGTGCTGCTTTTAGAATTGCTTATTGCTTTCAATCAGCAGCAAGTGAAGAAGTATTCGACTTTAATTTAAAAAGCTTGTCAACTAGTCAAAGCACTGATTATTTAGAACAATTCTTGAACAGATTTGCTGAGCTTCTCTGAAAAAACAGAGCTCTGTTTTGGTTTTATTATCCGAGATGGATTGTGAACTCGGTAATAACTACTCACCTGTGCTCTTCACCGGATTGACATGCTGCAGTGGATTTATTATGAGATGACTGGAACGTCCCTGCAAGGAAAGAAACGCCATTCAAATAACACAACCGAGAAAGGTTTGCACTGTCGCGTACGCGGGCAAACGCGACGATCAAATGAGACGCAATTGATCAAATTAACTAATGATAGAATAAACTTAATGCTTAGAGTGTGTGATCTCACCTCTGAAGTGTCTAGTGTGAATACATAATCGATTAAACATGCCACCCAGCCTGGTTATGTGACCCGACGCCATGCTTTTCCCCCACAGAAGACAAGTAGTGAAGGGAAATGACGGACACAAAGTGGGAGGAACCAATCGGCAATGCCGATGCTTCGCATGTTTCTGTTTGTTTTAAATGAATCGCCTTGCAACGTTGTCATACGAATTGCACTCCCCCTGAAATGTTAATGAAAGCAAAGCCCACCAGAGAGTAAACTTGTTTTACTATAAATGCGACTATGTATTACGTCCTCTAGCGGTCATATATCCGCAACACAGTCAAAGTATTTAGATGTTCCCTTCTGTCAAATTTTTTCAAAGACAATTGCAGCGCAAAATATCTTCCGGGCGGAAAAAAAACGTCTTACGGCAATGCTGAATTTTATTTTCCGTGGGGCCACACGAGAAAACGTGTTCCGTTTATCATAGCTACTTGGAAATTTTTTTTGCATGACTGTTCAATGAACTGAAAGAAAGTTAGAGCAACGCTTCGTGAAACTTTTTTTTTGACTGCTGTAATTTTCAGTAGACTGAGGCGCTGGAATTCCTCATAAGTGGCATTAACTTACGATAATTAATTGTAGAAACCTTTTTGTTTCATTTATATTTTATTTTAAACCATACAAAGAAACATTTTGACACTTGACAATGATATTACAATATGTATTAACAGTGGAATTATCCTGCTGTTTAATAGGCACATTTGCACATCACAGAAATGTCTAGAAAATGCAATTTTTTCTCAAGATCAATTAGTCTTTCAGACAACAATTGGGAAAAGCTCGCCAAAATAATCATAATTCTTATTTACTTGTTAATCGGAGACCAATGTCATTGCGACTTCTGATTCAACCGTGGTTCTCCTTTACAGTGATAAATGGATGTTTTAGACCATTTGAAATATATATTCATTGTAGAAATATAATTTTATACAGTGTCCTAAAGAAAATAAAAACAGAGATTACACTTGTTTTGTCAATACAGTATTTTCATGTTGATAAAACAAGTATATTTTCAGTTTTCAGCATCAAAAAGGCTGAACATGAGTGTCAGATGATTGAAGAACACCAGAAGACATTCAAACGTTTCATAAGTCATCAGACATTTGTCTCTCTGCGCATGAATCACTGATGTCTACACTCTCTCAAGCGACTTCCATCGTTACTGTGCCGCTGCCAGAGGCTCCAGACGTCGTGTTGGGCACCAAACGTTCCCGTGCACCAAAAACCTCCTTGACTGCACACAAAAGAGAAACGTGAGCAACAAACACCTCATCACATAAAGCTTGTAATGTTCCCACCAGCAGCAACGTCACTGATGTCCCACACGCGCAGCCCATCCTTCTGTCCTCCAAACGCAAACACGAAGGGTTGATCAGGACAACAGGAGCCGCAGAAGATCACGCCCTGACACACACACACACACACACACACACACGTTACATGCCAACCTTCCACAAGCTTCTCAGCAGGATCCGCTCTACCATCTTCATGTCTCTGGAGTGAATCAGGCTGGGTTTGTCTCCCAGAATATCCCAGATCTTCACATGTTTGTCTGCTGAGGACGTGACCAGACAGCCGCGGATCTGACAGCTGAGCTCCATCCCTGAGCAGAGATCAGACGTGAGAAAGTGAAGACACCAGCGGAGCAGCGGCCTACCTGAAACCTCTCCATCATGAGCTTTCAGCGTGAACACCGGCTTGTCTGAGCGAGCGTCTAAGCAGTAAATGAAGCCGTCCTCTGTGCTCGCCTGCCGTTTAGAGAAACACGTTACGATGTCTCCTTATGAGATGAACAGAAGTCACAGAAGATCAAATATCAGCCTCACCAGGAAGTGACAGGGGGAGAAATGATCCCACACCACCCGCTCCACCTGCCCACTGAAGCGCCAGGTCCGGTGGCTCTGGTCGGGGCTGCGGCAGTCGTACAGGACGGCTGATCTGCCACACACACACACACACACACACACACACACAAACGTGTTCTCTACAGGCGCTAAAACTCTCACGCGAGCGTGTGAGTGACTTACTTGTCATAGGATCCTGAGAGAAGAGTTTGAGCTTCAAACGGATGAAACTTCAGAGTCTGGACCTGGATTCCACAACAAACATGGATAAATATTACCATAATTATTATAAATTATTATGTACTGAGTTGCGGAAAAAATGTGTTGTACGAAACAAGCACGTCATTGTTCCGGCAGGCATGCAGAGTTCCGCGCTGACCAAGCGTCTCCGTTCTCGCGAAAATGCAGAAATCTCAGGGATTTGCTTAACGTAATTCAAAGTGAAAGTATCATTATGTAAAATTAAACAACTTCTATATAACATAGTTTTATTACATTTATCAACAATATTTTATCATTTGTAACAAATGTTTATCCAATGTAATGGTAAATGCGGTCCAGATAACGAAATTCCCACCCAACCAAACAGCCATCGGCACGGATTCATTTCGTAAGTCGGGGTACCACTGTATAGGGACAGTAAAATGTGTATGTGTACATATCGAGTCAGATCATTTACATCCTTGTGCACTAACCGGTAGACCACCCAGACTTCTGTTATATTTATTTAAAATAAAATCTTGAATAAACGTTGGGGCTACTATTGGAAGATATACAGTATTTGTTTTCAATGTTTACAGTATATACGGTATCTACTGCTGTATGGATCTTGATACGTTTTTTATGCGTCATGCTGATGAGTTTGTACCTTGTCTGTGTGTCTGGTGAGAGTCGCAGCTGGTTTTCCTTTCTCCAAATCCCACAAAGCCACGGTTTCATCTGCAGATGCACTCGCTAGGACGTTCCTGCGTCATATTCAACACCAGATAAGCCCCGATGAAAGCAGGTTACGTCTGACGTCTCACCTGACCAGTCGGTTCCATGACACATCCAGAACCGCGTCTGTGTGGCCTTCCACCGGCTCAGCAGCCTTCACAACACACGAGATCAACACCAAACACTGCATGCCTTGTGTGAAGAATGTTGGTCTCAAGCACCTTCTTAGTCTTCTTCTTTTTCTTCTTCTTGCCCAGTGAGAAAGCCGGTTCCAAACAATCCACCACATCCAGGTCCCACACGTCAATCACAGGCGTCATGTTTCCCACCGCCGCGTAATTCCCTTTAGATCAGTTTCATTCGTAATCAATAAGCATCTGACCAAACCTTCTAGTCAAAACTCTAGATCACCTGTCCGGTCCTCTGGATTCGGGTCAAAGTTCAGCCAGTCCACACACAGCGGATACGCCGGCAGCAGGATGTCATGATGAACGTACAGGGAGTCTTCCTCCGAGTTATACACTGCCGACACAACACACAAACCCGACTTAACTCCTCATTTGTAAAACCCAACACACGGATAAATAACAAATCTGAGCAGAAACAGACGCAGATACCATAAACCTCCAGGTTGCAGCAGTCCTTGTCCGCTCGGCCGGTCAGAATCAGGTTATCAGATGGTTTAATCTGGAAATCTTCACGCTCGTACTGATCCTAAACACACAGCGGTGGCGCTTCAGTTCAGCGGCAAACGTTAAACAGCTGGGATGAAGCTTCCTACCGTGTCTTTGATGGTGATGTAAGGATCCTCTTCGTTTGTGCCAAACACGGTCAGTCCGGCCAGACTGTCTCCGAGATTCGCCGTGACTGCGTTTGACAATTAGATTAAAATTCATTAGAACTACAAAACGCATCACACAATAAGAATAAGACAATCACGCACCAGTGTCTTCTTCATCATATCTGTCGAGATCGTACTCTGCCAGCTCATCCTCGTCCTCTTTTGTGTCCCCGTTATTCGGTTCTGATGACGGCTGCTCATTAACCATCTCCTGCTCCTCACCTTCATCAGCATCATCATCATCATCCTGCTCTCTGAGGGACAGACGCTTCCATCAACCGCCTGAACGATCTAGCCTGAGTGCTGAACGTCACCTCAGTTCCTCTCGAGCTTCGGAAATGATGCGCTGCAGCTCTTCTTTACTCAACTCGACCTGCGGAGAAAGTTTAAAAGCTCAGACGCAGCGCGAACAGCAGACACAGCAGCACGCGAGACACTCACTTTATCTGGCGTTTCTCTGGACACTCCCCGCTTCACCCAGCCTATACAGGTTATTTGGGAACTCATGGTTAAGTTGCATTTATTTGTGTTGACAGATTGGAGAAGCCACGCGGATGTGCCCGAGATGATCACGTTGACGCTGAGTCGCGTTGTGGTGACGTCATAGACACGCGCTTCATCACCGTTATACATAATAAACACAAAAAATTATTTATAGGTGAATCCTGTACAAATGCACAAGTGTATTGTTTTTCGCATTTCGTTTCGTTTCAGTATCCTGCAGTTTCACAGCGCGTGTGGTGAACAAAAACAAGCTACAGTTTTGTGGCATTTAAGCTTTTTATATATAAATGTTCGTTATACAACAATTCAGCAAAAATATGAAACCACTATGTTTTTCAAACATAACCACTTGTAACAAAATTCAGAAACATTATATGATTGTGGCAGCTTGGCTATAAAAATGTTACTTTGAGGAATAGTGCACGTGATAAAGTGTACAGGGTGATTCAGTGATTTTCCTTAAATAATCATATTGCAACAAACAAGAATAAAGCTAAAAACAAATACCACAGTAAAATGGTAAATGCTATAAAATATGCCGAACATAGTGATCTGACCTGTAAATGTAATACAGAGGTTTGAACCATATCTAAACACAGTGTCAGCAAGAATACAGTACATGTACAAAGAGTCATTCTGATGTACTGCATAACAGTTGTTGTTTTATGCATGAATGGGTAAAACAACAGGTGTGTAGGCAGAGGAATGTCCAGATCAGGATGGGGGAGGGTGATTGGTGAGCAAGTTTAGGAGTTGAGGTGTTTCACACTTCAAAATCCAACTCCACCGCTGCCGCTTGGTTCTTAAATCCCCCTGTGAGTGGCTTCATATGCTCTGCAAACTTTCTTAACTTGTTGTCATATAGAATCACCTGGGTGAGGTAACGTTCACGCTTGATCTGTTCTGTCAGAGCTTCTGGCACGTCCGGTATTAGATAGGACAGCATAAACTTGGTGAAGTAAACAATATGCTGAAATAAAACAGCAGTAATGTTAATAAAAATCAGGTTTGTGAAGTAGTTAAAGTGCAAATTACTATAGCCTACCTCAAGCACAATCATAAAAGCCAGTTTGGCAGCAATGACATGCCAGTAATGTATGCTAAACTCATACTGGTTATGATGGCCCGGGGGGTTTCTGAAGTCTCGATACCTGTTAAGACAGTAAATATATTTAGGCATCATGCTTCTTTTAACATAAAGATTGTTGGGATTATCAGAGTTAAGAAAATAGTTATGAAACACTATATATGAGCTCACCTGCATGTGGTAATGTTTTGGAACCAGTATGGTGTTATGTCATTATTGGGTTTGCTCTTGTTTGTGAAGTCATGAATGTTAAAGACAGACAGTGAGCTGTTGATGAAGCCTGCCATGGTGTGGTTAGAGCCTTCTACATGGTAAGGGCTCACAGAAAAAGCCCAATAATAAACCAACCGCGGAATCATGTCAGAGGTAAAAGCGATGATGGCAGCCTAGAGAGAAAAACAAAACATATTGCTCAATCACAATTAATCAACCCCTATTCGTATCTCCACTAAACCCACATTTGTGGCCACGGCAAAAATTGCCACCCCCTGTAGGATGGGCTGCCAGGCTCCAATGTCCTGCGCCTTTTCCGGTACTATTCGTCGGCACTGAGTGGTGATCTTCCATGCATCAACACGTATTTCACATAGATTATTGATTAACGCCAAGAGAGGAGCCAGTGGGAAAGACGCCACAAACAGAGTCACAAAACCAAACTGGATCACTGAAAAATGAACAGATGAAAAGTCAGAAAATCAGCAGGTTATCAACAGTATCTCATGAGTTGGATCTGTGAGATTCCTCACCCATCTCCAGATATTCGTAAAACAAGCCAAGCTTTCCAATTGGCTGGAGCTGATAGTCTTGCTCCCAGCGCGGAATCACTTTTTCGGAACCCACTTTGGTGCAATGACGAGCCATCATGTTCTTCACCCACCTAAATTCACAAATAGCTAAACTTGTCTGAAATAGCAGAAAATTACATAGTTTCTAATATAATTTATGCAACATATATAATATAATTCAATATAGAACTGTAAAATTCAAGCTATAGGCATCATGCTAAATAGAAAACAGAAAATCAAAACAAAATTACACAATCAGGTTAAGCAGAAGCTTTCATCAGATTAGTCAGTTAACATGTTTAAATCGTGGGCGATGAATTGGGAAATTTCTTCTGTGTGTTTTTACATACTCAGCAGAGCATTTGAAATGGTCTGTTGCAATTAACTCTGCAGCTCTGAGATTTCCTAAAGCTAGATGTGTGTGTAACTCACGGCAATAAGACTTCCTGAATGTTGTTCCATATGGCTTTTCCGGTCATTATGATAGACAACTGAGTGGTCAGTTCAGTCAGGCAGCCACCGGGATCACACTGAATAAAAATTAATTGTTATCAATAAAATCATGCATCAAATAAACGTCACAATTAGCACAGAAACAACACAAGTCTCACTTCTTCATTGCGGTATGCCCCCAACCAGTAGACAGGCTTTCCCGGATAACCAACAACTTTTCCTTTAAAGAAGGCAATGTAGAAACAGGAAGAATAATAGTTGACGAACTGAAAGAGAAACATCTTCAGCGTCAGGCTGTTTTCGTACTCCGTTTTTGTCCTTGGCAGCTCTGTACAAATTGAAAGACGTGATAAAACCAATATTATAGTTGATTGTTTGAAATACTCAATGTGTCTCTTACCAAAGTCAGTGATCCAGATTGCCACTTTTTCATACACATTGTTCAGAATCATGATGAGAATAAAGCTGATGATGGATGCTGTTATGGAAGTGGCCGTCTGAGGAGTGACGTACTCTTTAAACGGCTCGAGCTGTGCACGATGCAGGTCAGAGCGCAGCGACGCGGAGAACGTGATAAACATTGCCAAGCGATACACAATCACTCCCACCACTGAAGCCACAATCAGCAGAACCTGCAGAAAAACAGTATGGTTTCAGGTTTAGAAAAAATTATCAATTGAGAGAGTTATCAAATGATTAATTACGTATGCATTTTATGTGCTTTTGGTGTTATAATGTTATGCTAGATATAATTTTATGAAAGTGCCAAGAAATTACCCAAAAAAACACTGTGCCAATACCGCAGGACACTCGCATGCACTTTCCACAGGCCGTGTATGGATATTTCTCTTTTGTCTGTTTAAAATACAAGTATATAATGTTCATTAAAATAGAAAATGTTTAAAATTACAAAAATAGAAGTAAAAAAATCACAACTTTTATAACTAGACACGGGTCTGATACTCTCACCTGGGTAACAGGGTTCACTCTTTCATGGACACACTTGTCCTCATATTCGGGTCGTGGCTGTTCCTCTTGCTGAAGAAACTCCACCGTGTCCCAGTCGTGCTCCAGCTCTGCTTGCCTACGCTTCCAGAACTCCAGGAACAGTGTCACTGAAAAAGGTAACACACCGGATATATAGACACAGCAACAGGAAGTTTTCACTATACTGCCTAATTGCAAAATATTGAATTTTTTACAATGGTGTACTGATATCACTCACCCCAGGCAGACATAAAAACGGCAAACACCAATGTCCCAAAGTTATCAAAAACATACAGTTTCTGTTGATAAAAATCAAACATAAACAAGCCTTATCAGCTGGAGACCAAAAGCAATGCAAAAGCATCTGCTGTAAAATCTTGGATTATACCGGAATCCTCAGGTGAGACAGTGTGTTACGCAACAGCAACAGGTTTGAGGCTTAACTCACTTTAGAAGAGTCACATGTGGTGTTCAGCCGCCAGTAGGGGCAGTCTTTATCACATTGTGGGCACATGATGATATCTCCACCTATCATAGGGTCACACACCTCTTTGCTGGTCAATCAAAAAACAAGAAATTTGTAAAATTTGCGGTAGTATAGTATTTATTATCAATATTTGTATAATATGCTTCACCTCCAAGTGCTGGTTTCTTTGGTCATGTATCCGTAAATAAAACATCCCAGGCCGAACACTGCAGCGATTGACAACATGACAGTGTAAAAACCCAACCATGCAAAATAGATGCCAATCTTCTCCCCATAATACTTCCTGGAAGCAGAGACGCATTAGAAAAACTCAGTGTGGTTGGAGAAGGTTGCAGACTAAATGCTGATTTTTGTGGATGCAACAAGAAGCAGTAACCTGATCAGGTCAAGAGGCTGCATCTTGTAGAAGCTCTTGGGATGCGCCCACTCATTATAAAGCAGGAATCGCTCATTTCGGCAATCAGGATCTTTAGACTTAACATCAAACCTACACTGTTACAAAATCATATATTAAACATAGCCACACACGTGCCCTTACTTACCAATACTTATCCATAAAAATGTAGTTCAGAAATCTAATCTCATACTATCACACATTTTTCCTCAAAGCACAGTTTAGTAATATTCAGTACTTTAATACATTCAAAAAATGCACACTGAGAACGAAGACAAGTCAGCCTAATGATGGCACTTACATCATGCAATGGATACGCAGCCTTGTACACACCTCCGTCCAGCAGTTTAGAGATGCCAAACTTGTGTCTGCTGCCTTTAATGTCGTAGGGTGCTCTGCTGAGAATATAGTTCGCCTGTCAAAAAAAAACAACTCATGAGTAAAATCTGAGACTCAAAAATGAGACTGAATCTGAACGCACCATTCTGCTCCTCTCGGCTGGTGTGAAAAAATGCTCTTTGTCCTTCTCATAAAAGCAGTCCAGCTGATTCCGCTGGAAAGGTGCGGTGAAGAAGTCTGCTTGCTTTGTAATGACATCTGGGCTGGGGTAGAAGTGTCGTGTGAAACAGTTGTATGACGGTGAATGTGGGGAGAGATCATAGGGCTGGATGGGCAGCTTGATGTGGAGGACTTCAGCATATGTACACAGAACTTCGAAGGGCATGTGCAGCTTTACAAAGAAAAGCTTCTCGTCCACCACCTATGAAAAACAGACATAGATGAAACATGTCATATACATTGAAATCATCCACAACAATCTCATTCCTTCAATGGAGACAGGCTGAGACAAGACTGATCTTCCTAAAGAGGACAACAGGCTTTTTCCCTTCTTTTGGCTTCCCGTGTCCACCATTGAGACTGATACAGAGCTCAATAGTACTGTAGTGGCAAGGCGGAGCAAAAGCTTGCTGTGACCTTCGACAAGAAAAGGCATGCTGACAGGGAGTCCATTCAGATGTCCCCAACATACGATTCAATGACTTACAGACTGTGTTGCTTCTAACTCCACACCCAAATTCATTAAGCTTCCTTCAAAACACTCCCGTCGCCGCTGCTGTAGGAACACACGCAAAAAAGAAAATAAACACGTAACCCAAAATACTCAACTCACATGTTCTTTATCATTCTGTTACTACAAGCAACGTTCTTTTGTTGTGGCATTTCAAGCAGTAAAAAACGCAATAGCATTTGCTCTTAAAACATCTCTGCAACATGAATTAAAAGGCGTAACTTACTTTCCTTCTCAAAACGGAGCCCTTTTTCGGAGTCGCATGTTTTGATTCGTCTTCATAAACCAAGACGAAGTCAATCCTTCTCTTTCCATCATTGAAAAATAGCGAGTCGGGATTCTGATTGAAGTCAGTCTGAAACAGTAAGCTTGTGTTGGATTTTGGATACAAAGAAAACATAATAAAAACTCACCTGCTCCACTTTGGGGGCAGCTTGACCCTTCAGAAGAGATTTGTATGTTGGCAGCTCCTCGCAGTAAACTGAGAAAAAGCATTAGACACAACAGCTTCTTTCTGTTTCTGTTCTTTATTTCTTAACACAACAGCATCTTTCTGTTATCAGATGTGACTTTCCAGCACTACCCAATTACACTCTGTTCCTTATTAGCTTTGCTGCTCGTTTGTGCAGGAAATCCATCTGTTAGATTCAATCCAATCTCAACATTTTCTGCTAATGGGTTCTTTATCTGGAGCTGATCTCAGCATCACAGGCTGAGGAAAAGAAACAGCTGGTTTGTGTCTCGCCGATTCAAACACGTCCTTCCATAGATGTAAAATATATATCAATAATAATCTGAAATGCATTGGTGCATACATCTGACAAACCACAAGAGCAGATCAAACCCGCTCTGCAACAGTTTGGCTTGGTGTTTACTCATTGTAGGGGAAACCCAAGCAAAACAGAGAAAAGTGTCATGGGAATATAATACTTCAAATCAGACTGTGTTTGTTTTAGTGGAACAACTACAAAATAACTTTTAATTTACTTTTAAACAGCTTTAAAACTCATTCAATCTGATCTTCTGACCCTCCTTTATGAATCACAACGTCTAACACGTATTCCACACGATAATTTTAGCTAAGAGAGACTTTAAACAAGAAGCTTGTCCTTCTGGTTTCGATGTAAAGCTTTAAGTAAATACCTCAGAGACACATCACATACAGCGGTAAGTGTTCTGTTGACCATAGTCCAAAAACTCTCAGTTCCTCTGTCTTACTTCTCTGCTGAAAAGGGCTTGAAGGATCTCGACAAATATGACTCACCAATATCTCTTATCGGATGCATTTCAAGATCTCCCTCCTCCTCCGAGTCCAGCTCCTGTATGTCGTTGTCTTCCGCTTCACTCATTTCTGCGCTATCAAACGCCTAATCGACGTAAGAATCCGCACAGCAAACACTTTGTACGAGTTAGACAGAAAAAAACGTGTGACAGGAAACCAATCCACTAGTTTACTAAAGTTTCTCAAGAGTCAGAGATCGCTGCGGGTGGGTGGGGTCGCTGCGGATGGGCGGGATCTCTTGGACGGGTGGAGTCTTTCTGTCAAAAAACGACGCCGCGAGACCTCGAGCGCAGCTACACCTTCATCTAGTTTAATTCTTGACGAACTCGTTCTTGATCTCAGGTTCAATATATTGTTATGGTTTTGGTGTATGAGATTGAACATAACAGCATCATCAAATTAAATACATTTGTTTAACAATTGAGAATGTGACTTTCGCTAGTAATATAGCACACCAGCACCATTACATACATTTAGTTTGCCATTGTTTTTTCCACTTTTTTGCAGTAGCTTATACTATACTATCGCTACATACACTATATATGTTATATTTTTGTTTTAAAATATGTTGTAAGTTCAAGTTCTGAGCATTTGAAAGGCGCTTTTCACAGTTTTAAATGTCTCAAAGTGCACGTGTGAATATCTAAGAGAATTGTTGCTTTTTATTAATTTGAATGTTGGTGCTGATTAGTATAGTAAATGGCTATGATTATCACTATGACAAAGACCAGTAAGTAAGCACCTATACGACAGTTTAGTGGGATAACTTGTGCGAAAATGTAAAGCATTTTCTGCTTTCTCTGTATTGTTGCTTAGTAAAAAATGAAAGATGTTTTTCTTGTAAACTAGAATGTCACATTTTTAACTTACCATTTCGCAAATTAATTTGGGTTTGTGTTTTTCATAAGCGAAAAATGCAGACAAGTAGCATAGAGTTAAGGTTTAATTTGTGCGCCAGCGACATCTTGTGGATATAATTAGTAAATATCTTTTTGAACCTTGGGTGCAGATTGAAGTTTTTAAGAAAATTTGGAGTTAGTAAATGTGTGATAATGCATGTCAGTGTGTCCGTGAAATGTTGTCCACCAATATAAGATGTGTATTTGGTTTTGTTGAGACTGGCTTTATCTCTCGATGACTTTAAATTAGTCTATTAAATCAATCTATTAAAAATAAATGAACGTTATGAATGAAATTGTTGTGCGTTTGTTTGTAATTTAAAGGTTCAAAGTGAGAATCTTGCAGCATTTAAAGACCTAATAATCTTCACACAACAGATGGAAATCGAATATGTGCTGATGTGACTCTTAAGCTGTAGAGCTGATTTTGTTTCCCCTAATCTTTAACCATTATTGAGTATTAAAAACACCACACAAAAACATAGAGAATATGACATGAAGAAAACAATTCTACCGTGTCTTTGTGCTGCGTGACATCAACAACACAAGGATGCAAACAGCAGCCACAAAAATATGCAACATGTATCTTTACAAACTAGGTTAGAATGACCACAAAAGCCACTCAAAAGAGAAGCTAAAGAGACTCACTATCAGTGAAGGTCTCACTAATTCAGTCTGAAGCTGTCAGTCAGAGAAATGTTCTGCTCTTCTTCTCTGGCGAGTCTTTACTTCATTCTTCAATCTTTAATCTCATACTTCAATCTTTGACTCACCATTCACTTTTGTTCTGTTAAGAACATCAGATAAACATCAAACAATATAGAATACAGAAGAAAATAAAATAAATGTTAAGTTAAAATGATACGGGTGAAAAAATCAGAATGAAGTTTTGCTTTAAACTTTTCAATTTATTTTTCAAGTAATTGTTTTGTTGGTATTATAAACGAAATCAGATTCACTAAATCTACTGCGCTGACAATTCTTCTCACTGGATTTTTGTTTCCAGGTTCTGATTCCTTTTGCTTTTATGAACAAATACTTTTTCAAATACTTTAATTTCTGACTTAAAAGCTGCTAAAAAGAGAATTGTTATTCATCAAAGTTCAATGTTCATTTTTGACGTGCTTCCATTTGTCTGTGTTTTTAAGAGTTTTTTGTACGTTTAGCATTAATGTGCCGTCAAGAATAGAAGCTCTGTAAGGATCCTGTGTTTTCCTGCACGTTTGACATTGGTGAAACGTTTAAATCTGACCTCACTGATAAAGCAAAGAGAATGTGGTATAAAGAACAAAACACAAAGACACTAGTATTTGACACCAGCAGCGATTCGAACATTTACGAAGGAGAAATATTTAGCAACCCAACAGAGAAAAACTGCAGCACTCGCTTCGATAATATCTCTGAGGAACATTCTGGCAGACATTACTTCAGACTGGAAGGACTAGGCGTATTAAAATACAACTACAAGAACAATCTAAATTGTAGAAAAATCTACTTGAAATCAATGTCACTGGTGAGTGTTTTGTCACTGAAAATGCATATTTTAATTGGTTTTTGTATTTAATTGGAAAATAAATGTATATACTGTATAAAATAAATGTATATAGATTCTCCAGCCAAACCCACAGTGCTGAAGCATCATAAGAAGTTGATGGAGGGAGATTCTGCCAGTCTGCTCCGCTAAGATCTTCTGTCCTTCTTCTCCGCCTGATCTCACATGGAGCTTCTTTCCTCAATGTAACAACACCATCACGGAACATCTGCCTCCGAACCAAGCCTACGTCATATCTGATGTCAACTTCACTGTTACACACCTGTCTCATGAAGCCTCCATCAACTTACAACCAGAAGATCCAAACAGGGACGAAGATAAAAACTAGATGTTCAGTGTAAGACAGAGACATTATCATGAATAAATACCGACTCTTCTTGATTCACTACAAGCACTAAAGCACGTTGTCTTCTCTCAGATGCTCCTAGAAACACACCAGCGTCTGTAAGTTCCTCTGGGCCTGTGATGGAGAGTCAGTCAGTGACTCTGACCTGCAGCAGCGACTCAAACTCTCCAATACTGAACTACACGTGGTTCAGAGACACCGGAGCAGAGATGAAGCTGCTGCAGATCAAACAGAACGTTTCCATCAACAACACTAACCAGCCTCAAAGCGGACGATACGTCTGTGGAGCTCAGAACCTGCACGGCTCTCAGAACTCATCAGTGCTGCTGCTGGACGTTCAGTGTGAGGAATCAATCATTTTACTAAAATATTAGAACTTCACTTTCATCTCAACAGAGGTTCTTCTGTTCTTCAGACGCTCCAGGAAACACATTTGTGTCAGTGTCTCTCAACCCTGTGATGGAGAACAATCCGGTGCCTCTGGTGTGAGTAAATACACATTTAATCGATGCGTAGTGAAATTGAATAACGTCTTGACTTGACTAATGTAATCATTGCTAAAAATCATGAAAAGTTGTCATTAGGTCTTAATCCAGATTAATATATGATCTGATGCTGCGGTGTCTACTTGGAGGGATTGAGCCGCCTCATTCGCCACTCAGGGGATCATCTTTCGAAATTATCATCACAATAGCTTGGAACAACCATTTCAATGATTATGTAGTGTTAGAATGCCAGAGGAGACTGTCACAATCGTGGGTTCTCCACAGGGTTTTTTCCTCGCATCCTGCCAGTGAGGTTTTTTTCCACCTGGCCACTGTCGCATCTGTTGCTTGCTCACTGGTCAAAGCCATAATCTTAAACACCCACAAACAATGGACAAATGTAACAATTTTCTATATTTACATTTTCACACAGCGGAATTGAGAAAGTTGTAATTGTGAAAATGTTTACAAATGTACTGAATATATTAATATTAAGAATCTCATGGTTCTCTGTCAGATGCTCCTACACTGTCCAGCAGCTGCAATCAAAGCAGTAGATTGCATCCTGAAATACACTGATGGACGTCTCCTCAGTAACTCTACGTCCACCTCCATCAGGGAAGAAGTGCAGACAAACACCAGCACGAGGAGTTTCCTCAGCATCCAGCATCTCACACACTCCACAGTCCTGCAGTGTTTCAGCTTTAACTCTCACGGCTCCGTCAGTCGACATCTTCAGTTGCGCAGGAACGTTGCAGGTCTCAGTGTTAAACCTCATTAAACATCTCACAGTCTAAGGACATCATGCGTCTCCACACTCGAGCTTCTCTGGTCTCTGCTGAACTGATGTCAGATGCATTTGAACTTCTCCAGATTTCCTTCATCCTATGTTCCTGATGGGAGTTGCTGTGGGGACGCTGGTGATGATGTTCTTCTGCTGCGTGATTCTCGTCTGCAGACGGTGGGTCTGACGTTACAGTCAGAAAAGACAAGGAGAAAATGACTGTTCTAGCATATTAGTGCTTGAATTCAGATGTACACACTACACACACAGCCTCAAGTTGTGTGTAAAGATTTATTTTTTTTGGAGTTTGCAGAGTTTTCACATATACATACAATACAATACAATTCAATGCATTTGTTTGATACATAAATTAATAAATTCAGCAATATAATTTAATTGAACAGATTAAGTTTACAGATTCACACAATAGAAAATGTTACAAATATACGATGTCACAATTCCAATTTGACAACATAAATTTACCCCAGACCAAAGCTACCTTAATAAACTTGGAAAATCTGCAAAAACAAAAATGTGTGGCCAAGTGAACACAGAAAACGGAACTGGAACAAAAGAGTCTGTGTGAAATTTTGAAACCGACGTTCACACTTGTATGGACTTTCACGCTTCATGAAGTGGCAAGACACTAAAATACAGTATTGAATAAATGTAGGTGTACTGCTCACTTTACTCAACACGTTCCTTTTTTGAACTGCAATTTTTTTTTTCAGAAGAGAGAACAACCAGAACAACCCAAGACAACACAGCAGAGTGAGTTTAACGCACACGCACGCACACACACACACACACACACACACACACACACACACACACACACACACACACACACACACACACACACACACTCCTCTGAACCAGCTTTATCTCTGGTCCATCAGGCTTTACACGATGATGAGGATAATACAGCTTTACAGTCATCTGCAGAAGTTCCTCACTACTCTACTGTAGATTTCTCTAATGCTGAGATCATTGGTCTTTCCTCACTGACTGCTGAATACGACATTATAAATCATCCTCCAACAAAGTCCCACACTCAGACCAACATCTCGGCCACTGCATCCTCAGACAGTGAAGGCATTTTCCAGCAGGACACATCTAATACAAAAGAGATCCTCTACGAAAACTTCTTTAATCACTGAGATGATATTATTTTAATTTGAGGTCTGCAACATCAAACTTGTTGATCAGAACCTTAAAATTAAGACATTGCATACATTTTCTTTCCATGTATAAATGCAAAGTTGGCTTGTGTTTGCTAATGTAGCACATCACCTTAACACTTTTTAGTACGTATATTATGTCATATTTATTCCAAAATAAAGAGAAAATTAAACATGATTATTGTGCTCATCAACTATTTTAAGTTGAAAAACAATAAATTATATAGAGTGTGATGGTGTTACAATCCTGGGGTTTAGCTCCCCCTGGTGGCGGCCCAGAATAAATAACAGGGGCAATCGGACACCTGCAGCTCATCTCCCTCCGCGACAGGTGCGCCTCATCACCGAGGGATCACGGAGGGAGCATGAGCTGCCGATCAAACTTGATTATGAGTCCAGAGTGGAGCCACGTCGCCCTGGCTCACATTTATGTTTGTATTCCTATTTGAGTTCTTATTCGTCTTCATCTGGTTCTTTTGGATTTTCATTAAAAACCCTGTGTTTGGATCCTCGCCATCATCTGTGTCTTCAGCAGCGTAACAGATGGGAGGGGAACTTATTTTGGTACCCTTTTTTGACACCAAAAAAAGAAAGTAGTAAGAAAAGTTTGACCAAAATATTTACAAAAGGACAATATTCTAAGCCAGGGGAACACAGAAACAGACACATTTGCAATTTTGTGGAACAGACCAACATGCACTAAAAAGCTATTTTTAAAAAGCGTTCTTACACAGTTGATCTCTGGTCGTCCACTTGGTTTCTCTAACACCAGCCTCTCATGCACCTTAGACCCCAAGGAAATGGTTAGAAATTATATTGTTGGTCACTATAAAAATGTGTTTCTTAAAATAGTTTATCTTTAATCTAACTGACTAAAATAAAATCCTTACCTGAAATGGGGAGTGATATATAGGGCAGGATAGGATAAGACTTTATTTATGCCTGTTACGTAAAACAGTTTTACGTTTTTCATTTGAATGGGGAAAGATTCTTCTGCCCAGGTCTACAGCTGATTGTGTCGCCGAGCTGTCAATCGTCGAGGGGGCGGGCCTAATCATATATATATATATATATATATATGTGCATATGTATGTATATTATATGTAACGGGTGGTACCGTTAAAATGGTACCGTAAGTGCGGAAAAAGCTGATCGAGTTGAGAAGAGAAAAAAAAGAGAGAAAAAGTCGGAGAGACACGCGAGTCGACTGTTGGATGCAGAGAGAGTATACTGAGATATAGAGGAGCTAAACCGTTTAGTGCTTTATAAGTGATTAAGAGAA
>MU204381.1:12782566-12802836 GCA_017309775.1 Paedocypris sp. Pulau Singkep | reverse complement strand
AGCTATGACCATGCTTTCTGATTATGTCCCCTAGTGGAAGCATATAAAGTGCAAATAGGATTGGGCCGAGCACGGAGCCTTGTGGAACTCCATATTTAACACTAAATCTGGGTGATGAGACTCCATTTACATGGACGAAATGAGAGCGATCAGACAGATACGACCTAAACCACTCTAATGCATGTCCAGAAATACCAACATGATGATCAAGTCTATGTATTAAAATATCATGGTCAACAGTGTCAAAAGCAGCACTGATATCTAACAGAACTAAGAGTGAAACGTTCCCTTTATCTGATGCCATTAGAAGATCGTTGGTGACTCGGATTAGTGCCGTTTCAGTGCTGTGGTGCGATCTAAAGCCTGATTGAAATTTTTCAAATCTATCGTTCTGTTCCAGAAATGTACAGAGTTGTCCCGAAATAACTTTTTCAAGAATTTTAGATATTAATGGAAGGTTTGAAATTGGTCTATAATTAGCAATCACGTCGGCATCAAAATGTGGCTTCTTAAAAAGCGGTTTTATGACGGCCTGTTTGAACGCTTGTGGTACGTGACCTAGAACTAGTGACGAATTTATAATATTTTAAGATTGGTTAGGACTTGTTTAAGTAAAAAAGTTGGTATAGGGTCAAGCAAGCAGGAGGTCGTCTTGGTCTTGGCTATATTAATCTCAGTGAGCTCATCAGGGCTGACCTGTTTGAATGTGCTAAGCTTGACAGCGGGTGGGTTTATTTCCGGTATAACCAGTTGTGGGCTAGTATTCGCGGATACAATTTTTATTCTGATATTAGTAATTTTATCATCAAAGAAGTTGATAAAGTCGATACTAGTGAGTAGAGATGGGGACAAGTCACATATGATCAAGTCCAAGCAAGTCTCCAAGTCTTAGCCATCAAGTCTCAAGTCACAGTTTAGACAAATCAAGCATGTCAAGTCAAGTCAAGGGTTCACCCTAAGCAAGTCAAGTCAAGTCATGATAACTTTCAAGTCAAGTCAAGCCGCAGTACTAAAATAAACAGAGGTTAAATTATAAATGTTTATTTTTGCAAAAAAAAAAAAAAAGATGAACCTATATACATATATTATGCATCTTCACACTGCTATATTTGAATTGAAAACATGCACTTGAAAAAAATGTTTGCCAAGACATTGGCACCAAGTGGTTGAAGATTGGGGATCGTCAATAATAATAATTCTAATAATAATAATAATAATAATTCACATAATTCTTCTGAACACACGGCATTAAATTGGCTGGTGGTAGACTGGATATGTAGTAGTCTGGGGCACAATCAACTGCGACATGGATGACTGCTGTAGATCGCTGCAGTGTATCTTGGATTTGAGATATTCATCATATCTGCATGGATTAAAAAAAAACAAAATACAAAACCAATCAGGGAACATTATAAACATTAAAACAAAAGTATTTTCCTATGCACAAACATTATTTTTTTAATGATGTAAGGAAATTAAATTGTAAATCTAAATTAATTTTGAGTGATGATCACTTGCAAATGTATGTGCTTTAAGTTGGGTTCCAGCAGTTACAGATTTTCATGTTTACACACACAGAAATGGAAATACACATGTACTGACATAATGTAACATTTGAGCATTTATATACAGTCTATGAACCTTATAAACCAAGTATTGTGACTGAAATTTGCCTAGAATGTTTAACATGTGATTTTTAATACTTATGCTGTGCATTATAGGGCACAATATAGGGAATTTATACACTCTTTTTCATCTAGTAATGGGACACTCGTTAATTGAAATTAAAGGATCTTTTTCATTTCAGCAGAATATAAATTTAACGTATGTGAATATAGCCCAGTGATGCAGCTTATTCAGTACACATTTTGTTGTTATCATGAGTGTACACAAAAAAGTAGACAGACTTCAATTCAAACGATGAAATTATTCTGGTCAGCATGACCAAAAAGTTTGGAAAGATTTGAAGGGCAAGTGATCGCTCGCACTGACGCGTTGATCTGGGATTTTCATGCAGTATGTGCGAGCTGATATTCAACAACACGCACACGCAGTCACACGATACAAACACTTGAAAATGCGCACACTTAACATAGACGTTATAGCTTACGTGTAGTATCCAGAAGCCCCTTCATTTTAAGATGCACCCAACATTTAAATTCGGGCTGCGCCAATGTTACAGGCGTAAATGATCATCACATTTCTGATTAAAAAAAAAACATGCAACCATGGCCAATTTATGACACAGAAACGATTCATTTATTTCATAAGTAATATTCTTTTTTTTATTAAATTTATAAAGAAATGAGTAGCTCTTGAAATGCCGGATGAAATTTGACGTTGTGGTTGTCGTGTCAGATGCTGTTGCGTTGCATTCTCTGCATCTGTCCAATCTTTTTCTTTTGGCACGGTCCAGTTCAACGTCTTTACAGCCAAATGTGACTACTTGTGAAGCTCGACTATTGTCTGGTGTCCACAGCGCTGCGTTAAGGTCACAGGCAGGCGCTAATCACAATTGCACAGGTGCTGCTCATGAGGCACAATTAGTTTTTTATATTCCAAAGTTCAAGTCAATTTCGAGTCTTCCACTTCAAGTCGAAGTCAAGTCTCAAGTCACTTGCTCTCAAGTCAAAGTCAAGTCAAATCATTTTCTTACTTTAATCAAGCAAGTCATGAAAATTGTGACTCGAGTCAAGTCATGTGACTCGAGTCCCCCATCTCTGCTAGTGAGCTGTGGGGGGATTGCGGAGTCTACTGTGCCCTTTTTCTTTGTTAACTGAGCTACGGTTTTAAACAAATAACGAGGATTATTTTGATTTGCAGAGATAAGTTTACTAAAATATGTAGATCGTGTGGATATTAGGTCCTGTTTATATGCGATTATACTGTCATTCCAGGCACTGCGAAAAACATCGAGTTTAGTTTTTCTCCATTTCCTTTCCAACTTTCTACTTGATGATTTTAAGGCTTTTAGGTCATTAGTGTACCATAACACTTTGTTTTTTGTGTGTAGTCTTTTTTTCCCTAAGAGGGGCAATAGAGTCGAGGGTACTTGACAAAGTTAGATTTACAGCTGCAGTCAA
The DNA here is from genome assembly GCA_017309775.1 of Paedocypris sp. Pulau Singkep. NCBI lineage: Eukaryota > Metazoa > Chordata > Actinopteri > Cypriniformes > Paedocypris > Paedocypris sp. Pulau Singkep. Next base: position 12,799,753 of record MU204381.1, on the reverse strand, counting down.
ATCCTCAAGCTCAAGCTAATACAGCGGATAATCTCACATCATCGGGTTACCGGCATCTTTGAATGATGTCATTTTGGCTCGGCTCTCTTGAATCGGCTCTTCTGGCTCCCAACCGGCTCCCAAGCAACTCTTCTTTTATTATCGCTCTTCTCCATGTATTTGCCGTGTTATCTCGTTATATACAGATGATGTGATTTTTCATGTTATTTTTATCTATACGTTATATTTATCTCCAACAATATCAGTTTTATGGAATTAGGAACCATTTGAACAGGTGTTCTATCATTTGTTTCCTATTCCCCCCCACAAATAGTTACACATTGTTGGCTTAACTTACTCTTAACTTTAACCAGACATATTTTGTTAGTGTAGATATTACTCTATCGACTTAGTGATGCAGATTAAACGAATATTTTTTCGTACCCATCTTTTTTGCTTCTTCGCAATATGCGTTTTCAGACTGAAGTTCTATCATTCTTTCCTATCCATCATTTTATCATAAACTACGCCCTTGCGTCAGTGCACAAGTAAAAATTTACACTCTAGCCAAACACATCCGACTATTGTTAAGTTAATGCAAGAAGTTCTAACTGCCATAAAAATAGTCTCGCTCTTCTGTGCACGGATTCTCAGCAAAACTGACCAAGAGCCACTGAAGCATCGGCTCTCCTCCGCCAGGCATCGGCTCTTATTGTTTGCTCCTAGAGCCGACTCGTTCGTGAAAGACACATCACTAATATAGAGTGTAACACCCAGCAAGAATAGTGCATTGAACCGCATGTATTAGCCTAATCTGCAAGATTTATGTCTTAAAGTGTCCTGTGTGAGTGATTTTAAAAGTGAGTGTGTGAGTTTGAAAGTCCTGTTGTTGACTGTGTGTGAACTGCGGAAGAAGCACAGCTCCATTTATTCTGTCTGCTGTTGTGGCAAGCAATTTCCCCGCTGTGGGAAAAATAAAGGCTTTTTCATTCATTCACAATCTTCATTTATTCATTCATTCATTCATTCATTCAATTACTTATACTCGTTCAATTACTTGTTTATTCATTCATTCAAAAACAGGAACCTTTTCTGGAACATTGCGATGGAATTGAACTCCGCTTATGTGCTGCTCTTATCTGTGAAGAAAACAGAGCCAAGAAATAAAAGAGTCAGATTGAAATCTTGAGTCGCAGCTGAAATCAGAAGTCAACGCTCTTTACAATTCAAACTAGATCTGTTACTTTATGCTTAAAGCTCGGCTTTTCCCCTCAATAAAGAACTGATTCCAGGTTTAGTCACTTCTAATTAAGAACTGCTCCTTTTCTATGATAACAAGCGGTACAATAGTTTATCTGGAGCCACGCAGCGTGTTAATAGCGTCAGGCGCCGAGCTGCAGTGGGTCTGCTGATTCCCTGGGACTCACTGAAGTGTCGCTCTTGTAGCGTACAGCACCTCCTCATCCTCCTGTCTGTTCACCATGTTAATGGTGATTCCTTTTTTTCGGAATCCCCAGCGTTTTTTTTGACCATCCTTCGGGAGGTCAAAATTGATCACAACTCCGACCTGCTGCAGATTGATCCCTGCGGAGAACAGATGCGTGTCAGCGTCCAGTGAGCGTGTTGTTTGTGTGTGTACTGACCTGTGGCAAATCTGTGTGGCACGATCAGGAGTCTCTCCTGCCCTGCATGGAAGCGGTCCACGAGAGCGGTTCTCTGCGCCGCCGTCATGCTCCCACGTAGCCGCGCCACCGGGTGGCCTTCTGCAGACAGCTGATCTGACCGCCAGCAGCCCTGTTTACGGTTCTGAGGCAGAGGAAAGACTGTGTGTGTGTGTGTGTGTGTGTGTATGGGTGTGCACGTGTGAGTGTAGAGGACCTGGCAGTAGATGACCGCTTGAGTGGTCACCGCTCTTAAACAGTTGAGCAGAGCGGTGAACTTGTCCGTGTTGCCTTCACAAGGTGCCATCACAAAGAACTGATTCAAGAATTTTAAATTTTTTTTTCAGCCGGATGACATTAGGCTCTGGCACCAGCGTCTTCATAAACCGCCAGTGGTCGTGTGTGAATTTGTCATAAAACATGACAGTTTTGCACCCATCAGGAAGCTCCCTGTGTGAGAGTCAACAGAGATTCAATGCCATCAGCACACTTCACACACGTGCCTGCTTCACCACACACACACTCACGCGTGTGATCTTCATACTCCACAGAGACTTCCAGTAAGTGCTTAGACATCTCCTCGATGACCGTTTACGCATTTGATCATGGCCAGCGCTAATGCCACGGTTCTCCCGATGCCCGGTTTACACTGAACGATGAGGTCCTGAGGTCTGACAGGGACAGACACACACGTCAGATTGATATGCGTGTGCTGCTAGTGAGGAGAGCATGTTCTCACGGGATCATAAAAGGGAGAGCGATCTTTTGGAAGATCCTGGGTCTGGTGAAGCCCATGTCTGTCAGGCCCTGCAGCAGCTCCAGGTTTCTGTGAGCAGAAGCACTATGCATCAGAGTCTGACAGGCTTTATAAAAACACACTCATCAAATGCTGTAGAGCATGTGGGGTTCAGTGTTCAGTTTCTTGCCCGAGTTTATTATTTTTTATTTTAAACAAATAAGTGTGTGTGTTCATCCGTTATCTTCCAGTTTTCCATTTGTGAGTTTGGAGCAACTCTTGGCCTGAAGCGGCACACACACCCTAACACATTTCAGAGGGACTCACAGGGACAGCTGTACTGTCCTCCGATTAGCGTTCTTAGCCAAAATTAAACAGTAAGCTAAACTAAGTTCATGAAAACATCCAAAGTCAAAACATGGCCTTCACGTCCGTTTAATAAACTCTTGTTTGTCGTATACATAAACAAGTAGTGAAACTGAAAATGAACAATAAAAACAGAATGCAATGAAATACAGCGTGAATAGAACTTAACTTCCAAATTATTATAAACTCCAACATAAATATACATTAGAAACACACCTATAAATGTAAACATAAACCACTTACAGGCAGTGCTTGCCACGGAGAAACCGAAACGTGTATATAAACATCTGCGACTGAAAACGATCTTTTCGTGCGCTAACTTCCTGTTTCCAAAACAAATAACAACATTGACCACTAGAGGTCGCAGCAACAATAGAAATGCCCGAAGGGCAGAACTGTCTAGGTTACGTATGTAACCCTTCGTTCCCCGAGAGATAAGGGAACGGAAGACATTACACAGGGGAAATCCCGTTTTCCCTATTTCACTGAAGTCAAGTAGAATTACGCAGCGAACACGCTGCCAGAGCGCCCCGCGCCCGCGCTCTGCTCGTCAGAATCGTCCTGAACCAGAACACCGACACATTTCCGCACGGCGTCCCGTGTAATGTCTTCCGTTCCCTTATCTCTCGGGGAACGAAGGGTTACACACGTAACCTAGACAGTTCCCCTTCGAGAACGTTCACTTCGACATTACACAGGGGAACGCAATAAAACCCCGCCGTGCGGAACACCGCGCACCGACCAGCCGCCGGCTAACAAGCGCAGCATAAAGTAGCGATAAACCGTAATACTCACACAACTCCGACCCACCGAGAGAAGTCAGTCCACCAATTCTCCCGAGCCGGTTGCCGATCCGCCCCTCGCAGCCAAAACATAGTGGCCAAACGAGGGAACATCCAGACAGTAAAATCTGGCAAACGTATTCCGAGAAGCCCAGCCCGCAGCTCGGCAGATCTCCTGGATATCCATCCCACTCGCCCAAGCCCACGAAGTAGCCAAGGGTCTGGTGGAATGCGCACGCACTCCTTCCGGGCAACTCACACCCGTCTCCGCATACGCCCCCGGATGGCATGCACAATCCAGTGCGACAACCGTTGCTTAGACAACGGACCGCCCTTCTTCACGCCAGCAAAACACACAAACAGCTGATCCGTCATCCGGAACTGGCTCGTCCTGCTGACGTAAGCGCGCACGGCCCTCACCGGGCACAACATCCTCTCCGACGGGTCCGCCCCTTCCGCCAGTCCAAACGCGCGCACAGAAACGACCTGTGCTCTGTACGGAGTTGAGAGAGACTTCGGGTTATATCCCACACGCGGGAGTAATCTCACAAGACTGTCCTCCGTCCCGAACTGTAAACAAGACGCACTCACGGAAAAAGCGTGTAGATCACCCACTCTCTTCCCGCACGCTAGCGCTAACAACAGCGCTGTCTTGCACGAAAGCAGTCCCATATCACACTCCTCCAAGGGCTCGAAAGGGGCTTTGGTTAACGCTTCCAGCACCAACGCCAGATCCCACACCGGCACCAATCTCGTCCTCGCGGGGGCAAGTCTCCTCGCCCCTCGCAGAAACCTGGTCACCAGGGCATGCCGTCCCACCGACGCTCTGTTCACAGGCTCGTGGTTAGCCGCGATGGCCGCCACGTAAACCTTCAACGTAGATGGCGCGCTCCCCGCGTCCGTTCTCTCCTGCAGAAAGGACAAAACTGCGTCTACACCGCAGTCGCTCGGTCTCACGCCAACTGCACTGCACCAGGAAGAAAACACATCCCATTTGCCTGCGTATAGCCGTCTCGTAGACGGCGCTCTTGCCTCGGCCACCGTGTCCATCGCCCTCATCAAGGCTGGAAATCGCTCCGTCCCAGTCCGACTTGCCAGACGTGCAGGTTCCAGAGCTCCGGCTCGGGGTGCCACACTTCTCCTCCTTTTTGGGACAGCAGGTCCCGGTGCACCGGCACTTTCCACGGAGCCGCCGACATCCCGACCAGCTCCGCCAGCCACGGTTGGGAAATCCACAGCGGAGCCACAAGGATCAGTTGTCTCCGCTCCATCCCACATTTCCGTAGCACCGCCGGCAAAAGTTTCACCGGTGGAAAAGCATATAGCTTCCCCTGCGGCCACGGACTCGACAGCGCGTCTCCCTCCAGCGGCGCCGACGTCAGCGAGAAGAACCTCTCGCACTGTGCGTTCTCCTCTGAGGCGAAAAGGTCGATCTCCGCCTCGCCGAACAGACTCCAAATGAGCCTCACCACCTGAGGTTTCAGCCGCCATTCCCCGGGGACCACGCCCCCTCTGGACAGCAAATCCGCGCCCGTGTTGAAGCGTCCCGGAACATGCACGGCCTTCAGTGACGCCAGTTCCCGATCCGCCCACAGGAGCAGGGCCCTGGCTCCGATCTGCAAAGCATGAGACCTCAGCCCCCCCTGGTGGTTGATGTACGCCACTACCGCCGTGCTGTCCGACCTGACTAACACATGTCTGCCGCTGATCATCGGTGAAAAATGATCCAACGCCAGGCTTACTGCCTCCAGTTCCAGAACGTTGATGTGAAGTGTCCTCTGGTGGTCCCCCCAGGCTCCCGAGACTGAACGACCGTCGCAAACTGAGCCCCACCCCGTGAGGGATGCATCCGTTGTCACGACAACTCGCCGGACCACCATACCCATGGCCACTCCTTCCACATACGCTTCCCCGCTGACCCACGGGACAAGCGCCCTGACGCACGCCTGCGAAACTCGCAGCAGCGAGCGCCCCGACCTCCATTCCCAGCTTCCCACTCGCTGACGGAGCCACAGCTGTAACGGTCTCATGTGTAGAAGTCTGCTGCCGCGGCCGCCATCAATCCCAGCAGCCGCTGAAACTGCTTCACGCTGACCAAACGGCCCCTCTGAAACGCAGACAGCGCAGCCTGGAGCGTACACGCCCTCTCCGGGGATAGCCGCGCCGTCATCGAACGTGAATCCATCGCCACGCCCAGAAACACCAAGGATTGGCTGGGCAGCAAGACGCTCTTCTCCGTGTTCACCACGAATCCCAATCCCGCGAGATGTGCGAGGACTTCGCGCTTGTCCGACTCGAGCTTGTCCCGAGAATTCGCCAATACCAGCCAGTCGTCTAAAAAATTCAGGATACGGACTCCCGACATCCTCAGCGGGGCCAACGCCGCGTTGGCGCAAACCGTAAAGGTGCGCGGAGCGAGCGACAGGCCAAACGGAAGGACGCAGAATTGATACACCCTCTGCTCGAATCCAAACCTCAGAAAACTTCTGTGTCTCTGTGCGATCTGAATATGAAAGTACGCATCCTTCAGGTCGATCGACATCATAAAATCCCCCGGTTGTACGTGTGCCAAGACCTGTCTTACCGTGACCATCTTGAACGGCCGTCTCGCGAGAGCTCTGTTCAGTGGCCTCAAGTCGAGAATTGGCCGCATAGCGCCCCCTCTCTTCGGCACCAGGAAGTACCTGCTGTAGAAGCCGCTCTCCCTGTCCCCGTCCGGCACTTCCTCTATCGCTCCCTTGGCCAGAAGCGACTGGATTTCCGCGCGCAGCAGTGGCGCGTCCCTCTCCGTCACCTCTGACATCACCACCCCTCGAAAACGCGGCGGCCTCCGCGCAAATTGAAGGGTGTAACCGGAAGTGACGGTCCTTAGGACCCAGCTGGAGGCAGCCGGCCGCATTCTTGACCACGCCCCCGCGTCCAGCTTCAGCAATGGCCGACTCGCCCAGGGACTTACCGGAGCTGACTCGCTCGCGTCTCGTGCCGGGAAGACTTCGTGGTTCATACAATAAAGATGAGAAACAACTGATTTGTCCGAACTCTCTTTTATTGCACACACTGTCTGAACTTCTGCAACCGCAACGCGGGAAACACCGGCAACGCGGGAACACTGCGCGAACAGCCGAACACAACCGCTTCCGCGGAACCGCGGCATTCAACACCAGATCGGCGGAACAAAATGTCAGGAGCCCTGCTGGGTCTGCTGAGTCTGCTGCTGCTGCTGCCCGGCCCGCTGAGCTCTGTCGCGCCGGAAACGTGGCTCCTGCCGCGGCCTTTGCTCCTGCGGCCGCGGGACAAAGTCACGCTGGGTTTTGCGCGGCCACTGATCCTGGCGCCTAGGCTCCGGCCTCGACTTTTGCTGGCGCGAGCGTGACGGCAGAAAGTGAGAGAACGCCTTTGCGCTCTTCTGCGCCTCAGCAAAGCGCTCAGTCACCTCGCCCAAGGGGACGCCGAAGAGCCCCTCCTGGGAAATCGGAGCGTCGAGCAGGCGCCGCTTCTCGGCGTCCTTCAGCTCCGTCAACGCCAGCTACAAGTGCCTTCAGCTCCGTCAGCCGTCAGCCACTCTGCCGCGCCGCCTCGTGTCTGTCGGGAATGCAGAGCCCGTCCAGCAGCCTTGGCCTCGTCTGGCACGGCTCCCGCCATTGCAGCCCCATCCGTGCGACCGCGTCTGCGAGAGTGTCCAAGGCCCTCTTCTCCTTCGAATCCCCGGCCGAGGCGCCGTCCGACCACGTTGCCGACGCCGCCGTTGACAAAATGTGATCGTCGTCCTCCACCTCACGTGGCTCCTCCACGCCGCTCGCCGCCTCGGCCATCTCCTTCCTGGAGCCCCAGGAGTGCAGGGCCGGGCTCCCCGGCCCGAGGCATCAACGCGTCGGTCTGGGGGGGCTCGGCCCCGGGTCGTCCACCGCCCGTCCTGATCTCCACCACTCTGGTGCGCAAGTCCGAGACAATGCACGCAGCTACGATGGGGATCAGGAAGGACTATGGGACCACCACAGGTCACGCACATTTTGATCCCTTCCACACCTGACTGCCCGACGGGGCCTGAAGGTAAGCCACCCGGTCGCCTTTGCATCTTGTCAGGAGTGGGGGGGGGGGGTGCGTGGTGACTCCATCTGTGAAGAAAACGATTCTGACGAGCAGAGCGCGGGCACGGGGAGAGGAGGGTGTGGCCATGCCCGCTGGGCGGGCGCGCACCTGCGCTCTGGCAGCGTGTTCGCTGCGTAATTCTACTTGACTTCAGTGAAATAGGGAAAACGGGATTTCCCCTGTGTAATGTCGAAGTGAACGTTCTCGAAGGGGAACAACAGCTCTTCCCAGGTATTGGCGGAAACCAACTGTAAGTTGGGGTTTTGCGGGAGAATCTCCAGCTCGTCTCTGCGTATCGTGTTCGCTGAAAAAGATGTTTCAAGCAGGTCTTCATCTAATTAATCATCACTCTTTCAAATTAGGAATAATTGATACACACACACACACACACACATTTTTTTAAATTCACAGCACTATTGAATATACATATTTTTCATTAGGAGCTCAAAGGAAACATATTAAGTTTGAATAAATAATCTATATAAAAACAACAATCTATATATGTTTGTCACATATTTTACTAACAGTAAAAGTGCAACCTGAAAACATTCACGTATCGTGAATCACCAATCCCATAGGGATGATTCGAATCAAAAAAGTAAATAGCCTTGTTTTTAGGCTTCATAACCTGTGAAGTACAGTTGTTAGTATACAGAATCCTATTATCACTTAATCATCTATTATCACTTAACATAAATGTCATCTTAATAAACAGTTTAATTAGAAACAAATGCAATTTGGGGAAATTTTACACATTATATTGACATAAAAATTAAAAAAACAACATACACATAACATCCAGTGTCCTGGCTTCCAAGCAGGGAACAGAACACAATCCTTGGATGCCATGTCATGCCATGTTTTCCACCATGTGAACAAACAACTCAACAAAAACATTCATACCTCCATGCACAACAGCACTTTTGAAGTGAATTTGGATGTGTTTTTTCAGTTTGTTTAGTTTCGTTGGTTTGAACACACTGCTATCACAAAAAGGGCAGTGAAAATCTTTGCAGCACGTTGTGCACTGCTCCAGATGTGGTACTGCTGACCCCTTCTGAATTGTTATATGGCTCTATAAACGAAATAAAGTTCAAACACTGTTAAAAACATAAAAAGTCTCAATAAATAAAACCATGAATATATAACTTAACAAGGTAATATAATCCAACTACAAAATAATTACGTGATCAAGTGACTTCGGCAAAATGTTTTAAACCATTTTGTGTGAGCGTTAATCTAAAACTGTCAATGAAATACACAACACATATGCATCCGTAACATCCATACCGTGTAATCTTCCGCCATAACGATTCCTTTTTCGTCCGTTTTTAAATAAGCGTCGCTGAAAAAAATCCTCACACGCGTGTCTTCTGCGTAAACTCAGAACTCAACATTGGTAAACGAGCTCCGCCCACTTCCAGTCTTAAAATGCTACATTTATGACAACAAATACATGGATAAGTTAAAATGACAAAAACAAGTGTGTATAGTAGTAAAATGATTTGTGTTGGAAGGATGGCGTAATCGTTAACTTTGATTTTATATAAATTCACACATAACATTTTAATCTCTGGTGAGTTAAAACAAAGTGTCCCATTCACAATATGTGTATATACAAATTCAACCCATATATGGACGGATATCAATCTTTATAATTAAATTGTTTAAAAAGAATGCATGATAACTTTAATAACGCGGTGTTTAAAATTTGAAAGGTAACAAACACGGAAGTACAAAATGCCTATTAAGGCAATACTTGCTCCGCCCACTTCCGACGCCTCAGACTGTATTCTGCGGTTCTGCAGTTGGTGGTTATTGCCTCGTCCTCACAATCACACAGTTACAAACTGAGTGAAGTACAAGTGTTAGAAAGTCTACCTGGAGTAGGAGATTGTGTGTTTTATTCTGTGTGTTTCCCACTGTTCTATCACTTTCTTATAATCAATAACAGTACAATAACCAAGATTTAATATGGTTTATTTCAGTATCTGATGCAATTGTGGAATATGCTATGTCATTGTTGTAGATACGTGCTCGTCACCAGATCATCTCCACGGAACTCCGCGGCAACCAGACTGTTGTGTACTCAATGTTTGTGTACTGTTAGTTAGTTACCTGCTTTCCATCTGAGGAGACAGAAGTCTCCTCTCTGCTCTGTTAATAAAAGGCCTTTTTCTCTGGCTAATCAAGTTCCCGTGTTTCTCTGACCGGAAACCCCTTTCTGTACTGCGACCGCAAGCAAAGATCCCAACTATCCGCAACAACAAGGTTAAACTTTCACTTTATAAAAGATAAATATCTTGTATACACACGAGTTTACTCAAGTATTTATTCTTAGTAGGCTTTTTTGAATGATTAACACCAGTCACGTCTTGAGGTTTAGTTGAATATGTGTACTATTTGTATACATATTTATATTAAATTCTTTATTTAAATTCTTGTTAGAATTTGCCGTTCATCACGTGAGTGCGTGCGTGCGTGCGTAATAGTGGGCGGGTCTCCCAATCACTCTCAGAGTGAGGCGATTCGTACCAGACGCACGATGATGTCTCCCGTCTTTTTGTTTAAAGTAATTATTAGTAATTATTATTTTAAAATTATTAGTAATAACTTTTTCTGGGTTTTTTTTTTGTTTATAGTTTATGGCGGAGACTTTGCGAACTGTGACCGTTCTGTATTTTTGTTTTGTTCAGGCGACTAATAAAATGCACATCTGAGCAAATCTTCCGGACTCCTCGTCATATACCTGGACCCGTCACTCACTCACTTACTCACGCACGCACGCACGCACGCACGCACACACACACACACACACACACACACACACACACACACACACACACACACACACACACACGTTTTTTGGTAATAAATGCAATGAGCATCTTGTGCTAATGTCCTTAAATCGCAATTTTATTATAACCAAGATAAAATTATGCTTTGGGACAAAGAGCATCTATGTGTGGATCTGATGCAGGATCACCAAGTTCCAAAAGTATTGCGGCCCACGTGCACACACACCAATACTTCCTCTTGTAAGCTAAAGAAGATGAAAAACCAAGCCTGAATTTGTTTGGAATAAAGCTCGAAAACTTTCTCTTAAAAAACAAGCAAGAGAAGAAAATAGTTTAATCCTGTGTTAAAACCAGAAAGAAAACAACTTAAATTGATGTAAAACATTGGAGCATCTGAGCCATTGCTGCGTTTGTTCAGTAGTTTCAGTAAAACGGCCAAGGTGGTCAGTGAGTCAAACAAAAAAGAAAACAAACTCAAACCAAAAGAAAGGTAACCAGCCAAAAGACATCCACATTTAAAAAGTATTATAAACAATTTAAGTGATATTTGACTATTCTGTGGTGAACAATACACTACAATATTGCATGTCAACTTGCCAAATTCTGTTTATTAACTCTTTTGTTAAAGTGTCAAGTACACGTTTCATTCGGGACATCACAGACCTGACAGAACAACGTGAAGACCACAAACAGACAAACTAGAAAACCAGTGATGTTCTAACCATGAATTTGTCACAGAGAACAAACATCCATCCGGAAAAATGTTTCCATTGATAAGTTTTTTTTAAACACAATTTGATATTTGCGATTTATTTATTCTAAATTTGATATTGGATTTGAGACTGAAAACCTAATCCAGGTTCCCATGTGCAGCACAGATGATGCAGTAAATCCCAGTTTCTGTGGCAGAGATTGTGGGGATCAAGTTGGCAGTAGAAGCTTCACTAGAAACCTCAGCTTGGCTGAAAAACACGTCACTATTAAGACATCAAGGTGCTGAATTCTAACTTTAAAGTGGCTGTGGTATATTTTTTTAGGACAGGAATGATCCTCCTTACAAGACATTTTTGTCTGTTTCTCTGGTCACATGATGAAAGTGAAGACATACAAAAATGCAGAAAGAGGAAGGCAGATATTTCTTAGAAACAGTAGTTTAGAGATACAATTTGGCAACAGACCACCAGAGGGCAGTGTAGAAAAAAAAAAAACAAAGTCCTCTCTGTGAATTGCATAACAAATTCTTCCAGCAGATGGAGACTTTTGATACAATGCTGAAAAACACGTCTGAAAATGTCATGACTATAATTCACTTCTGATTCAAAACCTGTACAAATACAAATCTCACACTTTCACACTCCTCACAATAAATTAATGCAGGAGACCGAACTGCATAGAAATGTATTAAGTATTTCAAAGCTTGGTCCCAGTTCTGTTCCAGTCAGTTTTCAGAAATATCAATAGATTTACTAGTTACATCACCTCATTATGATTTCAAATATAAAGAATAAATTAAAAGTCCCTTTTACTTCTCAAGATTCAGGACATTTTAAACAGTAGCGCATGTTGAACATTAACATAAGATTTGATTTGATTTTTCTCTTCAGTTTAGTTTTTGCTCAAAACTTTGGAAGCCTTAGCATTTCCAGAAAAGCTGAACCAGGCATTTGATTCCCGCTTACAGGTCTGCAAGTGTTCATTTTTGGTAAATATAACATCTGAAGACGAATATTTACACATCAGTCGACTTTTCTCTGGCTTCTCGAGCTTCAGTCGGACATGGAAGCATCTCTGGAAACTCTGTAAGCGCAGCTGGACAAACAAACGAGTCAAACTCACAAAACCCTGTAAACTGATGCGCTGTTCCTCATCATATCACAACTGCAATAGAATGTCAAATTGAAAAAGAAAACAATCTAGCCATGTCTGACAAAGTAATGTAATTAGAAGTTACATTAAATGTAATGTTTTCCCGCATTACGGTAATAATTTGATCTAAAAGCTTTGGAAGATAGGGAATAATGTATAAAAACAACTGTAAAAGCTATCTACAATTGTAAAATGGTACTTTACATTTATTTTCTTACATTAAAAATGTTTTTGTGAGAGTTACTCCAAAAGGTGGATAAATAGTGGCCTAGAACTTTATGGTCTTTCAATCAGAACACACAAAACTAGTTGTAAAAAATAAAAAAAAACGGACAATTGTAGTGACACACCACAGGCGTCTCACACTCGATTAGACGCTCTTACAACGGAGAGGACACACAAACGCAGATTAAAGAGAAAGCTGAGAACAGCACAGTTTCTCTATAGTAAGTCATGGATCCTTCAGTGTTGTAGAAATGATGGAAATCCGGTTCCACAAGAAGACTAAAAACCATCAGAAGACACAGAGACTCCAGACATGGAAGGAGCAATTCTTGCATATATAATCATTATGACGTTCAGCTGTTATAAAAAGCGACACTTGTAAAAGGACGCGAGGTTGGACAGGAGGCTGGTGAGGTACGCGAAAGAAAAAAGGCTGAAAACTCTTCTCCGAGACACGAGGGGGAGCTGATGAGGACACGCACTGCGCCGGGTCATTGGGTCAGCGTGCTGGAAGCTCTGAAGTAAGACAGGAACTTGAAGCACAAACTCACGACAAAGTACCAGATGTTTCTGGCCATCTGAGATCGAGCGATGAAGACGCGCCAGATGAAGATCAGCAGCACGGTGTTAAAAGTGTATCGGATGTTTCTCAGTCTGTGAACAACATGAAGAGAAGATCGATAAATCAATGAGGGGATCAGACACACACACATCAGTCACAAGAGTATTTGGTGACGTACTTCCTCAGGTGCTGTCTGGCAGCAGGGATGTCCGACATGTCCTCGTTCAGAACATACTTCTTGGTGCCGATGCAGTAATTCTCAATGTACTCTGGCCAGTTCAGCTGACGAATGTCAAAGTTGAAGGTCTGAAAGTTCATGGTGAACACACAAAATTGAAAAGTAAATTGCTATGGCATATACAATTTTTTAAATGACAAATAGCCAAAATCACTACCTTGGTTTGTGTATGTATTGTACAGTACAGCGGTGATGTGCCCGTTTAGTTTTTAATCTCGCTCGTGTTCTTTTTTTGGAATTGTGTTCCAATTAAGCAACACAATACAGTATTAGTCTTTTGTTTATTGGATTTGCTTTAGGACTTTATATTTTGGCCCACATAAGCGGTTTTCTCGATTAACCAGAGTCCAATTTATCTACTGTATGCTAGAGCTGCACGATTCTGGATAAAATGAGAATCACAATTTTTTTTGCTTAGAATAAAGATCCCAATTCTTTCACTATTCTGGATATTTTATTATTTTAAATATTTAACCCTGAAAAGCAGGTTGTCAAACAGCAATATAATAACACATACTTGCTTTCAATATTATAATAATAATACATTTTATTTATGGGCGCCTTTCAGCACACAAAGACACCGTACAAAAACACAAAATAATACATAAACAATGCTCGAAGCTTAAACAGTCAAAGCAACACGGAAAACTTGATAGAAAAACTGCACAATGGAGATGAAATGAGAAATGATGAGAGAGCCTAGTGGGGAGCGAATGCATTTTGGAAAAGATGTGTTTTGAGCTGGGATTTGAAGGAAGATAGACTTTTGCAGTTTTGTAGGTCAGGAGGAAGGGAGTTCCACAGTTGAGGAGCAGTATGGCTAAAAGCTCAAGCCCTCATAGTTTTAAGCCGCACTTTGGTGTGAGTGAGTGAGATAGAGGAGGATGACCTGAGATGACGAGAGGGGATTGTGACCTGTATCAGTGCCGAAATATATGGAGGTGCAAGATGATGAATGGCCTTAAAAGTGAGAAGCAGGACTTTATATTGGATGCGGTAATAGATGGGGAGCCTTAAAGGGGGAGTAATATGAGAAGTGAATGCGGACCTGGTATTATTACTCACATCTTACTTGCTTTCAATTTAAATAAATTAAATATTATGTAATATTAAAAATAATGTAATATAATGCTAAAGTAATGTCGTAAAGGGAAAAAAAAATCACCATTAAACGTAATTAAAATAAACATACCAAAGTAAAGTATTATTTACAGTTATTAGCAAATTATTAGCTCTGTCATAACAAACCCGCAGTTGGGCGTGCGTCTGGTTTCATCACGCCCACTGGGACAGTGCAGCATTTCTCCTACTATTAAATTTGCGTCACCTCAAAATATGACAGAAGTATTTAAAGATCATCTTTCCTATAATAATCTATAATATTTAAATGATAGTGCACGGCGGAGTTTGGCAGAATCGTATAAATGCTGGATTAAATCGCCAGCGGGGTAGAATCGAGATTGCGATCTTTTAACGAATAATCACGCAGCTCTACTATAAGTACAATTTGTACGTAAATAAATAATATATAAAGGGCTATTCTTTTTTTAATTGACACACACAAACCCGGAGCAGTGGGCAGCCTAAGCCGTGATGCCACTGGACCACAACTCCCCTAAAGACTTTGTTAGTGAACTTTTTGTGAAGCAGTACCTTTCGGTCCTCTGCGCTGAGCTGACTCATCAGCATCGTCATGTTGTCCGAGTTCCATTCCCAGTCCTGACTACTGAAGTATTCCAGCAGCCCTATGGCTTTGTGCAGTCGGTTGAAGATGCGCATCATTCTGAACAACATGTCGGAGGAGATCAGAAAGACTCCTGGATTACATAATGTGTAACATGCAGACAAAACACCATGCACCTATTTTTTTTCTATTACAAGCTTAAGTAAATTTGTTTTACTGTGGTTTCTGTCCAGACAGTCGGAGGAAAAGATCATAGATCAGAGCAGGAAACTTGTGGCTGACAAGGATCCAGTACTGGTTCATCAGGTAGTTGGAGGTGATGTTTGCATTGGGTCGACGGAAGGCCTGCTCCAGAGGATTCCTCTTGAATGTGGACATAACGTGATGCTCTGCCAGGAAAAAAAACTTGTACAATTTAAAGGCAGTAAACCCTATTGGAACTATTAATTTGAAAACTAATATTAAATTACATTTATAATTATAATTATTATGAAAATTATACATATACAGTGTATGTATACCACACACACACACTCACACAAACACACAACTCACCAGGCAAATTTATTAGGTCCACCTGCTTGTTTACACAATTTCTCTGTTCAATGCACTGATGCATTTAGACATGGTCATGGCAATCCGCTGCAGTTTAAACTGAGCATCGGAAGAGGAAATAATTTAAGTGACTTTAAACGTCGCTTGGTTGTTGGTGCCAAATGGGCTGTTCTGAGTATTTCACAAACTGCTGATCTACTGGGATTGTCACACATAGTCATCACTAGGATTTACAGAAAATAGTCTGAAATAGATAAAATATCCAGTGAATGTAAAAAAAAAAATTAACTAATTTTTCTCTGAATGCACAACACGCCAAGATTTGAGGGAATTGGGCTACAGCAGCAGAAGACCATGCCGGGTGCCGCTCCTGTTAGCGAAGAACAAGAATGCCTTCGTGTCAGTCCCTTTCTAACTGGGAGACCTCAGTCAGTCTGGATTGGGAACAGCACTACCACCCTAAAACACTGGGAGCTCCACAGGGCTGTGTACTCGGTCCGCTTCTGTTCACTCTGCTGACTCACGACTGCACAGTTCAAACCACATCATCAAGTTTGAAGATGACACGACCGTGGTAGGTATAATTGGAATGAAATGATTGGAAATCAGCAACATTTGACTTCTTGATCGTTCTTGAACGTCTCTCAACGTTGCAAGATGAAAGAAATTGTTGTTGACTTCAGGAGATCACAGAGTGACTGCTCGCCTTCCAACACCCATCCTGACCACGTTCTACAGAGTAACCATAACAAGCATCTTGAGAAGCTGCATCTCTGCCTGGTTTGGGAAGTGCACCGCCTTGTAACGCAAGACCCTGCAGAGGAAAGTGGGGACAGCTGAGAAGTTCCTCTGTATCTCTCTTCCATCTATCATGGGCATCTACACCACACAAGTCGAATAACATCGATAGTTGACCAGATACACTCCTCACACACACTCTTCAGTCTCCTACCGTCTGTGAAGAAGCACTGGAGCATTTTAACCCTGAAACAGTTTCTCCCTCAAGCCATCAGACGTCTCAACTCTGGGCAAAGTTGTAGGAAGACATTGACCACAACACATACAAAACCCAGACACACACCTGCATACATTATCTTCATTCTTTATTTAACTTATTTCTGGTTCCGTTTTTCTTTACCGTTGGATCATGACTCCTTTTCATTGAGTGAAGCTGAGGAAGGACAGTGACTTCAAAATCTAGATGGGCTCCATTTCACATTTGTTTTTGTAGAAACAGTGTCTGGTTTCACTGTCTCTGTATGTGGATGCAATGACAATAAAGCTTCTTTGATTTTGACTTTGACTTGAAACTGAGAGTTGATAACTACAGCTCGCACAGGCTCATGACACATTTGGCTTCCTGAACATGACAATGAGTTCACTGTACTTAAATCTGTCACCAAATCTCAATCCAAGAAAGCACCATTGGGATGAAACGGGAGATTTGTCGACAAATCTGCAACAACTGTGAGATGCTCCATGACAATATGAATCATAATCTCTGCAGAATGTTACAGAACATTGCTGAATCTGTGCCAAAGAATTAAGGCACTTCGGAAGGTAAAAGGCGGTGCAGCCCGATACTGGTAAGGTCTACCTAATAAAGTCTCCGGTGAGTGGTGGTTTGTATAAATATTATAGTATAT
>MU204381.1:12718232-12778897 GCA_017309775.1 Paedocypris sp. Pulau Singkep | reverse complement strand
GTCCCACCGGGAGAAGACCCAGGGGCAGACCCAGGACCCGCTGGAGAGACTATGTCTCCCGGCTGGCCAGGGAACGCCTCGGAATTCTTCCGGAAGAGCTAGAGGACGTAGCTGGGGCAAGGGAAGTCTGGGCCTCCTTACTGAGGCTGTTGCCCCCGCGACCCGGCCCCGGATAAGCGGCAGAAGACGGAACGGAACGCATAACGTGCTTCAAATTTAGTTTTATTTTTTTTATTTATTTTTACAAAAAAAAAAAAAAAATGTCCTGTTTTTATTAAAAGTGTAACCTAAAAAAATGAGTACTTCAAACTTTCAATTGATGTATAACACTTAAATGTAAGTCCAGAATTGACTTTTTTGTGTGTTTTATCTTGAATAAAGAGTGACTCGATCTCGGAGGGTTAGAAAACTAAGATAATATATTGCAAACTGAACAAAAACTAAACTAAATTATATTGCAGTATTTAAACTAATGTTTATTTAGTTAACATTAATATATATATAACATACATACATACATACATGTGTAGGAGAGAGAATGTGTGTGTGTGTATCAGCATTGACTCAACAATCTGGAAACATGTATGATGTGATGCATGTTTAAAACGATTCAGATTGACGTCACTTCACATACTTGAGTGGCTCGTCGAAGCGAACAGTAGCAGCGCAGTGGAAGATGATGTTGATGCAGGGAGTGAGTCTCCGCACGTCCTCTGGACTTATAGCCAGGCCGGGCTGCATCAGCTCGCTGCTGATGGGTATGATCTTCTGATGGAACTCTGGGTTATCTTCACGCACCCGGTCAAAAAGCTGCAGGACATACACACAGTAATCCCATCTGATCACAATGATACTGTCCTGTGACGGAGCAGATAATGTGCAGTTAAACACACATACCTAATATAGCCACATTTGTGAGAAGCGGACATGGCTTTGATTCTGATCACCGTTTCTGGGAATATTATGTAACTTTTGGTTGACAAGCTGTAGGATGTAAATGCAACAATCTCATCCGGTTGTGTCATCCACTTCAGTGATTGTGTAATAAATAAACGAAGCTACAGTAACGCCACTGCAGCGACATGTATCTCACTGCTCCAATTGAGCGTAAACACACCGTGAAGCCGAACACTGGCGTGTGATTGGTGCAGAGGAGAGTTTGCCGGGATGTCTGGCAGCGTAATCTGATATCAAAAGAGGATTTGCAGTGACATGGTGTCCTCTCTGCTCCGGCTGACACACATGTGCTAACTTATGTTACCCACAATTCCAAGGGCCTGACTGTGGCACATTCCAGCGGCCACAGCCAATCAGAATCAAAGCACAGTATCAGAGACCGACGTAATACGTGTGACCCCGGTGACCCCGCCAGCAGGCAGCTCCCGCGGGCGAAGACAGATGCTGTGATGTACCTCTGACAGCTGTGGAGATCCTCGCCTTCGTGCTCCGCCACAAACTGTGACTTTTTTTAAACACGTATGGCAGACAGAACAACATTGGAAAGAAAAATGAATCAATCAAAGGCGCTTAAGTCATTTGCTTAACTTGTTACTGTGAAAAACTAAATATATAATCACTCAAAATTCAAGACAACACATTGGCATATTGTTATTCACCAGTGTTGTAAAGTACTTGAGTAAATTGACTTTGTTATTAAGTATTTAAGGATACTTAAGTACTTAAGTATTTTGGATATGTTGTACTTGTGCCAAGTATGACTAAATACAGTATAAGCAACTTTTACTCTGTACTTGACTACATTTGTGATGGAGTATTTATACTCTTTACTCCACTACATTTGGATGAACACTCAGCGTTACTCATTACATTGAGATTGTACGTGACAAGTCAGCATCTTTTTTTACGTGATTAATTTCTTGGACGAATGAGGTGATATCTCCATCTGGTGCTATTTATTCATGTGATTTACTGGTTGCGTTTTTTCTTGGTGTTTTTTAGCCTAAAGTTAGTACGAGTAAAATACTTTTAAAAATGTAAAATAGTACAAGTAAATTACTTTTAAAATGGGATCTTTTACAACTTTTACTCAAGTCTTCTTGGAATTGGTGACTAGCCACTTGTAATGGAGTAATTTCTACAGTAAGGTAGTACTGGTCAATAAGAGTACACCTGTGTCACAACCACAAACAAGAACTGTGAAATAAGGCATAAAATCAGGTGACGATGAGATAATTTTTGTTATCATTAAAAAAATGTGATCCATTTTTGATTTACATGTATTTCAATTGTTTCAGCATTGCAATTGTGCCACATACAGCAAAGAACATGTCTTTTTGGGAGTGTCCTCAGATGGGTTCATATCATAAATGTCAATCTTTTCTATTAAAATATAGATAAAATAATTGCAGTTCTGAGAGAAATTAAATGTGCTAATATTTACACTTTTAGCATTTTGCAACTTGAGAAGTATCTGGAAATACGCTGTCAAATCTGTTTTGATGCAATAGATGACTAGTGAATCATCACGGACATACAAGACACTGCCCGAAAGCCACAAAAGGGCTCAAGAGGAAATGCATTGCGCGCGCACACACACAGAGCCAAAATAAAAAATAACGTTAACGTGAACAATGAATAAAGTGATAAATTCAACAGTATTCAGTTAGAGAGTAAATGAAGTCTAATCAGCACGTATCTGACTAGAACACAGATAAAGCCAAAGTTCCCGTGAAGGACAGCGTTATAATCTCAGTGATGTGCATGTCTCGTCATAACCACCATTAACTCAGATTTACACAACATATGGCCTAGAGTGCAGTCGACACATCTGAGGATGATGGTACGGCCAGCAAGAAGACGTCCTGCTGTGGTTTTTGTAACCGGGCAACAAAAACACAACACACCCTGTGAGCTGAGCGGAGCAGAGCAGAGGATGTATCCTGCATTACAGCAGTAACTCTTAACCGAAGAAACAAACCTTCCGCGTTCTGCCGTCTAAACATCACAGCGTCTCTCACCCAGGCCAGCACCGTCCTAAAATAGGCAAAGGAATAAAAATCCCCGAGTAAAGCCTGGGATTCCGAGCGAGATGTGCTGAAACCCGCCTGTCGGGGACTGAGACAACAAACACATGTGCGAGAAGGGAAGTGACAGGCAGATAAACGCCAGCACACGCTCTGTGTATTAAGGTCAGAGGGTTCGCCGAGGTCGCGCACTGCAAACATTTGCTTCACCACTGAGGACCAAGCAAATGGTGCATTGTGGGACAGCGGAATGTCTGTGCCAGCCTACCACAGGGCCCTCTGGCACAAATAATCCAATTGTGTGTCTGTGTGTGAGAGTGACACACACACACACACACACACACACACACAGAGAGAGCATAGGATAAATGGCTCCCTCAATTACATTGATGCTGATGAGCAGTTCGAACACACAAATAAAAACAAAAATGCTCTTTAAAATCTAAATGACAGCAAAATGCAAATCTGTCCTGATGAATAATAAAGGTCATGAGAGAATATTGATAAAATGCGGTGCTAAAAACACATTAAAAGCACTAAAATTGTTTAATAAAGTAGAGTGTTTTAGTGTACTAGAGTTCATGGGAAAGGAAGGAGTCTGACTGCGTTGAATGCGAGTGAGACTCTTATCTCGGCCTGTTTTGTGACCGACTGAATGATTCACCTGTCGTCACACTCATTCCAGAGAGACGTCAGGCGTGAAGTGTGTCACCGTCCGGAATTAATCACACACAATCAGAATGTTCGGAATATTTCCCTGACTTTAACTAGATCCGACAGAAACGTCCTTTTAATGTTTCAAGGGCAAGTGCAGAGAAACTGGAGAAAAGGGCGTAATAATGGAAAAACAATGGACACATTGTTTCATGATGCTGAACAGCTTCTTACATTCCACTTTCTCTCTGCCATAATCTGCAAACACAAGCTCTGCTTTCACTCATGAGTGATTTTTTTACTACACAGTACACACACACACACAGCGAGTTTCTTCAGGTGAACCATAATGTTAATCTGCATCTACAGCTCTGAGATTAATCGTACGGAGCTTTTGAATGCCATGTGCTCATCTTTCCCCTGAAACGTTTGCCCTGAAGCACAAACAGCATCTGAAGTGCACTTAGTAGGGCACTGCCGCTGCGCTTTCACTCTTCCCACGTGTTTCATAAAACACATTTCTTTATTCTCAGCTCAGGAGAAGTCTGAAACTAAACCCCTTGCAGCAGTAAAGGCACGTGTGTCTTGTCCAGACAGAGACTGAGGGGAAACATCCAGAAGAATAGAGTAGCAAACGTCTTCCTCTCGCCACATATGGAAATGAAGTTACAGATCAGAACTGTGACTTGGCTTCTCTTTCGTGGCGAGGTTGCTACAGGAACAATTGCAGAGCGTTTTACTACAATGCCTCGGGGAGAGCAAAGCAGGAGCGTGTCCCGTTTCCAGACTATCAAGTTCAGGGTAAACAATTTAGATCAAACCTGATGGCCACAAGAGACTGCACACAGATGAAGAGAAGTTTCTCTACACCGACTCTGCACGAGCCGTCGGCCACATAAAAGAGCTGACATGTTCATGGTCAACAGTTCAAGACGTCTGTGTTTATCACAGCCGGAACAAAAAGACACGAGAACAAACATGATGTTGTATAAAAAAGAACCAAAATAAATTCCATGTTCCATTCATTTTTTTCCATTTTTAAATAAGGTCACATCTAGTTGCTTCTCTCATATTCAGAAAACGTGAAAAGTAACCTATAAAAATCAATTCAATTTAAAATACTTTATTAGTCCCGGGGGGAAATTGCTTGAAAAATTAATATTTGACAATCTCCGGGAATCATAAAGTTGTTTGAATTGAATTAAGTGAAACTGTCGCCGCTCAAATCCTTGAAAAGCAATCGGCATTAAATGCCGTGACCCTCACCTTGCACTTCATCATGTCCTGGACCCGCTGGGACATTGACTGACCCGCCTTGGGCCTGACCAGAAGATAGAGAGCCTCCACTTGAGGGCAGGAGCGAAGAAGCTTCTCCACCAGCACCTTTCCCATAAAGCCTGTGGCGCCTGTGATCAGCACGTTCTTCCCCGCGTACCAGTCAGAGATTGAAGCCATGATGATGATGATAATGATGATGACAATGAGAGATGAACCGCTGCTTTCCTGAACACTGACAGACAGAGGGAGATAGTTGTGAGACAACTTGCAGAGGTAAAAAATAGAACCAATTTCAAAATACGTATCTACTTAACAACAAAATATGGTACAAAACATAGCTACAGGTAGCAACACAGGGATTCATCCTTTTTGGGTGGTTTGTATGTTTAGGGCAGATGTGGTTACAGATATGGACCAGCCAGCTTGGCTGTACGGCTTAAGGCTGCCCACTGCTCCTGGTTTGTGTGTGTGTTCACTTCACTGGATGATTAAATTCACAGCACACATTTCCAGACGGAAGAACTTTAAGGGTTTTACCATACAGCCATTATCAATTAATTGAAGGTACTTATGCAATCAACCATAACAAACAGTAAAGTAAAATTCCATTATTATTTATTTACAATAAAAAGGTAAAATATTTCTTTACATGGATGAAAAGTAAAGTATATCTGTTTAAATAGATCCCATTCTAACCCATATCTTCTTTTATGCTGTTCACAAAGGGGAGAGTAGGGCAGAATCATTTCGAAACACTGCCTATTTCCACAAGTACAACAATACACAGATTTTTGAGTGTACCGGTATGTTATAAAGAAAAATCATGCTAGGCCCAGGCGGAGGCATCCTAGAAATGCCGTCCCGTGACGCGCTCCCGTAAGCCTACACGCTATCTCGTAATCTCCGACGGTATCACTGAGCATCACGATTTTCTACTTGCTTGATGGCTTTGAAGGAGTCTGGGAATTTTGTACTTGTTAAATAACGCAACTTCCAATTGATAGTTGTCTGAGCAACTCGGAAGTTAAACAACTAGTAACAGAATAAACTAGTAAATGAGTAACAGAAGCTATGTACTTTAAACACTCATGCAATCTAGGCAAAGTAAAAATAAAGTGGGTATAATTAGACGAGTAGCAGCCGTACACACACACACACACACACACACACACAGTAAATCAACCCCGTGGCAGCGATATATGACTCATTACACTTCCTGCCAGTTATTACATCACTGATCCGAGCGCTGGCGTGTGTTTCACTCTAGTGAGATCGCACACGACCGTTCTAGTCCAGTGCTCACACATCATCTCATCTGCAGGACTCCACCCACACACGGAGAAGGAGGGGCCTGAAGATGATGCAGCAGCATCTTTGCAAAGACAACACACACACTCGATTCACTCTGCAGGCGTCTCATGTCTGATTAATAAACATTAAGACATCAAATGACATTTCACAAATTCATCTCCTACACGTGCACTTTTTCAAAACTGTATGTGTGTGTTTAGCTGATCTATTCCTGCAGCGTTTCCAGGAATTTTACAGTAACATCAAACACAAAACAAAGCTGCTTTGAACAGGAAAAGAGACAGTTCATCTGATTTAGCAGAGCCCGAGACCTTGATGTTCTCCCTAACGAACCTGCACAGACAAACACTACGAGCTCAGCTTTCAGTTTGTGGTTTACTTTGCTTCACCAACACCCAGAAAGCAAATAGGTGACCCATCAGCGTAGCCACACGCGAGAATGTGTCAGCAGCAGTGGCGCCATTTATTATGCACAAATTCAGACACCACAGACACACAAGCTCGACCTCAAGATGCTTCCTGCGAGGGTCGAGTTACACTTCTGACGGGAGCAACTTTATCTGCAGCGTCTCTTCCCAGAAGACAGAAACACTGGATTGCTGGAGGTTTTCTAATTAAAGGAATGTTCTGTAATGGTGTGTGGACGGTCAGCAGCCCCTCAGGACAGGTTTCCCAGCTCAACACACTCTGATAATGAAAAGCTGCTAGCACTGACGCTATCACGCCTGACACCACTGGAATCTGATTCTTCTCGACGCTGTTTGCCGATGTTTCGCTGGTTAACGCGCCTTTTACGAACGCAAAAACCGGACATACCAGTTCCAGATGAGATTAGAAATTGATGTCAATTTTACATAATGCATAAAAATCATTATGTTAAATAGCTAAATGTTTATTAAAGTACAAATTAAAAAAGATGGGCTAAATATATGAATATGTTTGGTATTTTTTTGTTCTGGCCTGGTATTATTTTTTTTTTTGCCTGGAACTACTGCTATGCCAATTTTCTGGAACTTGTCCTCAACAGTTTGTTGTAGAATTACGTTTCAGAACGGACAGGTTATAAATTACCTTGAATTAAGTTTTTTTTCAGTGATTGCTTCCAAGCATCTTTGTTTCGGCAGCGTTCATTGTAGAAATGTGATTTCTCTTCCTAAACTGTAGTTCTAAGATTTTGTCCCATTTATTTTGAATGGGATTCATCATTTAGTTTTCTCATCACCGCATCATAGCAACATTAAAGGTATTCATATAATTTTTCAGTTCAAATTTTGGTTTCAAATTTAACATTCTCCATGTCTTGTGGAGCATCTCAAACAAATGGGTTTTCATTGTACTGTATTTCCAGATTTGTACTCAATTTTATCTTTCATAAACATATACGTGTTACAATAAACAGTAAATGAATCCTCCAGGAAACGTACTTGCGGACATACGATAAACTAGCTCTCCCACATCACTTCTTCTGAAATTGCATCATTCACTTTTTCATTTGAAGTTTCACTGTTCAGCACAGACACGTTCTTCCTATATTCTCAAAACAAGCATGAAGTGCTCTTTTCCCTACACTGTCATTATGAGCAATGCGTGTGTGCGAGAGAGAGAGAGAGAGAGAGAGAGAGAGAGAGAGAGAGAGAGAGAGAGAGAGAGATAAACAGCTTCATAATCTACTCTGCATCACTCAAACACCATTAAACCATGTTTTACACAGCAACAATAAGAGCACTTCAAGCTCTTGGATAAAAAAAAAAATCTACATCACCAGCCACTTATGTTGATGCAGAAGCACGGAGGAAGCAGCAGATGAACGACGGATTCTGAGATGATTTGACCGTCCTCTCTACCTCAAACAGCACATCAAACAGTTTCACATCTGAGAATGTTCGTTCAGGAAAACTCTCACCGGAGGCCTGAAATGCAGCTTCACTGAAGTTCTGACCGATACGGTTGTTTAAATGGACGTCTTCTGTGTAATTCGTTGTTCAGGCAACAGCATCATTGAAATGATTACAAGCAGAAACTATAGACCATTTTAGCAGATAATTATAATAAAACAAAAAGTTGCAAAGTTATACACTAATTAAATTTTTTTTTATTATACTTTCATATAAGCTTTATAAAAGTATTTGCTTTATAACGTTATATACTTGACGTGTAACTAGTTGAATATCGTTACTTATGGACTTTAACCAACTTAACATGTGGTTTTGGCTTTGCGGACAATAAAGTAGGCAATAATAATTCTCATAAAGATGCAAATAGACAAACCTTAATGTGAAACTCCACCGACAAATCCACTGAAAACCCAGAAATTACCAATATTAGGATCAAAGAAGCTGAAACGATAAAGGAAGAGGGAAAAACAGGAATATATTCTTATTAGTCCGTGTCAGACATGATTCTGACTAATTAGGCCCAAGTATAAATAGCAGTTTCAACTGGCTTTCATTAAAAATCACTCTTTAGGGAAATACATATTTTAAATGACTAAAAAAACTATTATGACTAAAATGAGAACAGCACGTCACTACCATCCACTTTATCTACAACGAAAAAACTAAAGCTGGATAAACACCACAGACCTTGTGGGACTGGAATATAATATAGTAATACTGTATAGTGAAGTGCTAAAAAGTCTAAAAGTAATTTCATTTCCATTTTAAATGACAAAATGCCCACCTCTGCTCACCACTTCCTGCGTCTTCAGGATCAATCTATCTGAAATAGTACAAAATTATCCAGCCGACAGACCTCAGCAACTTGGTTTCTTCTGAATCCACATGTACACAACAAACACTTTAAAGAAACGAGGGCAAACAAGGGTAATAGTACGAGGCCCAATTTACGAGATCGCTTGAAACTCACCGTCTGCACTCACTCCTTCCAGCACAAGACTAGTGAAGAAGCCTCATGTCACACGCAGTTCCTCAACTCCACAATTAACAGGCGGGCTAGATAAACTCTGCTCTCTATCTGTGTGCAGATGGCCCTGTCTGTCTGTGCGTCCCAATGTCTCCTGTCATATCACTTTCTAGTCCCGGTAATGCCGATAAGAATTGGTGTCGTATTTAGCACAGCTCTCTAATTAAATCAAAGCTTCAGGAAAGTCACCATCTCAGGGTCACGTTCCAGAAATCAGCACAGCACACTGTGAAAATGTTTTAGCACATTTGTAAAAAACACTGATAAGTCACAAATAAGTCACATCAGGAACTTCACTGATAATAACTACAGCTTCTTAACTTGTGTTGAGAATTTGGTACATGAAGTGTATGGATGCACATCATCTTTCCTTGATACAACAGTGATTACAAAAAACTAATTATAACAAATATAAATATATTTATTTTTGTAATTTATAACAAATATAAGTAATTAAAGCAGGGCCACCGGTTCGTGCGCACACACAGAGGCAGGAGACGTGGGTATGAAGATACAAAAGTTTGTTACATGCACAAATTAGTCCCGAGACTCTTAAAACAGACAAACAACACACACACTCGCGATACATTCGTCGGCGGGCGTCCCCTTGTCAATCAATTGGTCGTTACAGCACCCAGTAACACGGCACACCATTCACGCTCACCCACACACTGGTAGTCCCAGGAACAGGCCAAATGGGAAAAATGGACAGTGCATAGGATCCCTCAATTAAGGTGACAGCGAAACAGCGCCCCGTCCAGGCCGCCACCGTCCAAGCGCACGCCCTCCCCAACCGGATTAGCGGCGCCACACGGTCGCACACTCTCCGTAGTCTCCACGCGTCCTGACGTAGAGTAACGCTCATGCCGCCACGAGGGCGCAGGAATGACGTATTCGCTCCGGGCACGAGCCACGCACCCGCAAGATCCGACCAAATATGGCCCAGAGAACAATCCGGAGCATAAAGCGTGAAACACACCCGCACAAAATCGAGGCAGCGCAGCACCCGGAAAGCCACCACTCCGCACACAGCCAGCCACTGAGTGAGAAGCAGTCGCGCCGCTCACCGCATGCACGCCATGACGGACCCAGGATCACGAACACCCAGGTGTCTCTAAATTCAGTCGCGGTCTTTCCCATTGGCCGGTCGCCAAGTATGCAGGCGGGGTTTCTGTCACTTTACCACATAACGTTAAATATATTTTTTCATGTATGTTAAAAACCCAATTAAATGGCCTCCACATATTTTCACAATTATTTCATATAAAAACTTGCATTTTACGTGCGTCAGATTAGTTTCAGCTTGTGTTTTGGTGTGTTGTAAAATTTTAAGTTATAGTGTGATTGATATATATATTTTTTTATGTATTCTATGTTTTATTTAAGTGTGTAACACTGTTAATGCTGACGGTGTACTTCAAACTGAATATGTCAAAGTCAAAAGATTTTTTTTCCAAGTTTGGTTGGAAGGGGGGGGGGGGTGCAAGAACCATAACTGATCATAACGGACGCTGACAAGTTCAAGATCATAACTCAGGGTTCGGCAGCTTGATGCCAGACGTCATCACAGGAACGTTGAGTTGCGTTTGAACCTGCGGCTGTGGATCTCTAACGCGATTCGTCTTTAAACACGGATGGGTGTGTAAAACAGACACGAGACTTTGATCGGGAGCAGCATTATTTAGACCGTCTTCTGATTGATTATGACGCGTGACAGCGACTCATTCCCGCCGACGGTGCTCACGCCGGCTCGCTTCTCATGCCGCTGCTGACGTTTAACACAGACTTGAAACGTACGCGTTGGATACCGAATGGGAACTTTTTGATAAACCATCTAAACACAGCTGGAAAAGCCTCTAGCAGCCTAACTCTGCTGAAACGCGTTCGGAAAGCTGCTTGTTTTATAAAAGCGGTTTCAGATCGATAGATTGATTTTATGTGCTTGTTTGAAGCTCAAATTTGAAGCTTAAATTTGCAGTTCTCTTCTGCCGAATTGAGGCTCCAGAAGTGCACACGTGAAGGCATTCATCTCGACATACGTTTACGCACAGCTCATTCACTGCGATGTTTTTCTTCTACAACAAACATACCATGTAAATATTTAAGATATATGTAACAGTGAAATAGACAACATAATCCCCCTTTACCTTGAGCATGAATCTCGCAGGGAGATGTTCGATACTGCAGCAGTCTCGCGCTCTCTCGCACACGCGTGCGCGCTCAACAGAGCTGCAGTGAACGCGCCTCTGGCGCAGGGCTCATACGCGCGCGTGTGCGTAAACTGGGCGTGACTCCACGCATTCCGGCTCTGAGATGTTTCTACTATAAAACACATTAGCCAAAAGGGGATGTGTGCAATATATTGTGCTTTGTCTAGTTTTTGGTTTATGTAAAAAAAAATCCACCACAAAATATATTAATAGGATATTTTATGTAGCACCATCCTTGAACAGTCAGACACTTACACATGGTTCTTGACCACGCCGTAGCCCAGAGCTGCTCATCCAACCTCCATCGTAGTGTAGTAATTAAGTTGGTCAACGCGATCCCTACGGACCAAATCTAAAGTGTGCTCTGCATTCAACCAAGTGAGGCAAAAACACAAAACCGGAGCAGAGGGTAGCCTTCGCCGTGGCGAAGCAGTAGTAAGCAGTGTTAAAGAAACCAAACAAGTCATCTTTACGCTTATCACATTTTAAATTTACGTTTAATTTAAAATCGCGTAGTAAACAGAATGTTAAAGAAACCAAAGGACGAAACACGTAATTTTTTCGCCTTCTATCACATTTTAAATTTACGTTTAAATTAAAATAGCGTTTATTTATCTTGCCCTATTGATTAGTTTATTCGACGAAGCGACCTCTGCAGGTCGATCTCAATGCTACATTCTGTAGCTCACTGCTGAGAACGCTGTAATAATGCTGCACTGGGCCTAATGGAAAATTAAAACGGTTCACCATTCATCACTGAGTGTTCATGCACATCTATGTAAGAAACACGCAGAGAACAAAAGATGAAATTTAGAAAACGACAAGAAATAAAACAAAAGACATATCTAGAGTGAAAATTTTTATTAAAATGGAAAAAATACTCCAAAACGGGATTTATCTTATAACTTGAGTAGATCAAATATGAGCATGAGATGCAGCATAAATTACAAATAGGTGAAATTTGGTCACAGACAAATGCAAAACTGAATTCTATAGTTTGTTCACAGGTAGAGAAACGAAGTTGTAAATTAACCAATTAAATCTAAAAAGAAAGAAAGAAAAAAAAAACCCAACAACTTACCATTCCAGGTGAACATGGAGCCCAGATGAGTGAGAAACACACTGGAGAAGTTTCCACTGCATTCAGCTGCAAAAACCACCAGTTCAAAAGCCACACAACATCCAACTGCTCGTATTGCTTCCAAACGGAAAAGCTCTCAAACTCTGGCAGACTTGAGAATCCCCAAAAAACAATGAAAGATTCACCATTGCAAAAACAAGCAGCATCTCAACCAGTGAACTGAAGTTTAACTCTCTACATCTAATCACAGCTTTTAAAAAAGGAAAGTGCTTCCATATTTACAGATATCTTATCAAAACCACTGTTGCTCTGTCACAGACAAAAAGCAACTCAACCGCATGTTAAATTAATTCAACAGACCAGTCTTTCACCAAAATTGGGTGAACTATGGACAAAATCCATACAATGAATATTAAATGTTTAGCTTATAAACACAAAAGCGTAAAGGAATGCAAAACAATTACAAAAACAAAAAAAACAAAAAAAGAAAATAATGAAGCCAATGTGTCCACATAAAAAAACCCAATACAGTGCTGTCATGAATTAAAACATACGACAACTCCATTTAAAAATGTGTTATTCACATGCCACAACAGGCAAAAGCGAAACTACGGAAATTCCGAACTTGCACAAGACCCTTTCAAAAATGACAGCAAGTGTGGTTTAGCCAAAAAAATACATTGTCAATAAAGATTCTAGTCGCGAGTAAAACAACTGAAGTGTTCTTACATGTCAGACAAAACAATAAAAGGCACAATGGCGGAGCTTTTGCAGGTCAAAAAAGGGCTAAAAATCAACTAGACATAAGAGTTTAGATTTAAAAAAAAAAATTACTATTATGACTGACATTTAAAGATGAAGAAACAGTGAACAGGCAGCAACCCCAATAGACACTTTATTACAACATATTCTATTTAACAAATCTAGGCAAAAGACACTTACATTGAAGAGGTAAAGGGCAAAAGGGAAGACACATGAAACCCCCTACCCCCCAAAAAAAACTCACTAAAAACAAACCTAACTGTCGAAGCATTTACAGGATGATCCAGCCGTAGGGACGTGTGTGTGTGTGTGTGTGTGTGTAAGCAGAGCAAGCAAAACTTTCTCTGGACTGACTTCAGCACAAAGCTGCAATCAAATAAAAATGGAAAATAAAAAAAACAAAGAGCTGAGGAGACTAAGAGTGAGGATATAGTATTTTACAGAGGTTTAGCGTTGGAGAAGGTGGTGGTGGTCCGGAGTGATGGTGGGTGCTGTGGGACGACTCCATCCACGCTGACAGACGTCTCTCCTCCTCTTGCGTTCAGCTGAAATGTGTGAAAACGGAGGTGGCAGTTTGTTTTGGGGCAAACAACCCAGAGACACACACACACACACAGCTGCTTTACAACTCTACATCTACACACACTCCCAGACACACACAAGCATGCAAAACATCTCCAGAGCGTCATATAAAGATCTCTTAAGACATCACTCGTTTAAGACGGTTTTACAAGACACCAGTCTGAATTTGTACAAAGTTTAGAAGACCACAGACTAGACTACTGTGGTACTGTTGTGAAGCCCGAAGATAAACGTATACGGCAGGAAAGACACGAACATCAATAAATCCTCTACTGCAGTGTATAACAACCACTGAATTTAGACCAACTTTGCAGGATTAAACGATTAAAATCCAAACCATCCATAATAAATTCATGTCAACAAATCAGAAGCGACACAAAACAATGACATTACTTGTCTGATTAGGAGCCTGAGAGCAGCAAATTACTTTTGATCATTGTGAGAATATGAATCTAGAAATGGACATTTTAATTGAACATTACAGGTTAAACATACACAACACGTCAAGGACACACAGATGGTATTAGATAAGAAATTCAATATGGCATCTACATTTATCAGTCAGATGATTGATTCGGGGTCTGAAATGAGTCGAATGCTTTACAGTGCGCAAACCTTGTGTCACTCAGAGAAACTGAGCCAATTTCATTCTAATTTAACAAAAATATGAAAGCACTTCCACACGTGTGGATGAGAATGCAAATGGTCTTACAAAACACCTTTAAATTTACATCAACCAAATCAATGCAATGAACGCAAAACGTATTCAACCACAGTTACCTAAGGCTGCGAGGGCCTGTTGGCACTTCAAAGCATCAATTCTAATGTTCTCAGCCTGACCTTTTATTTATTTTCATTAATCATGTGTCCACTGAACCTCTAAGCACAAGCCGTCAGTTTAAAAAAAAAAAAAAACCCAATATCAATTTTACCACTGTCAGAAAGGGAATTCATTTTATTTGGAAAAAATATTTGCTCAAATCGGGGGTAAAAAAAAACATCCCAATAGTCAAAAATTAGTGAAAGCTTGACTCTAGCGACTGAGTGGACACAGTACGACTCATAGGGCTGGACAAACAATGCTGGGAATCGGAAGGAACATTGGACAGAAAAGGAATTCATGCGTTTTTTTTTTTTTTTTAAATACTATCCATGGGTCTCTCTACATATGCATATATAGCGCAAAAACAACAAGTAGTTAGTGAAGACTGCATGAACACTGCCACTGAAACATCACTTAAAAGTTAAGCTCCCTGTAAAAGACGAGCTAAAGAAAAAGATTTAGATCGGATTTGTGGCTTAATGTGTGTAGAATCAATCTGTCAGGCATCATCAAGTCCAGTTTACGGTGTTACACTTACAGTAACAAACAAACAACGATTCAAGCTGAAGGTTTTTGGTACGAAATGTTCCAAACAGGCTTGTGTGTGTTACAGAAACAACTTGAGCGCGTGCAAGATTTATGCTTTACACAAATTGTACATTTCCTGAAGTGTAGATGCAGTCTTGGACACCAACATCAAATCCAATGGAATTATTCAACACCAATTCATTACACTTCGGCATTTTTAACAAGCAGAAACGGTTTTAAACCCATTTGTCCAACCCAGTGACAACAAATGCGTACATGAAATGTGACCTGATCAATTTCTCTAACGTTTCATTTTATTCTACTCAAATCACTGGTTCAAGAGTGCATAAGACATGAGCAAGTGAAAGACAGTTCCTTAAAATTGTACACATACACACTTTCAGTTTTTTAAGAACCTAAACACACACACACACCTTTACACCCACCAAATTCAAAAACTTTTTATACCGAAAATTATCAAACATTTATCCAAAAATTACAAGTTATTTATATTTACAATGTAACAATCAATTTTCAACTTTTTACAAATTCAAAATTTTTGCAGAACAACAAATGTATTAAGACCATAATCACATAAAATTTTGAGTCCTCTGCATTTACATACTATATTACAAGATTAAACATTTAGTCCTTATGGAATATCAAACTGGAAGTCATTCAGAGTTATTTAAAGGCGGAGCCAAAACGACAGCACTAAGGATTTGTGCTTGAAAAGCATTTCTAGTTTAAGACCAAATTCATTATTTTAGAATAACCCTAGATCAAATGCAACCCAAGTAGTATTTATGAAATCTAAATGGAGAAAAGGTACACCAACACCAGACATTCTTCTCTGTTTCTAAGTGTTACTATCATTAGAGCTTCAATTTGCAGCTCGGCCGCAGTTCATGGTGAAAAACTGCTGCATTAAAGTTTGACAGTCAGGCAGAAATCAGAGAATTGTGGATAAAAATAGGGACAAAAAAAATAGTTGACAAAAAAAAAAAAAAGGGAACATAACATTTAAGAACATTACTTTAAACTAAAATGTGAAAAAATTAAAGTAACACAATTTGCGTTGATCAATATAGTTCATTACAGGCTTGAGAATTGTCATTCTTTCAAGACATTCAAGTAAATTGAAAATGACCTGAATCATACTTTACAGCTCATAAGGCATTGCCAATGTCCAGTGAACACCAATCGAAAAACAGTGATGCCACATGCTTGCATGACAAACGTTAAATCTCTAAAAGTGCATCAATAGACACGAGTAGAAAAATACAAAAACATTAAACTTCAAGTATTTTTGCTTGACAGATTCAATTTTATGGCATTTCATAATCAAAATATTTTATGGTAATTACGCTGTAAACATCAGATAACGTGCAACTGCCTGAGGCTATTGAGAGTCACCAATATTTTACTACGACAATGTAAAGCATAATGTCATCAATAAATATAAATGCATGAACAATTTTTTTCTACACAAGACGTCACACACACATCAAGAATCTTTCGTTCAGTGTACACACATTTCTGACAGTTATTGCACATTGAACATCAGATCAGGTACAGTTATAAAATCTATACACTTCACCCAGTAACTCAGTCAAATCATGGGTTTGACTTGAAGTAAAAGCACAGTGTTGCTGGTTTGTATAAATTGTAATGACGTGGCTTTTTTTCCTTTTAAAAACGTCAGCAAAATGACCGCAAAAAAAAAAACTTAAAACAAACAGTCATGCTTGCAATCGTAAAGATGTGTTATTTTGATTCATCACTTACCTTTTGTTAAACCTACCAGTGATGCCCAGAGCTCTCCGACAAACAAACTCCTGCAGAGAAACAAAAGACACAAACAGGATACACACCTCCAGCTAACGGTGGCGATACTCCCGCTCCCTCTCTCGGTCACGCTCGCGGTCTCGGTCACGCTCGCGGTGTCGGTCCCTCTCTCGGCTGCGCTCTCTGTAGTAATCCTCGTGACGGTCTCTGCTGCGAGACTTGTGTCGACGGGTCTTCTCTCGAGAACGACTATGATCTCTCTCCCGGGACCTTTCACGTCGCCTGAAAAATTCACCAAAAAAAATTACGTTTTTTTTATTGCAATTTTGACAAAAATGCGACAAAAAAAAATGCCCGTTATGAACTGAGGTATTTACCCGGACCCAGAGCCATAGGACTTGGACTCAATTCCATGTAAACAATCTTGTAGCGAGCTGATGAGAACTTTACAGCGGTCATCAGCAGACACTTTCGACTGCTTGATCAGAGAAATGGCCGTCACGAGAGTCTCAATCGCACTGCCGTAATCAGCTGCGCCCAAAAAGAAGCGTTTTAGTTGTACTTTAATAAATAGTAATTTAATAAAACTTCTGCTTCAGGATATCAGGGAGCATATTCATACCTGCGCTGGCGTCTGACACGGCCCTAGAGATGGCACTGCTGGAGATGGCTCTGTTGCGATTCATGATTTCCTCAAACTCTGCTTCACTTAATGGGGTTCGAGATGGATCCATGTCCCTGACAGACAAGTCATATTAATACAAATGCCATCAGACCAGAAATTACTCACTACCACAAAAGCAAAACCAATGAAAGAGCAGCTGAATCATTAGCACCGCATCACAAGGAATCACATGCTAAGATAAGCGCAGCAATGCTTCGCTAAGCCTAGATATTCACAGCAAACTCCAGGATCCTGGTCCCAGCAGGCAACCACTTCACTAACCCTTGATCACTTGTATTGCACAAGCGCAGGCCAGAGTTTTTCAC
Organism: Paedocypris sp. Pulau Singkep; assembly: GCA_017309775.1. Taxonomy (NCBI): domain Eukaryota; kingdom Metazoa; phylum Chordata; class Actinopteri; order Cypriniformes; genus Paedocypris; species Paedocypris sp. Pulau Singkep. Next base: position 12,760,984 of record MU204381.1, on the reverse strand, counting down.
CTCAACCAAGCCCTCGTTTATCCAGGGCTCAAAGCCACACATTACAGGCGGTCTGAAGGTACTAAAGAAAGGCCAGAGGGAAAACGCACGATCAGGTGGATGCTAAGGAAGAGTCTCTTTCAGGAACACTCCTGAATGCATTATTGTTGTTAGGCAGCATAGCGAATTGCTACCCGGAGATCATTTTTGCTCCAAAAGGTCAGTATAGGCAGAAATCAACAATATAAGCCTTAATAAATAAACACTAACATTAAATCAACAGACTGTCTCTTACCTGCCACCAGGCCCGTAGTCTCTATCATATGGTGGCGGACGTCCATACGGATCGCCAGGTGGTGGACCCCTGCCATCGGAAGGTGGCATGTTGTTGCTTCCAGGTGGGGGGAAAAAGGCTGGGTTGACATGAGGGGCTGGTGGGGGTCCTCCGGGTGGTGGTCCTTGCATGTGAGGTGGAGGTGCAAGGCCGAGTGGTGGTCCCAAAGGCCCGGGTGGACGTGGAGGAAAGGGTCCTGGGGGAGGAGGACCCTGCTGGGGGGGAGGTGGACCAGGCGGGGGGCCGTACCCAGGAGGAGGTGGGCCAGGAGGCACAGGACCCATTGGAGGTTGACCAAACTGACCAGGAAACAAAACGGGTGGAGGGGGGCGGTCACCTCTGTTGGGAGGTCCACCAATTGGTGGCAGCAGACCTTGACCAGGTGGAAGAGGACCAGGGGGTCCTGGGGGACCAGGTGGGCCAGAAGGAGGACGTGGAGGACCTTGCATGCCTACAGGTGTATGGATGGGAGCAAAAAATAAAAAGACATTTGAAAACTGTGACAAAAAACAAATATCAAAAAGGCAACAGGAACTGTAAAAAAATAAAAACAATTACCTGAAAAAAAGGCATCCACATGGAGAGGTTCACCAGGGAAGTGTGGTGGAGGGCCACCGGGTCCAACCGGTCCAGAAAAGCGATCAGATCCTGGTCCAGGTGGACCGGGAAAGCGCCCACGACTTCCACGACTAGGTGGAAAGCCACTGCGCGGCCCAGCTCCGGGAGGGCCGGCCTTACCCTCCCCAGACATCTGACCCGACTGTATGCCTGCTTGTACAAAAAGAGATTTTCAGCAACAGGTTTATTCCAAACCATCCGCAAAAAATACAAAGTCGAGAGTGTTCAGAGTTCGCTATCATCTCACTTTTTCGAGACTGCATCTCAAACTGACTGAGTGACTGTTTGTTACAAGGGGTAACGATTGGGTTCTGTCCATGCAGCTCTCGCTTTGACAGCAGATCCATCAACTTTCGAGATGAGGAATCGGAACCCACACAGACCAGGGCAAATCTGCAGGACAGCGCAAACGTGACAGTCAGAGACTAGATTCAAAAGGACATGGGCATACCTTAGTGCAGAATGTTACCAAGCATGCCATATTACCCTTTAGACTGGCCATTTGCACGGTTTTCAAAAAACTTTATCTCCAGCACATCATTGATGCCTATTGAGCGAATAGCATCAGTCAAATCTTCATCCGTTGTCCACTGTGGAAAGCAGCAAAAGTATATTGTTAGCATAATTATAATCAAATACAACATACAATACAGGCAATAAATAACGTTCAACCAACCCAAGTGAGGTTTCCTATATACAAGGCAATTCTTTTGCCAGAGTATGTGAACACGTTTGCTGGAGCGCCTTTCGAGCCATCAGAGCCTCCGGGTGCCGGCAGGTTATCCAGATAATCTCTGTCCTCTGGTGCATCACCATTATTGGCTGATGGTGAGATGACTTCATCGTACAGATCAATCTGCTCATGAACTGGATAATCCGATTCCTGGTTCAAAATATGAAACAATGTCAAATTTTCAAAAGAAATAGTTTCTTATTGATCAATGTATGAACAGATAAAATTGCACGCGTTTGCATTATCGATGCAACATGTATAATTCGTGTCACTTTGGCACACAAGTATGGTTTAATTCAACATTGACGTTCAGAGTGAAAGACATCGATCCGTTTAGTAAAAGCCATGAATGTGACGCTAGGCCTGCTGGAGCTGCACGATCTTCAAACAATGAGGTCTAAACGAAGAACGCGCTTCACGCCACGAGTACGCACTTAGGTTCCAAACACACCACCATAAAAATTTAGAGTTAAACAGCGATAAGACTGCATGAATGCATGAACAACACGTTAGTCTGTACACAAATCCACACCTGCTAGCGTAAGAGTTAGCAAAAGCCGTAACATGTTAGCACTGGTTAATTGTATTACGCTACAAACACGTTTAAATACAATTTACAACAAAACCTATCGATTGTGGAAAACAGCAAAACATTAAAAGTACAACTGACTTGATTAAATTCCTCTTCTACATCGGCATAAATGTCGATGTGATCCACGCCGTCCGCCATTTTCTGTTTCCCTCCTCCTCGGTGTACTCGCGCTTGTGAGAAGAGACGAGACGTGAAGTCAGCAACGCCCACTGACGTAGGGCATTCATAGATGTCTCATTGGTCGCCCCTCCTCTTTGGTAACGTCATGCCTCCGTGTCCGACATATTGTTGGCGGCAAGACTAAACGAAACGTACAAAAACCCGAAACGAAACATGCGGAAAAACATTTTGTGTGAAAACTTCATTAAACCTACGAATGTCTAAAATGTCTAAACTCCAACATGTTCTGAATTCAAATTCATTAACCGGTTTTGTTGTGATGTACAGCTCAACAACTTTGTAATTCTAAGATAATGCGTATAGCATTAAAGTAATGTTAAATAATAAAAATAAGTTGATTTATTTTATCTTATAAAGTTCATCGTTGTCAACTATATCGAATAAAGTTGATTTATTTTAAGTAACAGATAATTTGTCTGTATTATATATTGTATTATTGCAATTACTTTTAGACTAAATTTATTAATTTGCGTTGCACTGGATAGAAAGTTGCTATAATTTCATTGTACATGTATATGACCTACATTGTATATGTGCACAGTGACAATAAAGGCTATTCTATTCTATTCCATTCTATGTTTAAGACGCATATACAAGGAAAGCTAACCGTGCACCCTGAATACAACATTACACACTTCATTGGAAGATCGTCACACAACTTCCTCCAGTATTATGTACTTCTCTTTTTGGGTCCATAAACAAAACATGTCTGTACGGTGTCCAGGCCTTCACATACCCATCAGGTACGTAAATGAGGAAGAATCTCCAATAAAGAAAATTTACAAAAGAAATTAAACCTTGTAGACACATCACACCAAACCACACAAACTTATGTTGCCACACATACTTGCTTGCCCTCAACCTAAAGAAAGATGGATCATTTTGATCCACAAAAAATGCAAATTTCCCAGACTGGTGTGCAAATTCCTCGGTTACCGTTCAAAGCCAAGATTTTCACGTTTTTGTGCTATTATAAGAATAGAACAGCCAATGATAAGGGCTTGATGAAGATAAGGGTTAAGATAAGTGTAGAAGATAATGATTTTGAGTTGCTGTTTCCTAAAAGTATAATTTGTATTCATTATACATAATTTTTGTTCATTATTAGGTTTGTCTAATTATATTACTTCACAAACCAACATTTGCAGCCAAATCACTCTCATTGGGACTATCGTAACCCACAATGAATTTGAGTATGATGATTCGAAAAGTAAAATGTCACTTAGTTTGAAGAAAAAAAAATAACGAAGAACAAAAAAATCATACCGACAAGGTGCTCTCAATACTTTGTTTAGATTATTTTTTATTTAAACACTAAAACAAGTATTTAAAGATTTCCAACCCAAATTAGAAAATAAAAAAGAGAAAATTAAATTAACAAGTATGGGCCGCAACTGATGTACTGAAAATATAAACATTTAGAACGGAAAATAAACAACAATGCATACATTTAAAGAGTTAAAAAGTACTTCTGTGAAAGTAAAAGTAAAATGCCCAATATTCTACTAAAGTAAAAGTAGCGTTACTAATACTGATAAAACTACTTTTAAGGATAAAAATAAAAGTAATGCAAGGAAAAAAATAGCATTATAGAACTATACTGTTCTATTAAATTGTTGTAATTACATTGAAAAAACATTTTATTACAAAGCTTCTGTGCAATCTGCGTGGCCTCGAGACACTAAATCAAACAGGCTTCTCAGAGGTTGATAAATCTGTAAAAACTTGTAACAAAATAGATTATTTTCAAATACATGTTATGAAATAATGACCTAAATATGAACTCTTATGTTCGAAAATCTAGCTTCAACATTGCATTATCTCTTTTATATCTAGTATAAGATAAATCATATCTCTCAAAGTCTCAAAAAGATACTAACTGAAATGCTTTTCAGTGTTCACGTGAGCTTTGAGATTTCGGGCAACTTTATTACACAGTGAGCTTTTGTATGGAGCTTTTGTGCGCTTTGAGACAGTTTAAACTGTGAAAAGCGCCTTACAAATGCCCAGAACTTGAGCTTGAGCTTTACACACGGTCACTGTACCTCACACTTGTCCTGACTGGGATGTGTAGAACATTCGTTTGCCGTTTTACCCGCATTTTCGTGTCTGTTCTAACGGTGTTGGTGTGTGTGTGAGCGCGCGCCTTGGCTCTGCTTTGAGCTCTAACCGTATTGACACTAATCGAATCCATGAAGCCGCCTCTCTCTCATTCTTTCGCCGACAAAGCGGAGTGTGATGGACCTTAAGCAAAGCAATAGGGTGTCGGGATGATACGTGTTTATACGTCTCATCCAACCACAATCATTTACTGCCGTAATTTGTCCGGATGTTTTTTTTTGTACCGATCCAACACGGAAATAAAACGAACCGGTAACGGCTGGTTTTGAGGAAGTAACGAATAGAAAGCACCGATATTTGCTTTAAAAAATTAGAAGTAGAAGTAGAAAGTAAGCGGAAAAATAAATACTCTAGAAAAGTAAAAGTAAGGCAAATTTCTACTTTAATTACTACTTTACTTGACACCTCTGGACATTTTTACACCACCTTCAAAGCTTAAGAAGGTTCATTGGGTTTCTGGCATTTGAGAACAACAGGAACTGCATCGAACACAGTCAACACCGCAAACCAGTGTCTTTATAGCCCAAAGAGCAATGAACAGATTTTCTGCTAGAGCAGGTCTCCACAGATCTCCTCTACAGCTGACTTGTTCTCTTTTGCTTGCTCAAATTCTGAGACTTTAGGAGACAATGCACTGTACCACAAGAAGGAAGAAGCTCTGAACCTTGGAGCCATTTGGATTGTCATTCAGGCCCTATAGACAAAACACACGCCAGTTAAAGTGTAGTCCACAAGATTTATGTATTGTACATCTCTAATAATTATAGCTGCAATCGGTTTTAAACCAAATAATCTATTTGAACGAGTCTAAACAAAGACAGTTCCCAATAACAGCCTTAAAACAAACAACAAAAATAATGAACTATGGTTGGAAGGTAGACCACAGAGATGAGACATCAGACTCCTGCGGAGAAACAAGAGAGACACGAACCTCCAGCTAATGGTGGAGATACTCCCGCTCCCTCTCTTTTTCAGGCTCGCGATGTCGGTCCCTCTCTCGGCTGCGCTCTCTGTAGTAATCCTCGTGACGGTCGACTGCGGTCTCTTACCCGGAAACTTTCATGTTGCCTTAACTATTTACAACAAAAAAGGGTTTAACACCTTCAAACAAACAAACAACCAAAAAAATGCCTAACGTGAATTGTAAGATACTTACCTGGACCCACAACCATAGGCCTTGGACTCAATCCCACGTAAGCAATTCTTACTCGTGTAGTCGAATACTTGAGCGCCTTCCAAGCTGTCCGGATTGCCAGGCAGATGACCTGTGTCCTCAACAGCATCGTCATTACTTGAATTACATGGTAAGATTGCTTCATCCCAAAGATCAACCTCCTCACAGTCCGATTCCTGATTCAAAACCTGATGAACAAAGTAGAACAAAATCAGATTTTCTATCACAAACAAAAAAATTGACAAGAGTTCGTTGACAAGATGTTGACAAAATTTCACTATGAACGGCATTTTGACATTTTTAAGGAAACACAAGCTACATGATTTATTAAATATGCTTACATCGTTTCTATTTGACCGTATCGGCTAATTAGAATCATTAGAATCGGGCTAATGTTTATAGCATTGCAGAACCGTTTCAAGGCTGATGTGTGTTTATGCTTCAATAAAATGTCGATTTTATTAGGGAGTTACAATTGTGAAGCCTATCGTGTTTGGAAACGTTGCTCGTTATATCGGCAAAAAGAGAGAAGAAGACATTCTTCTACTATTGAAGGTAATTAAGTGCTGAGTTACTTTACTTATTTTTTTCATAAACATATTGGGATCTCTATTTCGGTTTGGGCATTTAGTTACTCGTAACGTACATGTGCTACATATTGTGAACAATACAAACATTTCCTTTTTGTCCATGACTGATTTACAATCTGCAACTTTCTAAACAAAATGTACCCGCTTTAAAATAATATTTACCTTTGCAGCAGTGATAAATGTAAAATGCCACGCTCAGAACTGACCACTTCATGAGCCTTCATCCTAATCTGCACATGAGTCACTTTATTCTTTTTAATCCTTATTCTTTTATCTGCACATAGACCACTTTATACCCGCACTGAATCTGTAATTTGCATTTACATTCGATTTTTGTATTCTTACTGCTTTTTCTTTTTGCTATTTTATTACTATTTTTATAACTATTTCTATTGATCTTTTTTTGCATATTGTATTCCTTTTGTTTTTTTGGAGTGATTGTAAAAAACATTTCACATCATGTCATACCGTGTATGTATATGTTTGTGATAAATAAAATTTGATTTGATTTGAAAATGTGCAACTTTTCAGTAACTCCTCAGTAACTGTATTAAGTTGACATAAGCTGCCAATGATGCTTCACACCAGAATTGCACGTTCCAAGAAAAAAGCTAAATTTTTATACTAAATATGTTAACATATAATATCGGGAAGAAAGTAAAAACAAAAAATGTTGAAATTTGGTCATAAGCTGTGCATGCACATATGTCATGTTGAATACAATACAACAAATATGTAATTAAAATAACTGTTACGGAGTTTGTATCATGTAAGTATTAAGTAATTGTGTTAAGTAAAACATTAAACATAAAACTAACTGGAATAAATTCCTCGTCCATATTATCCCGAGCATCGAGCTGACATATTCCTTCCGCCATGTTCACTTTGGCTCCTCCCCTTTGTGCAGACAGCCGCGTAATGTGACGTCAACATTTTAAAATAACAGTCCACTGGCGCATGGTAAGTCATTTCCTGGTTACTTTCTTCGCTCTGAGAAACATTTTACTCTCTATAAGCAGTGTATTGCAAATAGCATGAACGACTTTCAGTAATTGTGAGCATTACGATAATCTATAATGTGTTGATCTAATAAATGTAAATGAGATGATAATAAATGAATACGAAGTTCAGACACTCACACTCTCATTACAAACACTGACTTACACACTCTCCCTCTCTCACACATTCATTTCACAGAAAAAAAAACACACACACACACACACACACACACACACACAAGCACACAAGCGAGCGCATTGTTACATAATGATATGTGCTATACAAGTGACTTTTATTTTGTCACGAGAGCGCTAAAACGTTCAATTGCGGGCCGCGGGGCTTCATTGATAATAGCTTTTCGTGTGTCTAATGGCATTTAATGCGTTCAGTTATTCTATGTGGTTCGGTGAAGCAATACAAATAACGAACTGATTTTGTTAAATACTATGTTCAAGAGGATGGCTGAATTTGGTCCAGATTCGGGGGGACGGGTGAAGGTAGGTATCGAGTCGGGCTAATGTTTATAGCATTGCAGAACCGTTTCAAGGCTGATGTGTGTTTATGCTTCAATAAAATGTCGATTTTTTTTAGGGAGTTACAATTGTGAAGCCTATCGTGTTTGGAAACGTTGCTCGTTATTTCGGCAAAAAGAGAGAAGAAGACGGCCACACTCACCAGTGGACGGTTTATGTGAAGCCTTACAGAAATGAGGTAAATGCCTGTCTTCAACGCGACTGTACGCTGTACAGTACTTGACCAAATTGATTTCGTTATTCTCCGACTTTATACTGAGTATAAAGTACATATATATGTACTGAGTGTCAAAAATATAAGCGACTTTACACTCTACTTGACTACATTTTTTATTGATTATAGTACAGTGTATGTACTCTTTACTCCACTACAATTAATTACTTACTGTTACTTTTTACAGTGTGACTTTTAGTTTAGTTTTTTTTAATCTATTTTGTTTTGCCATATTTAAACATTGAGGTGTTACTTTTCATTTTTAAGTTAGGAAATGTAACCTCATAAAAATAGTTTTTTGTTTTTCGAATTTCTTGGTGTTTTTGAGTCTTAATTCAGAGTGAAATACTTTAAAAGTTTTTTTAAAGGAATGCTTTACGACTTTTACTCAAGTCGGCCTCGAATTGGTGACTCGGCAGCTTGTAGTGGAGTAATTTTTACAATGATGGATCCGTAGTTTTACTTGAGTATGGTTTTGTGCAACAGCCCTCTCTAAATAACCTTTTCACTGCATGTTAAAGTGTATGTGACAAATGTGATTTAATAACGCTCATAAATTGCACATTCACGCTAATTTATCTTTTGTCTTAGGACATGTCTGCATACGTAAAAAAAATACAGTTCAAGCTGCATGAAAGCTATGGAAACCCTTTAAGAGGTGGGTGTGATACTCCAGTACAGTTATCTCTTGGGTACAATTCCCCAGTTGAACTTTTATTTTTTTTAAATGCATTTTGTTTGTTTGCTTGTTTTCAGTTGTTACAAAGCCGCCATATGAAATAACAGAGACTGGTTGGGGAGAATTTGAGATCATCGTAAAAATCTTCTTCATTGATCCAAACGAAAGACCGGTAATTATTTGTGTGGTATTTTAAACTTGCTTTGTAACATAAGATTCAATATACAAAGTTGAATGGTTTGCTATGTGTGTTTACCTGCAGGTCACTTTGTATCATCTTCTGAAGCTATTTCAGTCAGATTCCAGTGCCATGCCGAAGAAGACGGTCGTGTCTGAGTTTTATGACGAGATGGTGCGAGTTTGACTAGCTTTACTGTACTTACCTTGATGATTGGCACAAATGTTGTTTAGTCCTGCACTGTATCTGTGTCAAGGTCTCAAATTCCGTCTCTCGCTGCAGATCTTTCAGGATCCTACAGCCATGATGCAGCAGCTCCTGAACACCAGCAGACAGCTGACCTTAGGCGCTTACAAACACGAGACAGAGTGTAAGTGTGGCTGAAACATCAGAGCAGATGTTTTCAAATCCTCTAAAGCTATGATCACTCCTCATAATATTTGGAAAACTGAACAATAAGGCAGTTGTTGTCTACTGGACGGGAGGTTTTAATCCCAGACTGAAGTGTCCTTGAGCAAGACACTGAAGCCGATCTTCTCCCCAGCTGCGTGTGTGCGTGCGAGCTAGTGTGTAAACACATCACTGTTTCAGCATTTTTGTGTGATTTTGCAGTTGGGGAGTTGGAACTGAGAACAAGAGAAAAAGTAGAAGCAGCAAAAAAGAAGACAAGTCTGGAGATCACAGAACTGAAGGAGCGACTGAAGGCCTCCAGAGAAAACATCAACATCCTGAAGGGAGAGATACGCCGCCTGGAGGAGGAGGACCAGATGAAGGAGCACTGACTGGAACATGAATAGTGGATGTAAACAAAACGTTTTGTTGTGGACGTCCTCTTGATGACAAGACTGTGGATGGCTGACCATCTAGGATTAGAATCTTTAGAATTTTTTTTTTTTTATAAATAAAACGCTTCTTTTTACATAACCTGCGTATCTTTTTCTGTTCTAGTTACGTATATAAAAATACCTTATTGTAGTAGAAATCAAAAGGCAGCGAAACATTTGTAATATAATTATTACGATAATTTAAACCAATACAGTAGTTCAATTCTGAATCCTATACAGTAGTGGAAATATTAGGTGACGGATTGTGGTGAAAGACGATGCACTGATTTAAGCTTCCACAAGAGGGCGTTAAAATGCAAAGATTCGGCCAGTAACGTTAATCTGAATTAAACGTTAGTCTATTCTAAAGCATTGGTACAGTAATTTGAAGTATTCAACTGTTACAAAAAAAACGGCAACATTTAATAAAACAGAGCTTTGATTGAATGATAAGTATTTAGTCATATTGACCTAAAGTCCCTTAATGCATTTATGGAAATAACAGTATTTTTACAATTTAATTTACTACTAATTTTAAATACCGAACTAAAAAGATGAAATTATTTTATAATGTTACTAATTACTATATTTATGTAAAACCTTTAAAACACTATATATATATATATATATATATATATAATAGTATTAGTATCAATATCAGAGTCAATTTCCATAATTGTGGTTGTTATTAAATAAAATCATTTATTCAAATAAAACATGCTCATCCCCCAAACGACGACCACCACTAATCAAATCACTCCTCACGACCCGGATGTAGTAGTAACGGGGTAACCCCCCCCCACCCTCCCTGCTGGCCCCCTCCCTCCCGCTTCGACTCTCCCTCTCGGGCCTGATGAGTGAGCGGGGCTGCGAGAGCTCCCATTGAGTTCGCTCGAGCGTCTTCACTTTCTCCCGCAGCTCGCGAGCGGAAAACGTTAAAATACCTCGAAACTAGAGCGAAATAAACACATCGACTTGGTACGTGTCCCCCGGAGTTCCGTTTCGCGCCGTGTGGATTCTTCCCCTCGTTCCCGGACTGTGGGAAACGGATCCATGGAAAAGTTGCGCTGTTTTTGGTGTCTGTGAGGGAGTTTGATACGGGCGATGAGTCCCGTGAAGAGATTTTACACATTTGAAGGGAAATACACTTTTTAACTGCTCCCAACTGAACGGATTAACCACTTATTAAACTTCACCGACCAGGATATGAAGTTTGTAAGTATACCTCTACCTGATATTGCGTGAATAAAGTCTGTTTTGCACAGATTAGTTGTTAGCTAGCTAACCGTAATTAGCATTGTAGCCTCCCGAACTATTATATAATGCGACTCAGGCAGGAGTCGTTGCTTTTAGTTTGAAATGTCCATTTTATCGCTTATAATTTGACGGAAAACGAACTCTAAAACTTATTTGGTGCTGTATAGTGTTCTACATCTGCGCGTTTGGGTGTATTTGCGACTTTTCTCGCACATTTTTTTGCATTGCAACGTAATAGTCCGTTTCAACCCAGTAACGTGTGGTGTAAAAATAATGTGAGTAATTCAAACAAAAGCAAATATGAATCGTTGAACGTTCATGGAGGCTAGTTCGAACGTTTCGGCTTGTGGGAGACGTGTTATGTTTATTTTCTGTAGTTGGGAAAAGTCGAGGCGAAAATGGTTTAAAAAGTAGAAGTGGGTTCAGTTCCCCGAACTTTCGATTTTAGAACCAACAACATACAAATTGGAAAATGAGCTCATAATTTAAAATGACCTATTAAGGAATCTTGCCTACTTATCACGTGACCGTGTAGACGAGCAAACCCACCCGTTACTGCTTCTCGCAGATTTGTGTTCAGTTATGCGTTTTACTGCACATTATAATTGAAGTAGTTTGTGTCAGTTACTTCTCTCGTTTGGATTTATCACATTTACATTTGCTGCTTCAGAGTCAGAGGAATGTGTGATTTAGAGAACCAGACCTGGACTGGCACTTGTGTGTTTTTTTTTTGGTAAGCAAGTTTGCACTTCTGGACTCCGAGAGCTGGTTTCTGAACCAGGTGGATCATGTCGGGTTTCACAGAATTAGTCACTGTTGGATGGGTGTGGTGTGTACCAGCTCACCATACCTTTACTTTTACTTTGCAGTCGCTTTTATCCAAAGTAGAAGTTATTTGTCTACAATAGGCTACAGTAGATGTCTACACAGGCTATATAAAGAAACTTACTAAACAGAACAGCATGACAGTCTGTGAACACAAGACAAAGATTTTTTTAATCAGCGTTAAAGTGTCGGTGAAAGAGCTCAATTTTTAGTGCTTTTTTTAAACGTTGAGAAGGTTACAGACTTTCTCACAGGAATAGGTAAATTGTTCCACCAGACAGCTGCGGAACGAGAGAAGGTTTTTGTGAGGGACTTCAAGCCGCGTTGCAGAGGGAGAGTATTCCTGAATTAGGGAGTTGAGGTAGCATGGTGCTGTACCAGTGATGGTTTTGAAGGTCAGTGATAAAGCTTTGAACTTGATCCTGGCAGCAATTGGCAGCCAGTGCAGAGAGACGAGCAGTGGAGTGGCATGAGTCCTTTTCGGTTGTTTAAAGACCAGTCGTGCTGGTCACCACCTGGACTTCTGGCCACAGAGACCCTCGTGACCCAAACTGGACGTTCAGATGTAAGGGAGAGATGCTTTAGACGTGCGTGATGGTTGCTCACACGTCAGCTTGAGTGATAAATCCATTTTGTGGTAAAAATATGTAAAAGTAAATCTCTCTCGCTGTCTCATGGTCTGTCTCTTTCTCCAATCTCTCTATTTTATTTATGTCTCATATTACTCTCTCTGTCTCTTTTTCTTACTCTGTCATCCTTCTCTTCCTTCTCCTCCTTTCTCTCATTTTATCCTTCCTTCTCTTTTTCTCTCGCTGTCTCATTCTTTTGCTCTCTCTTTCTATCTTTTTTCTCAAATTTTTATTCCCCCCTGTCTATTTCTCCCACGTCTTTTTCTTTCTCTCGTTCTATCTCTATTTCTCATTCTTATGTCTGATTTTTTTTATCTCTCTCTCTCTCTCTCTCTCTCTCTCTCTCTCTCTCTCTCTCTCTCTCTCTCTCTCTCTCTCTCTCTCGTTTTTATGCTCTCTTTCTCATTCCCTCTCTGTCCTTCTCCCTTGTCTCAGTCTTTCTCGCATCCATCTCTATGTCTCTCACTGTCTCATTTTTCGCTCTCTTTCCCTATTTTTTTTTTACCTCTGTCTCGTTTTTTTCTCTCTTTCCTTTTCCATCTTTCTCTGTTTCTCCCCCTCTCTCTTTGTCTCCTTATGAGACACACACACACACACAGACACACACTTATACACAAGATTCGTGAATATATTCAACATATTAATACCATTAAGACCAAGTATCATTTTGTGCCACAGATACTGTCACTTTTCTCTCCAGCCCTAAACTCAGCTAGACGACATATTTTCAATCATGTTGTTTTAACGTTTTCACCGTGTTACAAGTTTTCCATCGGTGGAATTTGGGATAATGCAACATTGACGTTGGACCGCTGCCCTTTGTGAAGCGTCGTTTTTGGCCTTTTATAGAAAGAACTTTGGGCACATTTGAATTCGACGTTAAGTCTGTTTCTTCAACGGCACATTTAAGTGGCTCTGGCTTTGTGTTTTTGCTTCAGCCACTGCAAGCGATGTTTCTCATGGACGGAGGTGAAAAGCGTGGAGTGTGTTTGCTGTGAATGGTGGAGAAGTGTGTGAGCTGTGAAGGCCGTCCAGTTCTTTTCAGTGGCTTTGCTGTTCTTATGAAAACATTCACAGCAGCTCAGCACCCCCCCCCCATTCTTCCCTCATAATAACCACACTGGAAGAACTGAGCTGAATCATCGGTGCAATCATTCGTGAGGTGAGACAGAAAACCAGAAGCCTTCAGAATTCAGCCTTCAGACCAATCTGCGCTTGCGATTCTCTGTGTATGTGTGTGTGTTAATGCTTCTCTTTGACACTTTGAGGAGGATTTGTTCTGAGGAAAGATGGCCACACACTTTCAGCTGCTGCTTTTTTGCTGGACGGAACACTGTGTGAGACAATCCTGCAGTAAACCTCGCTTCAGCATAGAGAAGGAGTTAACCTAAGCCTGGAGTAGTAGCCGCTCTGGAGGCTTTACTCTCACCCGGTCAGATTTAAACACTGCTCCAGGGGTCACTGCCCCCCGCTCTCCTTACTTAACTGACCGCTGCTTCATTTCATGATTTCTGATGGATATTTTCCATGTTCTCTCTTTCTCTCTTTCTGTCAGCTCTTGAGCAGGATCACACTGAGAGGTTTCTCACTCGTCCCACACTTGCTGAAGCTGGTTTTTGTGTGAGAAGCACACAGACACATCCATGCTTTACGAAGACCATAGTTCCTCCGCTCTTAATTTCAATGTGTAAACACTGTACACACTACAGAGCAGGATGTTCATGAGATTTCTTGGTTCTATTTAGGTGCACGAGAAAGATACGCTTTGTTCCAAGCTAAAAACAAAACATTTTGCAAGGATGGTAGTAAATTGAAGTTTTTTTTTCCTGCTGGTTTGTTGAAGTAAAAAAAGAAGCATGCGCTGCCTCCCCCGCTCCGACACTGCGTCTCGCTCGCTCCGTATTTCTGGTGGGAGGTAAAATAGAGTAAACTGTGTTTGAAGTGTGTGAGTCTCTCGGCACACACCAGCTGGACGTACTGGGAGCGCTGGGTTGCCGGGGTGACCGAGCAAAGTCTCTACACCTCCATCTCACCCTTTCTCACCTGACCTCGGGTCACCTGCAGAAGCGCTTGCCGTGCTCCTAGAAATGCTGAGCAAATGCCTTTCGCTCAAGCATCGTCTCGGCACGCGTGATGAACGGCTGCGAGCGAGTGTTTATTCATTGGCAGCTGGAGACGAGCTGTCTGTCATCTCCACCCCCCAATGGAATCGAGTTTTGCATCCTCGTTTTCCAAACCAGAAAGCCCAAGAAACCAAAGGTTGAATGGTGTTTACATTCCAGTGCAAAGGAAAGAAGCATGTCTTTATTTTCTGAGTTGGGGCTGTGGAGAATGTGGTGTTGTGTAAGGCCAGAGTTCCTGTGAGGGCAGCTGCATCCACACTGATGTTTTTCCCAGGCCTGGAATGCCTTGTTCAGAGGTGTGGGGTGAATTCCCACTAATCCCCCACTCATGACTCTCCGCCATCATTCCCACCGCTCACGTACAGTACATGTGCTTGGGAAGGGACCTATGCATCTGAACTCAATTTCGGATTTTGTGGTGTGTATCCAAACTTGTCTTGCGGAGCATCATTCCGTCACACTTATAATCAGCAGCACGGTGGCGCAGTGGGTAGTGGCCAGTAAAAACGACTCTATGCAAAAAAAAATCCAATTTCGCATTATTTACCTGCATTTCTGTTAAATCGTTTCGCTCGCTAACTACCGCTGACACGTCATGTGATCCTGACAGTCTTACTAATATGCAGCTGAGTCCCGCTGTTGTGCGCGCGCCACCGCGACATACGCAATACACAAGTAGCAATTTACTTGCGAATAATCTCGTTAAATCTGGGTATCAAAAACGAAACGCGAGATTAAATAAAGCAGCGTGGGTGAAAAAGATGGCAACTGTTTAGCGATAATTGGTTTAAAGAAAGGTTTGTTAAATCCAGAGGTGTCAATAAAGTAGAAATTTGGCTTACTTTTACTTTACTAGAGTATTTATTTTTCCGCTTACTTTCTACTTCTACTTCTTATTTTTTCAAGCAAATATCGGTACTTCCTAATTGTTGCTTTTTCAAAACTAGCCGCGTTACTGCAATTTCTTTTCGGTTCGTTTTATTTCCGTGTTAAATCGATCTAAAAAATCATCCCGATAAATCGCGCCATCCGGTAAAGGTGAACTTGATTGTGGTTGGATGAGACGTATAAGGAAAGATGCGGCTTTATGGAATCAGGTTAGTGTCAATACTGCTAGTGCACGAACCAAGCCGCGGCCATCATCATCATCAGCGCAGCAGTAGTGCACGGGAAATGCGAGTAAAACGGCAAATAAATGTTCAACATATTGTCCCAGTCAGGACAAGTGTGAGGCGCAGTGACCGTGTGTAAAGCTCCATACGTCTCAGTGTCTGCCCGAGATCTCAAAACTCACGTGAATACTGAAAAACATTTCAGTTAGTGTCTTTGTGAGACTTTGAGAGATATGATTTTTGTCTTGTAAAATAAAGTAGTCTGATAAAGTAATGTTGAAGCTAGATTTTTGAACATAAGAGTTCATATTTAGGTCATTATTTACATACTATTTATTTGAAAAGAATCCAAGACTATTGCTTTTTTACAGGTTTATCAACCTCTGAGCAGCCTGTTTGGTTTAGTGTCTTGAGGCCGCGCAGATTGTCCTTTTTTCTTGAAAATCAAAATGTGGTCACCTATGGTGAAACAACTCTTTGCATGCACTTTTGAAACTGAACAAAGCATATTAGTAAATCTTATTCATCATATTTTGTTAGGTCACTCAAATAAAGGTCATTGATGACATGAATCTGAAATATGACTTTTTTTATCATTACAATTGTACACGTCAATGTTTAGTAGTGCACACATATGGTTCTTTTGTAATAAAATGCATTAATTGTCAATTATATACAACAACATTAATATATTTAATATAATAATATAGTTCTATGGCATTTTTTTCTTGCATTACTTTTATTTTTTTACTTAAACATAGTTTTATCAGTATTAGTAACAGTACTTTTACTTTAGTAGAACATTGGGCATGCTACTTTTACTTCCACGAAAGTACTTTTTAACTCTAGTATTTCTACTTCTAATTAAGTAATGAAGGTGGTGACTACTTTTGACAGCACTGGTTAAATCACGAAACGCTAACGCGGCTTTATTCACGCTTTTCACGAATGTGCAATAACGACACACGCAAGAACAGAGTATCTGACGCGTGATGTCCGTCACATTCAGACGCAGCCTCATCACACGAAGTGATCCTTTTGTCCCAAGATTTCAAACGTCTAAACACACGTTTGAATGAACTAATTTATTTGATGGTCTTTTATAAAACTATCCAGACATTCTGGGAGTTAGTTTGAATTTAATTATAAATTAAAGTATATTTTTGTATTTCCAGATTGTTGTTGTGGTTGCAAAATGGTTTTTGCATTTTTTTGTAAGGTCAAAACTTTTGGCAGTTTAAATCACTCTGGCAGGAGTGAGTAAAATCACTTATATTTACTATGGCACTTTGATTAGTCTCTGCTGTGATGCTGCTCTTTTTATATGCAACATGTTACATTATTTGCACTTGGACGATACATGTTCTTTTATTATTGATGTTTTTCAACTGATACTGATTCATTCTGAACAAAGCAAACCAGACACTGCAGGGGCACTATATGGCAAAACTGCCAAAAACACGTAAAAATTGCTCTTTTTTTTTAAAACTTTTTAAAATTGGGTGCAGAACAGTTTGTGCAGCAGCTCAGTCAGTAGCCGGTGTTGGAAACACCAGATTATGGGATTGATTCCCACTGTACAATTTTTACCAATCTTAACACATTTTTAATGACATGAAAGTTACTTTCGATAGAAGCATCTAACTGACAGTATGAAGTGGGCACCACTGAGCTAAGTGACATGTTTCAAGAAGGGAGAACGTAATACTGAGAGGAATTGAGGGAAAGCAAAAGAGAATACAAAAAGAAAAGGCAGAGAATTGCATTTGTTCTGTTTTTGCTCAGTTTTGCTGCACTTTACACTAAACCTACATTAAACAAATGTAATGATTTTCATGTTATTCAAGCAAACAGTATTTTTTTTTTGCGTTTATTGGGATGAATACACAACGCGTCGACCTGGGCCAGTGGTTTTGATTAGGGGTTGACCGATATTGGTTTTTCTATAGTCGATGTCGATTTTGAGGGGGGGGGTATCTTGAAATTTTACCCTTCATTTGCATGCTAACATGTCATGCTAATAAGAAGAAGATTCACAACATTTCCAAAAGTAACGTTTATTGAAAAATGACAAAAAAAAAACATAAGACACATGAATAACGAAGTTTTATTAGAAACTTTATAATTATAAATAATTAAAGAAATCTGAAGAGGCTGATGCTGCGTGATGCTGCTCCTCGTGTTAAACACCCTCTCGCTGGGAACAGAGGAATTTCGTTGCCATTGGTGCAAGAAGGTGTAGACGGGATGTCTTCTGTTTCCAGCATTCCAGTGGCTGACCAGTCTGTCAGATTAGAAACATTAAAGATTCAAATTGGATTATGATTGAAATAATAGTATTTAATTCACACATGCATACTTCCCTCACATAACATACAGACGAGAAGCTTTTTTTTTTCGTTTATTGTTGATTACAAGCCTATTATTGAATACACAATGATCATATTATTTTTTATATTATTTTCACAGACTTCCCAGAATTAGGTTACAGTAGGTACAGGAATTGAAGTAGTTTGTAGTTTGTAGGGTCTCTCTCTCCCTCTCTCCCTCTCTCTCTCTCTCTCTCTCTCTCTCACACACACACACACACTCTCTCTCTCTCTCTTTTTAAGTGATGATACAGTGTTTAATGTTTTATTATTTCAGAGTGTTCTTTGAAACATAAAGTGGATTACAGACAAATTTCACAGACATACAGAAATTATGTTTATATTGTGTTTCTGAAGGTTTGAGTAGTTTGAGTACTTGTCAAAGACTTTGAGCGCTAGTTAAAAGTTTGAGTATCAGCCAGTTTAGAGATTAATTTGACTTAACTATAGAAAAATTATTTAATGAATGATGATGTACAGTATTTTCAGATCTGTGCTACAAGTATAAAATGTCTGCATGTCAGATTAAGGCAGGGTGGTGTAGAAAGAAAAGATCTATAGTAGTTATATGTAAAAAATGACAAAATGTCACAAACCGCATTAGTTTAAAATACGCTAATTATAAAGTTTGAAAATTCACAGTGTTGAAAATAAAATATAAAGTAAATAAGTCTTTAAAGGCATCAATTTAACAAAATGTATACATTTGTTAATGAAAATCACATTTTAAGTAAGCATTTTTCGAACATTGTTCATAAATTATAATTGTTTGACATTGTGAACTCTCTAAAGCGAAAGCATTGTGTTTTTGCAGAGATTGAATTGCTCCGCTAGTATCTAGAACAAAAACCATTCATGTGATGCAGATTAATATTCTATCACCTCAAGTGTTAAATCACTTCTGGCAAGAGAAGTGTTCAGTTGACACATATTATATATATATATATATATATATATATATATATATATATATATATATATATATATATATATATATAATTGAACCAATGATCTGGTGTTTCCATCAACTATTGTTCGAAAACTATTCAAGCTGGCACTATAAGTGTTTTTGGCAGCTTTGTCATAGTTCCCCTGCATTGTCTGGTTTGCTTTGTTCAGAATTAATCAGTCTGTAACAATCATAGTAATAATAAAAGAACATTTACCCTCAAAGTGCCAATAATGTCATATGTTACAAATAAAACAAGCAAATAGCAGCATCACAGTAGTGACCTAATCAAAGTGCCATAGTAAAGTGTTTTTACTCACTCCTACCACAGTGATTTAAACGCCAAAAACAAAAGATATTTAAATTTAAATGTTAAATAAACATTTAATTTAAACTGATAAAAGTATCCAGACATTCTTGGAGTTAAAGACCATGAAAAAACTTGGGGAAAGTTTAGGTACTTTGTGTGATGATGATGCGTGATAGGCTGCATCTTGCGTCAGATTTGTTCTTTGGGTAATATGCACAATAGTAGTTTGGCCATTTTACTTTGGTTTAATAGTAAAGTGTGTCGTTGTTTCACAGTCGTGAAAGGCGTAAAGAAAGTCGCGTTAGCATTATACATAAATGTGTCGTTATTTAACAAACCTTCCTTTTAAGAGATTATCGGTAAAACAAGCAGTTGCCGTCTTTCTTCTACCGCGCTGCCTTATTTAATCTTGCTTTACGTTTTTGACGGCCAGATTTAACGAGCGTTTTACGCGGCGTGAGGACGTTGCTTCTTGCTTGTTACTTTGCTGGGCAGGCTGCGCGCGCGTACGCTATAGCCGCGAGGGTGGAGAACACGGCGGCGGAGCGAATAAGCCGCTGCTTCTATAAGTCTGTCGGGACTCGGGATCACCTAACGTGCTAGTGTTGGTTAGCGAGCAACACGATTGAACAGAAATCAAGAATAGAACCACAAGTAAATAATGAGAATTTTTTGAAATCAATATTTTTACTGGCCCCGTTTTTTTTTTTATCAATTTTTGTACTGGCCCCACCGCGCCAGCAGTTGGACAAGTCTGGTAGCCCTGATGGTTTTAAAAGTACGTTCGGGCCACCGGGCCATTTATATTGTCGAGCGCAGGTTTAGTGGGCGATTCGCTGCTGCACGATCGGTGAATCTGGGTAATACTGGCTGTAAAGCGGGTAAGACTCTCCTGACTCACTCTTTCCAACGCTGTGTTTATGCTGTTAGAAATGCAGAATAACACTTCAGCGCTCCACTGACCCCACACCGTTCCCAGAATGCAATTCCAGTGAGTCACAGGTTGGCTGGCGTTTGCACCAATGAGAGTGTGAGAGAGAGACTCTACCTCTGTGTCCACACCCTGTGCCCCGTGGAATGTGAACATTGTGCGGGGGAGAGACACAGTGGCTTCAGTCATCACACACACACACACACACACACAGGTTGTGCTTTGTGTGCGTATGAAGTCAGAGCAATGCAATCCTACCCGCAGTGATTCCCCGGTGCTTTCACTGAAACTGTTTGAGGTGGCCATGTTTTTTTTTTCTTTTCCCATAATGCCCTAGGAACATGTGAGCTTGTCGTCCAGAAGCTGCTGCTGAAGCGTTGCTCAGACGCACTTGTGAGGTGAAAGAGTTTGTCCTGTGGGTTTAGACTTTAAATCTGCTGTGAGATTCCTGTGGGTGTGTCGGTCGTCCCGTGTGAAGTCATCATTAGCACGTTAGTGTAGCTGAGTCAAACACACAACTCTAACACTTACCATGTCTCTTTAAATTAGAATGATTCATTAGAATATGTGCTTCACTTTGAGATGCTACAACAAGCCCAATTAAAGCCCAACTGTGATATGAAATGTGTGTGTGTGTGTGTGTGTGTGTGTGTGTGTGTTGTGCTATGCTGTGTTTACAAACACTAGACATTTCTATCCAAAGCGACTCACATTGCCAACGTTCCTCATGGGAATTGAACCCACTCCCTCATGTGGAGGGAAGGTGTAGGATTAAGATTAATAGCCGCATTCCAAAGCTTCCCGATAAAGTTTAGCGAAGTAGGGATTCCACTTCCAAAAAGTCACGTTTTAATAGTTTGTCAGAACTTGTTGCGACAAAGAATAGTGAAGGAGCGACTCGAAAGTGATCAGGCCACTTTGGCAATTTGGATTTTTAAAAAGGTTTTAAAATGAAATAACATTCCTATAAAATCCCATTGCAATAAACTCACCTGTAATGGAAATTGGTTGAAGTCCACTAGATGTATCGGGCTACATTGCACACATCTACTATCAGTTTTGTGTTCAACTTTCTTTGATCTTGCCGTGACATTATTGTTTTATGACAGCATAATACAAAAGCTAATCTGGGGTTTTAACACATATTGTAGCTGTTTGATTCCATTACCTGTCCTGGGCTTAAAACGTATCTTTTATTTAAATGTTTACCGTTACTGTAGCATACACATTTGTTTCTACGAGTTGTTACAGTTTTGCCGTTTAATTTTGCATAAAGCAGATATGTTACGTGAGCCAAGCCAGTCGTGAAGAATATTTGATTGAGCTGAAGCCTACAAGCGAAATGTACTTTAGATTCAAAAACTAGATCATTTTGGAGAGTTTCACTGCAATGCTGAATTCCGTTGCGGACCTCATGAAGAGAATTACTGTCGCAAGCCACTTTGCTGTTACTAAGTGTATGATTTGTCTAAAATGGAGCAGATTCACAGGAGCTCATGAATTATTCATGTCCTTCCTCTATAGGGCAGATAATCAACTGTGTTTTCAGGTCACGCCACAAATGTGTGTTCACACAGAGTATTTGTGTGTTGTGTTTAAACCTGGTGTTTTAGGGTCTTCTGTGCTGCGAAAAGAAGTGGTTGCCTATTTTGGAATGAACTTGACTGAATGTTAAAGCAAAACTGAACCTGACAGAATGCTGTGATTGCTCATATGACACACACTAACCCGAGGCTGTGTAATGTTGTGTGTTTGTGTGTTGGCAGGTGTCCTGTCTCACACACTCCCTCGCACGATGCTGAGCGGTGAGCTGTGGTGAGCGGCGTGTGAAGCTTGATGGCTGGATGTAGGTGAGCGCTGCAGCGCCCTCTGCTGCTCATCCCTCGCTACACGCGCCAAAGTCTCACCGTGTGATTTCAATTCTAGATAAGCTAGATTTTGAGATGCACTCAGCCGTGCTTTCCGTCTTCTGCAGGGCAACAACGATGTGTTAAAGGCGCCATGGGGAGCTGTTGTAGCTGTCCCGATAAAGACACCATCCCCGACAACCATCACAACAAATTCAAGGTAATGGAGATGATCCAGGAAAAAAAAGTCTTTGCTCAACATGGAGCTTGAAGGAAACAAATTCGTATCTCATAAAAAGGACTTTTAAACTTTATATAAAGTTCCCCAAAGCTTGATTTAAATGAATATTTAAAGCTCTGGGAAGAAGCATTGAGCTGTTTGTTCCAGACCAATCGGATTTCTGCAGTGCATTTAGACTGTTGTCATTTCATCCAGTGTGTGATCTGCCTGCCACTGACAGTGTGTCTGTGTGTGTAGGTCATAAACGTGGATGATGATGGGAATGAGCTGGGTTCAGGAGTGATGGAGCTGACGGAGGACGAGCTGATTCTGCACACGCGCAAGCGAGACGCCGTCAAGTGGCCCTACCTGTGCCTCCGTCGCTATGGTTACGACTCGAACCTCTTCTCCTTTGAAAGCGGACGGCGCTGCCAGACAGGTCAAGGTGAGCGTTCATAAGTTGGTGGAAACCTGCCACGAGGAAGATGTGTAACCCCTCCACCCGTCTCTCTGCAGGAATATTTGCGTTTAAGTGTGTGCGGGCGGAGGAGATCTTTAACATGCTGCAGGACGTCATGCACAACAACAGCATCAGTGTCGTGGAGGAGCCCGTGCTGGAGCCAGAGCTGCCCGCCGCTCCTCACACCCCCACGAGTAAGAGTAACACACACACACACGCGCACACACACACACACACACACACACTCACTCTTTCACTTCTCTCTGCAGCTCCTGCTTACTCTGTCCCTTCAGTTGCTAATGGGATCGAGCGGTTCCCATCATTCGGTGATGCGTCGTCACGTCCCTCCAGCCGCCACCCCTCAGTGGGCAGCA
The DNA here is from genome assembly GCA_017309775.1 of Paedocypris sp. Pulau Singkep. Taxonomy (NCBI): domain Eukaryota; kingdom Metazoa; phylum Chordata; class Actinopteri; order Cypriniformes; genus Paedocypris; species Paedocypris sp. Pulau Singkep. The sequence continues at coordinate 12,737,830 of MU204381.1, read as the reverse complement.
CCCGCTTGCCCTCGGTGGGGGAGGAGTCAACACACCCCCTGCTGCTCAATGACGAGACGGTACGTTGACGTTTTTCAAATTCTTGATTAATTGAACATTTGAGCACGATTACGGTTGGTGATTGCTTATTTTTACAGGTTTTTATTCTACACGTTATGTTATGCCATGGTATGTTCTGCATTGCAACTTGTAATACAAAATTTGGGGTTTTAGAGCTAAAACGAACGGTGAATTTAATCATAATGAAGTACATTGATGTTCCCCTTGAACAACACGTGCCAGAATGTGTCCAAACGACAGAGACCGCGTTGTGTTTTTGTTTGTTGCATAAGCTGCTCTTGTTCCTCCGTCTCACGTCACATTTAAAGGGTTTTTCAAGGGAAAGTAATTGAAATAATTGACCTGGACACATTTGATCCACAAGTTCTAAATGTCGATTTAGATTACTTTTCGATTAATCGCCGAGCCCTAGTCACATGTCTCCCTTTCCTCTGAATAATGCTGTGTGTGTGTGTGTGTGTGTGTGTGTGTGTGTGTCTGCAGGTACACACCTACGTCAACACCACGGGCCTGCAGGAGGAGCGGCGCTGTCGCAGCGCAGGCCACACCCCTCTGGAACCTCAGACCTCCGACCCCGAGAGCGCAGTCCCAGCCTCGCCCAGTGAGATGGAGCCGCAGGTGGTCCTGGAGCCCGAGGGCGTGAAGTTTGTGCTGGGTCCCACACCAGTGCAGCGGCAGATGCTGCTGCGGGAGAGGCAGCGCGAGCAGGAGCCGGGGGCCGTCGGCTGCAGTGTAGACCCCCTCGGCTCCCCCGCGAAGAGCGTGAACGGCTGCGGACCCCTGACCGACTGCGACACCGGCTACGACAGCGACGAGCGCAGAGAGCTGCAGAACGGCGAGCAGCAGAGCAGCCTGGGACCTCCGCTCACATCGGCGCTGAGACGCAACAGGCCGCCGGTGCCCCTCCCCGACACACACAACGCCAACAACTCGGCCCAGCGGAGGACTGCCCTGCTCAACTACGAGAACTTGCCTGTGCTGCCCCCCGTGTGGGAGACCCGCAAACCCAGCAGTGAAGCGGAGGAGGAGGAGGAGGAGCTCATGTCGCCCGCCCTCAACGGCTTCCATCCGCCCCACCCCCTCGACCCCCAGCACAACTACGTCAACACGGAGAACGTCACCATGCCCCTCAGTGCGCACAAACTCCAGAGCTCCAGTGCTCAGTCCACCGTCTTTAACTTTGACCTGCGGAGGCTCGGGGTGGGCGACCCGCTGCGGCAGCTCAACTACATAGAGGTGGAGATGGACAAAGTGTCCGACTCCAGCGGACCTCACACCCCAAAGACCCCCACCACGCCGCTGCCGCCCACCCCCACCCGCCGGACTGAGCTGTACGCCATCATAGACATCGAGCGCACGGCCGCCATGTCCAACCTGCAGAAGGCTCAACCGCGTGACGACGGCACATCCAGGAAAACACGACACAACAGCACGGACCTGCCCATGTGACCAGCCGCGCAGCCAATCAGAAATGCCTGACGTGCCCCGCCCCCCTCCATTCATAGTGAATATCAGCTCAACACTCATTCTAAAGTTTCCCAAAACTTTCAAATGATGAATCATTTTGATTTAAGGGTTTTTTTTTTTCAATGAGATTTACTCCGTGTTTACTTGTTGTTGTATTTATCAGTGTGGCAGAACTACAAAGTACCAGCAGACGAGTGTGTTTGTGATGTCACACTGTTGCACTTGAGAGCAGTAAGTGATTCTCACACGGCCGTTCTAGACTCACACAGAACACTGCGCCGTCACTTTAAGAGCTCTGCTGCTGCGCATGCTCACGCACGTACACATGCTCGTTTTGGCCTTGTTGCTAAGCAACACTAATGTGATGCTACAGGTGTCTTAGCAGCAGATAGTCTTGCACCCCATCATCCTAAAAGAGACATTATGGGGCAAATAATGTGTTTAACTTAACAGGTTGGCATAAAATGGCTGATTGGGCTGAGCTGGAGCGCCGCTGTTTGAACGATTTGTGTCCCGACAGAGACGGTTTTAAGGTTTTTTTGAGCAGATGAAGAAACCGTTGGTGCAACTGGACTCTCACACCTTTATATTGTACAGTTTATATTGCAAAGTTTATTGTATTGCTGTAACTGCATTATTATTAATGTTCTTTTCTACCTTATAGTGACATTCACCTGTGCACAACACTCACAGAACAGTGAGTGTAAAACTAGAGGACGAATGCAGATCACTTGCCAAATCCTGTTTTCAAGGAGTGAAAGAGCGAGCAAGTGTGTGTGTGTGTGCGCGCGCGTGTGTGTGTGTGTGTGTGAGTGAGTGATAGTGAGAGAACTCACATTCCGGTACTTGTCTCACATTCTACTCAGAATAGTTTTGATATTTTGCGTTTGATATACTGGGTGTCAGTTTAGTAAAATGTATTTTTTAAAACGATACAGAATATTGTGTATTTTGTGATATGTACATTATTAAATCCATCAGTGCCAACTCTATTTTTCTAGCATGGCAAATAAATCGTTATAAGGAAATCGATTAAAACGGTCTACGTGTGTGTTTCTCGTAGAAACAAGTTTTGAGTTGGTCAAAAAAGTACTGAAACTGAAGGCTGTCCAGCAGAGGGCGCTAGGACATCGTAATCCTCCTCGTTTTCTTTAGGTGTTTTTTTTTTTTTGCCCCACACATCATTTGTGTGTGTGTGTTTCGCACGTTTAAGTCTGATATTGAAGGCAGCGCTGTGTGTTTCACCACAGAAATGAATTTTCTGGCCATTAGCGGCAGACGACAGATGCTTCGCGCTTTTCAAAAACAAACACTTTCAAAGGCATCAGTGTCTCAGTGGCAGAGGAGCGAGGACGGTTTTCTGTGCTGATGGGTTCACATTAGGGGGCGTAATGATGCGGACCCCCTCCGCCTCTAACCGCGCACTGTGTGATCAGAGCATCACGGGAGCCTGTCAGAGGCGCTCATTAGTTCGCGCGCTGTTCCTCACGCCGGCTGATCAAAGCGAGAGAGACTCCGCTCAACTTCAGCGTGGTTGTGTGTGACTTGTGCGCGACCCGCCACCGTGTGAAACTCACCCACCCGCTCTTTCCTTTCCCTTGCCTCTCAAAAACCCCAAACACGCCCTTTCTGCTCTCAGGACCTCACTGTCTGTCACCTGGCAACCGTCCTGTTGCTTGGATACAACATCCTCGCTTCCTTGGCATCAAACGACTCCGAGGTAAGCGACGCGCACGCGAAGTTGCGCGTGCCAGGCAGCTATGACGTCACCGCGTGTACGGTTTCATCCCGTGCGCGAGCGAAACCTCAGTTGACGTCTCCGCATCAGATGTAAAAATTCTAACGCCATCGAAAGATAATTATTATTGCGTTTTATTTATGCTTTCATGGGTGAGGCAATATTTATTTTTGTAGAAAACGAACTATGTCTAAGAGAGCCAACAAGTGATACACGTTTTGCTCTCACGCTGATCGATGACACGCGGAGGTCCGTTATGAGGTCGGCTCGGCTCGGCTCGGCCCGCCAGACGGCGTCATTTGCATACAGACAGCGCTGATGAACAGAGACGAGCGAGAGGCAGGTCGCAGGACCTTCAGGAAGGACGCACTCGCCGCGCGGCGCAGGAGAGCCAGAATAAAGCTGCTCCGCTTTATTTGCACTGTACTGAGCTATAATGGTGTTGGCACAAAACGCCCAGATAGCACTCTAATAAATATAGCAACAACTGAATAATGCCTTCAACAGTGGAATAACGTATTTCAGTAAATTGACTTATTATCAAAAGTATGAGCAACTTTTACTCTCTACTTGACTACATTTTTGATTGAGTGTCTTTACTCTTTCCTTTACCACATTTGAATAGACACTTATTGTTACTCGTTGTTGTGAATGTGTGAAGTCGGCATCTTTTTCTACCGCGTTTAATTCATTGGGCGGACCAGGTGATGTCGCCATCTGGTGGGAGCAGATGGTACTGGATGTTTTTTGTGAGCTAAATATATATATAGCGGTTGCAATTGCACGTTTGAGTTTGACTGAGACTGACTTATTGATGTTTTTTTTTTTAATCTATTATATTCGCCATTTCGAAACGATTTTACATTTCTAATCTATATTAGAAAATAAAACATAAAAAATAGTATATATTTCTTGGTGTTTTTTAGCCTATATTCAGTACAATACTTTATTTTCTTTAAAATTGGATACTTTATGACTTTTACTCTTGTAACTTGTAATTTTTACAGTAAGGTATCTGTTATTTTACTAGGTATGGTTTTCAGGTACTCTTTACACCTCTGGCGTTAAACAGTCAATAAACGTGTCAATTCTAGGCACACGACATCGAGGACTTAATCACGTTAACTTGGTGAGAGCCGGATTAAAGCGCTAGCAGCCGTTGACTGTGTGCCATTTTAAGCATCCGCGCGGCTTTTCTCTCCTCCCGCCCCCGTTCTTTTAATAGCGAGCTATATTTAGCCCCGCCGGCGCGCACGGGGGTTTTCCTCCGCCGCTTATCAAGCACGAGCAGACGCGTGATGGATTTCCGCCGGAGAGAAACTCATTTCTGACATCACAGGTCCAGCTCTGACCCGCGGGCCCGCCTGTCGGCGAGATGCGGCTTTATCGCAAATTAAAACCGAGGAGCTGTTTTGTTCTATTTAGGCCGCTGATGAGGCTTTGAGCGTTGCTTCGAACGCATCACGGACCCCTAGTTTGCACGACGCACGAAAGCTGGTTAATTAAGAAGAGTGAGCGGAACCGGTACCCACGAGATCATAAGATCCGTTTCCTGCTTGTGCCCAAGTGCGTTTATATGCAGAACGCGCACCGCCGCCACAGTGTCAAGAGTTCCATGGTTCCCATGGCAACAGAAGGCCAGTGCTAAAATACGCCCTAAAATCTGCTGGAAGTGAAACCCGAAAGCAGGTTGGATTTCACTGTATTTTTATCAGCTAATGCTCCGACATTTGAACGTCACATCTGACACTCGCGGCTATCGGAAACAATCTTTTTAACAGAGATTCATCTTTATTTCTCCGTAGTTTCATCCCTGATGAGCCAGTGCTGCTGAAGTAATCGCACACTTCCATTTTTTACATACATTTCCTTTCATCTGTGCAGGGCGTGGGTTAACCATTAATTGCTACATTAGTGAACATGACAGATTAATTCTCTCCCGTCGCGTCAAGCGAAAGCAGCCACACGTCTCAACATGAACCAGGCACGCAAAAAATCAAGTGTTTGGAAGCTTGAATGCTGAATACGTTTTATGTGTTTGGCCTGTGACCTTTGACCTATTTATGAAACTATAACTGTTTACATTCAAAAAATAAAAGAGGTTGTTTCCTTGTATCTGAATAAGAATAAAATTCACTTAAAACTCTTGAAAACAGTTGCTGCTCTTTTAAACATGGCTACATATAATTAACAGACTTAAACACATAACATTACAAATTTTATGTTTAAGTCAAACATAAAATTACAAAAGTACACTGAAACATTGTAGTTTAAAAATTTTTTTTTAAGTTTTTTTTTTTTAATTATTTCATAATTTTACCCATGGGTCCCACACATTTGACACCACTGATTCAAAAGTTGAATACAATCAATCTATCAATCAATCAATCTATCTATCTATCTATCTGTCTGTCTGTCTGTCTGTCTGTCTGTCTGTCTATTTGTTTGTGTGTGTGTGTGTGTGTGTGTGTGTGTGTGTGTGTCAAACAAATATTGACTATAATCTCCAGTTTATTTTCCAGTGTGTAATTCTAAACATTTGTAACATGCATTTGTAATTTTAGCATGAATCTGGAAGGAGCACCACGACGTTCCTGATTTGGAAGTAAATTACCAAGATTTGTAATGTCTCCCCAAGACACTCCCCAGTCAGTGTGTGTGCTGTTGTTTCAGACTGAAAGCCTTTTGACTAGTGCAGAGCGCTCGCGCTCAGAGCCACAAGCAGAAAATCGAAAGCGACAAATTATGTAAAGCAACACATGGTCCTTTTTTTAAGCTTTAACTCTAAATCACTATAGCAACAGACTTTCAGCGCACACCTCTATTGAGATTTTAATGTGACACGTGTGTGCACGTTTAAAAAAAAACAAGTTAAGATACGAGTCATTTTTGTCGTGAGTCGTCCGTTCAAGGTCAAACTGACAAACCGGCCGGTTTATTAATTCAAAACACATCGGTTTGACGGCAGAACTCATTTAAAGTCAGTGTGTCTAGGTGAGGCTGAATACATTATAGGCGATGCGCTTGTAAACACTTCTCATTTATTCACTTCTTCTCGTCTGATAGCCGCTCTCCTCCGCTCTGGACGTCAATGAGAAGCCAATCCCACAAAGCCTCATGATTAATCCATGAAGCAGATCTGCGTGAAGACTTCGGTGGAGCTGAAACTCTCTCTGAATGATAAACAGAGCGCTCCAGCATTCAGTAAACTGACCTTTAGTCCACGCGATGAACATCATACACACACACAAACCGAATATCTAAAAAAAAAAACACAAACCATTTTTGATAAACTGACTGGCACGGAAGATTCCAACTTTTCAGAGACTTATTACACCTCAGTGAAGAGGAACATCAGGAACATTCACGATGAAAACAGCCTCGTCTAACGAGTCTTTCATCAGCCGGACTTTTCTCTTGTACATCTTCACATCGCCATAGTAACGGGCTGCTTGCTTTCAGAAGCGCGTGAAGGTGAAACCGAAGCCTTGAGATGCGGCAACTCTATTTTCTCTGGCTCTGAAAAGACTTTGACCCTGTAACTAAACCTGACCGTGAAGGCCTCACACACACACAGAACCAGTTGCCATGGCGCTCAGAAAAACGAGTGTTTGAAGAACATTTACACACAATCAAACACAGCACAAACAGGCGTCAGTCTCTGAACCTGCTCCTGAAGGCCAACGAGACATTTCACGAGGATCATTTTACTCTCATCACTACAACCCACATAATAAAATTTAAAAAAACTTACTCTGTCAGACATTAATGAGAACAATAAAGATGAAGTGTGTGTGTGTGTGTGTGTGTGTGTGTGTGTGTGTGTGTGTGTGTCTGCAGTTGTAAAAGGCAAATCAAATCACAACCGTCCTGTGAGATGAAGAACACAGGACCGTTTGAGACAGAAATAGTTCTGACAGCAGCATTGATGCGACCGACCTGACAAGAAAAGCCAAAAATAACAGGCCTGTCTCTGTTTCTGCGGGAACGACACTTACTCACAAGTTACTACTCATAATATTGTCAAATGAAACCTAGAGCTTGGATTCCCGGCAGGATTGATCAAGAGGACAAGCATCTGCTGTTTTCTCTGTGTGTGTGTGTGTGTGTGTGTGTGTGTGCTCATCTATCAGCATTTCCACCATCTGGTCAGAAGCGCTCTGTGCAGTCGCTGACATCCAGATTTCTCTCTGTTATCCATTAAAATGAACCCACTGGAGCGAAGCGCGTCAAAACAATAATGAAAGAGAGTGAAAAGCTCAATACACTTTTATTGTTTCACACTTGGGGCACTTTTTGAGACTGATGAGTGACATCACTTCCTGTCATCGCAGTCAGTTTTTCCATTCTTACTGTTTTTACTCAATTTGCACGTTTACATGTAGCAGCACTAATTACAGTTACCATTTTTTCCACGTTTACCTAAACGGGAAAATCACGTGTCATGTGCTCTGGAATGTTTTATAAATATGCTAATGAGTTCTAATGAATATGCAGAACATGTTGCAAACAGCCTGGAAGGCAAAGTGGAGGATGAACCGGCCTCGAGTGGATTAAAGCCAAACACATCACGAGTTGTTTAGGCGCGGTCATGCAGCGTGAAGCTTGAACGTGAGTGAATCGATTACACACACACACGCGGACGTACGTCACACTCCTCACTCTTCATCACTGACCCGCAGCTTTTTCTCTGCGTTTTTACAGCGGTGGATCTGGTCTCCAGACGTCTGCTCAAGAATTCTGCCTGAACAGACGAACACAAATCTCGCATCCGCACATAGAAGGTTGAAGTATTCACGACGCTTCATAAAAGTTTCAGTCAGCGCTGCAGTGAAGATGACAGCACACGCGCGCGCGCGCCTCTAACGGCACACAACTTGTTTTAGCTTTTATCTGACGTCACCATTTACATTTAGTCTTTATTTAATCCATTCAATGTTAATGTGTGCACGTGAGCCGTTAAACCGTCTCGCCGTGGTGTGTGTGTGCGCGCGCACGTGCCAGAGAGCAAAAGGGAGTGTCTGTCAGAGGAAAAAGAGTGTGGGTGTGGTGGAGATAGAGAAGAATGGAAATGAAAAGGCAAAGAAAGTCACGTGAACGAGAGGAAAAAAAGCAAAATAGGGTCGGAAAACGAATTACGCCAAAAATGTTATACCATAGATAAGAGAACATCACATAATATGAAAATAATCTCCAGAAAGATGCAGGCAGAATCAATAATGACAATTACACGAATGAGCCTGGACAGACCAACGTCGGCCTTCGGTCTCGTCCATGTGATGACCTGGTTCTGTTGTCTTACCTGCAAACTCAATCCCGTCAGACCTGAACAAAACCAAAATGACGAACTTTCAAAGAAGATCCAGATCCGAGAGACACCACCTCCACCTACCTGGGTGGACTAAAAATCACTTTCACAGAGAACTTTGACCGGGGAATGAACCGAGATATGAAGCACGGAGGGCTTTTTACACCATAAAACTGCGACACTGTAAAAATATCTTACATCTTCAAAGTTAGAAGCCACAATTACAAAATGGGCAGAGGGAGTGAGTGCATGTGTAAGTGAAAAGTCATGATGAAAGAGTGATAAACAGAGAGCAAGAGAGGGAAAGAAAAATCTTGAAAAAAGAAATGTGTCATAAAGGGAGAGAGTGTGAGTACGTCTTATGGTGCGAGCAACAGAGTGGTGGATGTGTGACAAAGATTTGGATTGTGTGAGATTAAAATTAGTGTTACTTTAAGTGACCCAGAAAAAGAGATGGAGAGTATGACAAAGTTTGAGAAGAGTGATGCGAGCCAGATATTGAGAGTGTGTCTGCAAGAAAGATGAAGAGTGTTTGTGAGAATGAGAGAAAGTATGTGTCTGTGTGCGCATGTGTTTTTGGGATAGAGAGAGAGAGAGTGTGTGTCTTTTGTGTTTGAGATAGATAGAGAGATGGCAGTAGAGCAAAGAGGTCAGACAGCAGCTTGTGCTGCAATTACGACAGAAACAATGAAGCCGCTGCTGATAAAAAGACTGAATCAAACAATCAGGCGGAGGCTAATTAAAGTAATTTACCCAGAAGGCCGAGCGGGAAGGACAAACACCTTTATAACAGCAGTTATGCGGCTAAAGTTCACAAACATCTGAAAAGAAAGTTGTAAATAAACTCAAATCTCATGAAGGACATTACTCAGAGGGTGACTAGAGCATCCGAATCTTCTCAAACACGAGACGCTGATAACTGAACGTTGCTATGGAAACCGGTGCTGATAGAAGGGGCACACCCACCACGGCAACCACACCCACAGCAATGCACATTTACATCTAATCATTGCCCGGAAACCGGATCATGTGTGATTAAAAGTACACACACACACACACACACAGACACATGCACACACACAGCAAAAAAAAAACATAGAAAACAGCAGCAGAAACGACTGGAGGTCACATTTATTAATCTCTCGTTCTACTCTGTAGTTTAGTCGATACACTAACACTTCAAGTGAAAACACATGTGCCTCTACACATCTTAACACACTTATTGCACTGACAGAGGCTGGGGAAGGGGATCAGGGTGGGTTTGCTACCACACACAGATGGAGAAGCCACGAGTGGACTGTATTTATACAAGTGACACGGGGAGATGGAGATTTCATTTTCATCTCTCTTCCTTCTGTTTCATGGTGTCAAGTGATCAGAAGTTCCGCACAACCGTTTAGTCACAGGGTTATTCTGTTCCAGACCGTCCAATCCAATTCATCGAATCCGTCGGAGTCTCGGCTGGCCCCGCCCTCCCCGTCTCGCACCGTAATAAACTGTACGTCAGGTGACACAGTGGCTGCAAACGTAACAATAGCAGAACAGGAATCACACGGATTTAATTCAACTAAACCTGCAGTTAGCAACAGCCTTGTGATTTTAATAAAGAAAACAACAAACCATTTTATGATTTTAACTCAAAGAAAACAATATTAGGGTAGTTATGGGTCAAATAAGTACAATTGAGTTTCAGGCGACACTTTGTGCAGTTTGGACAGTGTTAAATGAAGTTTATGTGGAAGATGCGTGACTGACTCGGCCCTGTGCCAGTTGCTTAGCAACCGTCTCTTTTAGATTCTCTCACGTGATATATAAAATCTAGAATAATGATCAATAACACACAGGTTCTAGAGTAAAGTGACACATGGAGGATGAGCATGAATGACTCTGATGGTGTGAAAAGTTTGCAGTTGTTGATGAATGATGGTGCACAAATGATTAGACGTGTAGAAGTATTCCCATATTTAACAGAATTTCTTCAAAAAGAAGAACAGTGAAAACAAAAGAGTTAAATTGAAAAAAACTATTCATAATTTTTTTTAAATCTCAAAGTGTATTTCCTCAACGCAGCACAGACTTCACCGGTCTGTCTGGTGCGTGTCAAGATTGACGTGGAATTTAGCTCCGACTTTTCCTTGGGTGTCAAACCCAGGAGTGTGAGGTTGCGAGCACCATCACTTAAGGATTACAGGAAAATCTGTTCAACAGTTCAGAAACAGCAAAACAGTGTTGACTTCATACGTGTTCTTAGAAAGTGGGGCAGATTTTCTTCAGTCCAGAGTCATTCCTCCTCTCCCCGCAGTGACATCACACAGGACGAGGGCGTTACCTGCTCGTCCCGTCCGGCTCATCCCTCTGATTATGAGCGAACGCTGCCCTCTGCTCGGGTGAAGCGCGTGAACACAACTGCCGAGTGATCTGTGTGTACAACCAGTGCAGTGAGGCAGAGAGATAGAGAGAAGGAGAAAGAGGAGAATGAGGGGTAAAGGCATGGGTGAATGCGAGGAAGGCGAAAGAGAGAGAGCAAATAAAGATCGGTAGAGACAGGGAGGAACTGAGAAGTGTGGGTAATGAGAAAGAAGAGTCAGTGGGAGAGAGAGAGAGAGAGAGAGAAAAGCAAGAGCAAGACAGTGGGGGAGAGAGGAGAAGATGAGGGAGAAAGGAAGAAGTGGCAGGCATGGGGAAATAGGGATCATGAGAGAGAAGGAAGAGAGAGCTAGAGACAGTAAAGGAGAGAAAAGAGAAACAGAGAGGAAGATAAAGAGAGATGGGCACAACATCATGCGCGAGTGCTCGGCTGGTTTCTCAGACGAAGACAGAGCAGCAGACGATCAGTCGATCACGTTGAGAGCAAACAAGAAGCCGCTTACACAAACATTCACACGTACATGACATTATACATACTGTATGTAACAGATCATTTTACTTTTACAGTAACAAAAAAAATAATCACAGAACTTGATGAAGCACAAATCATTAATTGCTGCAATATCCACCTGAAAGAAATTAGTTTTTCCTGAAAAGTAAAACGCTAATAATAATGAAAATCGAATTATAAATGAAATAGGTCGTTTTGTTAATAGTATTAACAATATTATTGAAAATTGTTGATCTACACAAAATGCTGAAATTATATTATTTTAAAATACAAAAAAGCCCAAAACAATAAATCATAACTGCAACTCTGGACACAAAGCATAATTGGCAAAACAAGCCAATCGAGTAACTTTCTTGGTGTATTTACCAGACAAACTGCCACAGCAGAAGCTTCTCACTGGACTGAACGATTATGAAGAGGATGATGAAGATGACACACACGAGACAGGATGGAAATGTCCACTGAAACTGTTAGACAGTCTGTGTGAGTCTTTTAGAATCAGAATCATCGCGGTGCACACATTTCAATCCAATGAGCTTCAGGTCAAAGCACAAAACAAATGCAAACCATATAAACATAAGAAAAAAAATACGGTACACAAAAATAAAAGTCACAAACATAGTGCTGCTGATGTCAAAGGTCACGAAGACATGCGCAAAGCAAATCAATGATAAGTTCTGCGCTTCACACTTTCAACTCGTCTGAATAGTTTGAGTCGTGTCATTTCCATCCGTTGATGAAAGGTTGGTGCGGTGAACGATTGAACGGATTAGTGAAATGTCGTCGCTATGAATGAATCTTCCCAATTAGGCGGATGTAAAGAGCAGAGGGCTGTGATTGGCTGGCAGGCACATACCTGTTTTGTGAATAGCTGCATCCGCCGAGCACGTGTAATCGCTGGCGGCCAACAGAAAGCACGTTCCCTCAGCGAGACGCTCGGGTTCGCGCATGCTGGAGTGACGCATGGGCACCCGCTCCTCAGAAGACATGGTGATGTCACTTCCTGCGCTGCAGTCGGCAGAGAGCACTGGCAGGGATAGAGTGAGAGATGAACACAACAGCTGGTTTTCCGGGACACTTCCCAGCTCGAGACGGGCCGGAAGGTCAAACGAAAGATGAAAATAGGACTGAAATTGGGTTGAGAGAAAAGCTTGCGTGTGGGGCAATAAAACACCTAAATCATCCACACACACACACTCCGTTTATTGTAATGAGTTACTTGTGAGGACACCTTGAAAAGCCCGAAAAGCACATGGGAATAAAATAAAGCATGTTTGAAACAAGAACCTGAGAGAAAAACAGCAGTGGTGAGTCGTGTGCATTTTTGTGTCTTCACAAGTGTCCGTCTGAAGCAACCAAACCCTCAAATACAAAATCCATAGTTATTTAAACCATCTAAGTCCAAAATACAGTAAGAACAACTACTGCCTCTCATGTAGCCACAGTAAATGCCTTTGCGTTAGGCAAAGTAGGAGTGAACAAGTCTCCTGATACTGCAGCCGTTGTGATGTGACGGTATTGATGAAAATACTTCCGTGGACAGCGAGAAAAGCAGTATGAATGAAAGAGGTATTTGAAATGATGCGAAAGAGCATTTGGAATTGTTGAATAAGCATTCGTGGACAAAATATTATTAACATCTGTTTGTGGTTCAGATATTTTTTTAGTACTTTAGTTCTTTGGTGCTTTAAAGACCCAGACGGTCCGACGTTTATTCATTGATATGTATTAATATGCCAGAATGCATATACACATTTCTTGACATTTATTTTAGAACTGTTAGAAAAAAACCCATTTGAATTGTGAATTTCGAGAAAGAAACGTCTCATGTGCGGCTTTTCGTCCGGATTACATTAGGAAATAATAATACAGTCAAATTCTAATTGAACTTGTTTTTCCACTATCCAATAATATGTATAATATAAATAAATAAAGTTCTTGTCCAGAGATCTACATTCCAAATGCTACAACAGCATCACAACATTTGTTGTTTTTATTTACCGTATTTATAACCATTCATTTATTTTTTAAATTTAAGAGAAATGTTTAAGTGTGGGGAATGGACTCCAGATGGGATTGCAGTTCCATTGTTTGGATTACGTATTAGCAAAATATAAATCAGTCATTGTGTGCTTTATATTATTATTATTATTTTTTTCAATAACAAAAAAAGCGAACAGTAAAGCAAATGAAAATGTAATAAACATCCAATAGATAATCTACATTCCAAACTGGACAGGAATATCACAGTATTGTCATAGCAGAGAAGAAGCGAGGGCCTCACCTGAGCGGTGGCGCTCCAGGGTCCGTGCGGGTCCCAGACACAGTTCGCCCTGAGTGCTGTTGCAGGCCGTGCTGAGGTCCGTCCTGCAGTAGGAGGGCGACCCGGTCTGCACCGCCTGAGGAATGTGCTTCTTTCTCTTCTTGGGAAGCTTCTGTTTGGCCATGGCCAGCGAGTAGTACATACCAAAGTTATTTACGATGACAGGCACGGGCATTGCTATAGTCAAGACCCCCGCCAGGGCACACAGCGCTCCCACCACCATCCCCGACCACGTCTGAGGGTACATGTCTCCATAGCCCAAGGTGGTCATGGTCACCACTGCCCACCAGAAGCCAATGGGGATGTTCTTGAACATGGTGTGATGACTGGCGGTGGGGTCGTTGGGACTGGCCCCGATCCGCTCGGCGTAGTAGATCATGGTGGCAAAAATGAGGACGCCGAGGGCCAAGAAGATGATGAGCAGTAGGAACTCGTTGGTGCTGGCGCGGAGGGTGTGTCCCAGCACCCGAAGACCCATGAAGTGGCGCGTCAGCTTGAATATGCGCAAGATGCGGACGAAGCGCACCACGCGCAGAAAGCCCAGCACGTCTTTGGCAGCTTTCGAGGAGAGTCCGCTCAATCCCACCTCCAGGTAAAACGGCAAGATGGCCACAAAGTCAATGATATTGAGAACACTTTTGACAAACTCCAACTTGTCCGGACTGAAGGTCACGCGCACCAGGAACTCAAAGGTGAACCACAGGACGCAAACTCCCTCTACGTAGGTGAGGGCCGGGTCTGTCTCGATCTCATACTGCTGGCTGAGGTCGGCGAAACTGTCGTTGCGGAGCATTTCGGTCTTGTTGATGACGGTGTTGAAGGCCTCGTGGGTCTCCAGGCAGAAGGTGGTGATGGAAACCAGGATGAAGAACAACGAGGCAAAGGCGATGAACTGGAAGGACGGAGATAGAGAGACAGGATGAGACTGATGGTGCGAACCGTCACTCTACTGAGTCTAAAACTGAATCTGAAAAAATAAATATGAATCAAACACATATTTCAAATTCAGTGCGCTTGTAGGGCACTATTCACTGTTACAACTGTCTCAAAGCATACATGTGTACAAATCTAAAAAAGATTGATGCAATTTAAAAAGATACAGTGAAATTGTATACATTGTTTTTGTGTCAATTGTATACAACTGATATGTCCACATATGCATATAGAATTTTATCACCTGCCAATGTTTTATATAAAGGCAAAACACGTTTATATAATTAGATGCTACAATTATTACACATTAAAATTTTTCATTTTTAATGGGAATAAAATATTATGAAAATCATTTATTGCTCCATACGTTCACAGCTAAGTGATGCTATTCTAAAACAAATATAAAACTACATGCTGGAATATTAAGCAATTCTCTGTGAACAATATAGACATTCCCAGAATGCACCGCAAGAGTGAGAAAATTCATTTTGAATTTCACATTTCTTACTGAATCAGGTGAGAGAGAGCAAAGCAGAAACCGTTTCACACTCTCTGCAGACTTGAATGTGCTTATGTAGGTCACACACACACACACACACACACACACATACATACACACATACACACCAGACGCCTGTGGCTTCGACTAGTGTAGAGCCCAGCTAGCTCCCTATTAAGGGAGCAAAAAGAAGTAATGACAGACATAACATCCCATACATGGTTTACCACAGCAACAAAACCTGAAAAGAAAACAGAATATTTTAGACTTTCCAACTTTATGCTGCTCATGTGCATTTTTATAACGAATAACCGTGAAATTCACACACGCATGTCTCACTAATATTCCAAGCGCGGATTTCTCTGTTTTGTGAATTATAAATGCCTTTTTTTCTTTTTCTAGAAAGCTCCTGTTTAATTCATCCTGGGCGCTTTCATTGAAGCTAATGGTGTTTTGACAGAAAGAAGGAGAAAAGATTGGTCAGTGCTCGCATCAATTTGATTACGGTCGCACAACATGGACACACTATTTTCTCTATAGTGATCCAGAGAAACAAATAAATAAAGATGTGAAAAATTACACTTGGTTATATACTCACAAAGGACATGTGACGTGACTCGTATTGCATCATTAACAAATACTCTTGCAAGTACACACTCCATAGTGCACACCGTGGGCTAATTGTCCCTTCAAAGCAATTGTTCTCTCTGTCAAGTTATTAAATTATTGAATACTCAGACGACACAAAACAACAGTGTGTGATTTAAACTCCTGAGACAGTGACGGAGTGTGTTAGAGAAACTCCTGAAGCCTTCCACTCCAGCACCAGCCATCTGCTCATCCTCGGGTGACGTCACACACACACACACACACACACACACACTTCCCGCGGGTCGTGACAGATGATCGTGTGTGTGTTCTGTCTACAGGATTCTCGCTCTAATGACACAAACACTCAAACTGTGTGAAGGCTCAAGCAGTGCGGAAAACACAAACACACAAATGCCAAGCACACAAGCCAAAATTCAATCACATAACTACAGTATAGCACTGTTAGAGTCATGTTTTCCTGTCCTATCAAACTAAAAGTAAATACTGTATAGCTGAAAGCAGCAATGTGTGGGTTTGGTTTCTACATGGTTAGTGTTAAAGCGGATGTAGTCTTTCTTTCTTTTTTTTCCTTTTTCTTCTTTCTTTAGATTAGAATCTTTAGAGATTGGGTTTGTACAAAACTGGATGATTTGAAAGAAATCTAATATAAATTTAATTTTTATATGTTTTATATATATTTCATATGAAATTTTTAAAATGTTAAATTCAGATATTCAAAAATGTTATATATTTTTAAAATAATTAATATATGAAATTATATTTGTATAATTAATATATGAATTAATATATGTCTTGACATCATTGTTAGATATTTTAATATTTAATAACTTAAATCTTATTTATAATAACTTAAATCTTATAACTGAATATAATATTAATCTTAAGTAAATGCAGCACAGCCAGACGCCTCCTTGTCTGTGTGATTGAAGACCGCTTGATTTGTTTTTGATATTCGTGTACGACTATCTAAAAATTGTTTTGACTTATTCTTCTCTGCAGTATGTGCGTTGAAGATTCTTATACAAGATATTCTGATCCTTACGTAAATCTAAATTACGGTAAACCGCCACGTCTACCAGTCTCTGTCAGACCAAGGACAGGCCGAGCTTGGAGCTAAAATCTGTGTCAAAGGTTAAGAAACTTTTTCACTAAGAAATCCTGACATTTTGACTACTTGTAATATTTATATTAATACTTTCTGGTTATAATCATAGCAATTTAATTAACACCAATAACCAGACAATCAAATTAATAGAAATGTTAAATTATTTTACAGATTTACATGTGCTTTGAGACAGTTAGAACTGTGAAAAGCTTCTTAATAGTAACTCAGAACTCAAACTCAGAACTTATGTTATTTTATGATTGACCAAAAATAATATTTAGGATATAAAAACGTATAAGTAGTGTTTAATAATGTTATTCTCATTCTCTCTATGTTGAGACCTCCATGGCAACGTCTATCTTTGTTGTAACTAGATATCACGTGTCTCCGTCCTCCTACAAATCTCGCATCCTGTTGATATTCACGCGATATATGACGTCATTTAGGGTATAAAAGATCCGCATTTCCTGACTGTTATTGAGTAATGCATTGAACGGCAAAATAAACATGTGTTAAACCTTAACGCTGTGTGGCTCATGCATTACTCCTGGATCCAGCTTCTGAACAACTGCCTTCGACAGAGACCTGCACAATCTCGGCCATGATGAAACACCTGACTGATTTAAAATTATTATGAAGCCTCCAAGAAAGATAACAATCTTTCAATCATTTTCACAGCAATTGTAAAAATTACAGAGTTTGAGAGCATGAATATAACTCTCTGTAAAGTGCACACATTAATGAAAAGAGGCGAACAGAGAGTCTTCTCCTCCACTATATAAAATTGTACTTTTGTGTACAATACTTTTGTAAAATTGTGTACAGTGATCAAAAAGACATTCTATTATGTTCATGTTAAGTTAGATTTTTTTTTATTTTTTGTTTAATTTTGATTTATGACATCATTTTATATGTTGTTAATCAAGAATGTTTTTGACATTGTCGGACATTTTATGTAAAATTAGTTTCTATCAACTTTTTTATATTAACAGTTGTTCCCTTTCATCGTCAGTTCACTTCGACGTCTGTCAGATGGACTGACGATGGAAGAACGGACGGTAGCCGGTTTGATGCTTCAACTCTTACAAAAGTTCAAGTTCAAGTTCAAGTTATGTGAAAAACGCCAATGAACGTCAAGTGCATGACTGCATGAACTTGCATGTCGCCTTTGAACCGGATATCTTTGAAGGTATATCCTTCGCTGATTGAAGCTGGTCAAGTTTACGCAAGTAATCATAGACGTATTTGGACTTAAAACAAATGTTATTATGGTCTGGTTAATTGTTGTGTTTTTTTTCTGTTTAGTTGTCACCAATCCTGAAAATCTTGTTATTTAATGTTTAACAAGGACTAGACGTTTTTCAGCTGACAAAAACAGTTAGCTGACAACTAGTAAATGCTTTATAACACCAGGAGTTAATCATGAGTTAAACAGGAATCTATGTCAATCAACATTTATTAACACCCGGAATGTTAATACACAATGATTGTAAAACGGATATTTTGTGTCTGAAGAAGCTTATTAAAAAAAAATCATTAACAGACCATTAACAAAGTGTGATAATACAATTATTGAGCATGTTAGATGCTTTTAAAGCATGAATAAAGCCTCTATAGACCTACAGTATATGCTAACTAGTCAATAATGTCTATTAATGTAGGAATCAAAGGAAGCAATGCTATATAAAGGTTAAATGACTATTTACTGATGCTTAATTAAGGATTCATAGTATGTAGTTATTGACGTTAATTAAATTAAATTGAAGTTAATTGTTACCAAAAACTACAATGTACAGTATATGTAATAATGTGTGGGTTTGTTTTTAAATGTATTTAGCTGTATTTTAAAAAGCAGACACACTATACATGTTTTTGTATATTGATGTTTACTAAATTGTTAATTACAAAAATATGACTTACAATTAAAATAATTTTAGTGTTTAATTTTAAAATTAATTTCATTTAAAGTTTCAATTTATAATTTAAATTTTTTTTTTTAATTTAAATCATAAACCAAGATGAAGATGATCAGAGCTTCTCCCTGCGAAAAAGGAGAGCAGGAGCTTGTTTGTCTCTTCACAACCACTTCTATTGTGTTCGCTGCCATCTTATCAGGCTGCCACGGCAACCACACCCCATCTTTCCCGCTCTCGTTTTTCCTCCTTGTAAAGGGAACGAGCACAGCAAGAGAGTGAAATGAGTGGATTTTGGTAGCGCTGGGGAGACGGCAGGGAGAAGAAAAGTGTGTTCTGGCACAAATCACAGGGATTTCCCTCCATGTGCAGAGACACTCACAGATTCCCAGAGTCGCGTGCCCCAACAGAGAGCAGACACACAAGCAGACGCTCTCACACACATGCAGACAAACACGCTGAAGTCGAGACACTGACAGACAGAAAGCACACAAGCATGCAGACACACATACTGACACACTCGCAGACGCACGTACTGACACACTCATGAACACACATGCTGACACACTCGCAGACGCACATACTGACACACTCGCAGACACACATACTGACACACTTGCAGACGCACGTACTGACACACTCATGAACACACATGCTGACACACTCGCAGACGCACATACTGACACACTCGCAGACTCACATACTGACACACTCGCAGACTCACATACTGACACACTCGCAGACGCACATACTGACACACTC
>MU204381.1:12703991-12718132 GCA_017309775.1 Paedocypris sp. Pulau Singkep | reverse complement strand
ACATACTGACACACTCGCAGACGCACATACTGACACATACTGACACACTCGCAGACACCCATGTTGACACACTCACAGACAAACATACTGACACTTGCAGACACCCATGTTGACACACTCACAGACACACGTGCAAACACACATGCAATCACTTTTGCAAGACACACATACTAACACACTTTTATAGATGAGTTCAGAACAACACAGAAACATCTTGTTTTCATTACAAATTATTAGTGTGTTTTGTTCCACAAGCTGAGCAGACGTACGGACATTTGAAAATTACAAGTCTTCCAGTGTGTCTGAAAAGTTGAGAACAGAAAACAGACGGCAGAACCAACAACAGATGAAGCTGAACTGACATTTCCTGCTAAGACATACTCTCCCTTTCTGACACTTCAGATCTCTCTCATCCTTTCTCTCTCATTTCTTTCTCTTCGTGTGTCTCTCTGTCTCCTTCCATCTCTCTCCGTCTTCTCTTACAGGGGAAAGCTGGTTAAACTCGGCGTGCTGCCTTCTGCCCACGTATGTACACAATCTCAAACGTTTCCTCTCATCTCAATAATTCAGAATCGAGAGAGTGAATGAGATAGAGAGAGAGTAAGAGAAAGAGAAGAGATTATATAGACAAGGTAGAATGAGAGAGCGGGACAGGAAAGCAGGCAGAGTGAGAGAAAGGGGAGAGACAGTTAGAGACAGGGCAATGAATTGATAGAGTGTTAGAGTGATAAAAAGAGAAGCGAGAAGCGAAGAGACAGGACAAGAGATAGATCAAGAGAGAGAGAGACAAGATGGAGGGTGAGAGACTGATCGAGAGAGCAGAGGTGGACAGGGTGATAGGTTAAGAGATTTAGAGAGCATAAGAGAAGGAAAGTGAGATACTGGTTTAGAGACAGATTGAGATTGAAAGAGAAGAAAGAAACGGAGGGTGGGAGTGTAGGCAAGAGATAGAGAGTCTGAGAGAGAGAGTGAGAGTAAAAGACTGTGAGAAAAAGAAGAGATGGGTGAGAAGGTGTTTGAGCAATAGATTGAGAGAGTGAGCGTGAAAGAGATTGTGAGATAGACTGAGAGAGCGAGAGAGAGAGAGGGAAAGAGAAGGAGGGAGAGAGTAGAAGACTGGCAGAATGATAAGAGATGGAGGATGAGAGTCAGAGAGAGAGAGATTGAGATAAAGAGTGAGAGAATGAGAGAGTGAGCTAAAGAGTGAGAGAGAAATATTTACAGTCATTTGGCAGACGCAAAGTGACTTAAAAATGAAGTGCATTCGAAGCAATTTGTCTGTAAAAAGAGGCAGTAAATGTTTACACCAAGCGATAAAAAGTAACACTAGACAGAAGAGACATGACAAAGAGAGAATAGAGTGAGAGAACGAGAGAGTGAGAGATATGAGACTGAGAGAAATAAAGAGAGAATGAGCTAGAAATAAAGAGAGAGAGAGAGAGAGAGAGAGAGAGAGAGAGAGAGAGAGAAGGCTGATGTGCCTTGTGGATAACAACTGAATCACAAGCCAAATGAAAAATAAATGTTTCTCATTTCAATAAATGAATTGACTAACACATCTGATGTTCTGCACTTTGATTGAACCATCGTTCACGCACATGAACAATCACTGAAACTCACATCTTTGTTGCTACAGGAAACATTGGCGAAAACCCCTGAAATCTGGTTAACTTTTCCACATTTTCTCGCTCTGAATACGTCACGAGCTGGGTTGATCTAGAGCAGAAGTGCTAAAATCTCTGTCCTATTTGTGTCTGTAAGAGGTAGTGAAGTGAGACGATGTCGTCTCTCTCGCTCAGATCTGTCGCTCCTTCCAGAGAAACACTTTAAACTCAACATACAAAACACAACCTGAAATAGCAGCGCTGGCCTCGGCTCAGATATAAATAATTCTCAAAGTGAAGGTGTGATCTCGCTTTTATACGATTGCAAATGATCACGTATTAAGTATCTAGCACACTTTGTTTGCCATCAGCTGCATGCGTGTGTGTGTGTGTGTGTGTTCTTTATCTTTGGTTTTGGTCTTCACCAGGAGCCAAGGCCAGACATTCTGCAGTTGCTATGGTAACGACATTACGTAAGTTGTCGTCGAGATAGGCAGTGTGGATGAAGACAGGTGTGACAACACGATGTCATTGTTCCTAAAGATGACACACACTCTGAATTACTGAACTGACATTTTTGTGTGTGTGATCGTGAAGCTGAGTTCTGCTGTGGTGGGAAAGTTCTAATACATTTCAGAAGACTAGCTTATATCACAAAGCAAACACTCTGTCCAATCGCTGTTACCTGGTATTGTTTATTCATTTGTTGAGCAATGTGCGGTTGATGATTATGTACAATACATTGGTTTTTCAATCTTAAATTACTAGATTTTTGTTGAAAAACCTAATCACCGCACTATAGATTATATAGTGAAAGTGAAAAAGACCAAGCATGAAGTTAGTCATACGTAATGTCAAAGCAATTCTTTTTTTTTATTTCTAAAGAGATTTGCTTTGACTCCAAAAGCATCTGAATTTTGTTAAGTATCTCAAAAGACTCTCATAAGATATTTAGCACATTTTACTACCACGTTTTTCTTTTTACAGTTTTAAAATGTAAATATAATAAAAATTGAATTAGAATTACAAGAAACATTTTATTATAATTAATACATTTCTTATTACCATGTGACACATGCACACACACACACACACACACACACACACACACACACACATACACACAGGCCTGATTAAATCAAAGTGAAGGTTTCAGGCTTTTTACACAAATAACACACACACACACACACACCCACACACACACACACACACACGTGACAGAGTCGAAAAAGAACGAGTAAGAGGTTTTTTCTGCAGATGAACCAGCATAAATCATGAATGCTGGTGTTCGGGAGATGAATGGTGGGTAATTTGGCTAAATGGATATAGATGGTGTGGCTGGTTCATTATTAAGAGTGTTTGGAGAGATAGATGTACTGAATGAACGTTGGAGGCTGCCAGCTAGAAAATTCCACCATCATTACTTTCCCACTCGCTCCTAATGAGGAGAGGAGAAACCATGGGCCATCAGACCTGGTCACATGACAAAACACATGGCCGATGGGATTGACTAGAAAAGATCTCAATGGATGAAGAATCATCTTTATGAGGCACAACTACACGATGTTTGACTGGTTCCTGAAGGTTCAGCTCTCTGAAATCAAATTGTGCCACCCTCTCCAAATAACGTGGATGAAATAATTCAATTATTAAATGTGCCGACTTTTTAAATGTGGGAAAGCCATTGTGAGTTTTCTGACGGGGAAACAGTCAGAAGTGTGGCCTGCTGATGGAGAAGTGTGAGTCAGTGGATTGGCTGAAGATGACACAACAGCTGGAACTCCTCTCACAGAAAGGAGTGACACAGGTCGGTTCCTTTTTATCAACGGGCGTTTAGTGTCATCGTCTTCATTCGGTCCCGCGACGCCATTAACAGTCATCGAACTCCGAACACCAATCACAAATCGCCAAACGCTGTGAGAACTGCGTTTGAACATTAACATAAAGCAACATTTAACACAAGTACAGCATACAATACAATCGTGAGTACAAACATAAAATACCTCGTTTGCCGTGAAAAGAGGAAAACTTTGATAAAAGAAACTTTACAGAGCCTTGTGTTGCATCTGCACCACCTTCTGTACTGAGTGACGTCATTTCCATTAAGATTAGATGTCGTAAACCATATTTACATAATATATTCAAATGAACCTTAAATTAAAGTGTGATACAAAACCCAAAATAACATTTACAAAAATAGATTTCAATATAAACAGGTTATTATAAACAACAAAACATTTGTAACTAAAGCAGGAGTTACAACAGCTATTTTTGTCTTTAGAGAGACCCACCGACCCAGAGCCAACCTGCCCTGCCACCTACAGCTCGCTAGACAACTTCAGCGCACGCCATCTCGCTGGTTTAGAGAGTAAAACAACCAAGGCCGGTCACAAAAGCACTTCAGAGAATCTCAGCATCCATCTCCAGAATTCATGGCACAGAGCGCTTGTTTAATGTAGTGAAAGATTGTGAGGGGAAAAAAACAGTGGCAGTGGGCAACAGGCCAAAAAGCATGCGGAGATAGAGTGAGAGATATGGGGGGGGGTGAAGAGATAGAAAATGAGATAGAGAAGGAGGGGGCAGAGATAGAGAAAAAGAGAAATGATGGGGTTTAGAGAGATGGAAAAAGACAGAGAGGAAAGGGGTATAGTATGAAAAAGAGAAGGGGCAGAGAGTTCGAGAGAAAGAGGGGTATAGAAACAAAAATAAATTTAGTTAGAGAAAGAGAGAGAAAGAAGTTTAGAAAAATGAGTTAGAGAAAGAGGGGTAGGGTGGATACAGAAAGAGAGTTAGAAAACAAAAAAGAGAGACAGAGACTTAATGAGAGACAGAGATGAATGCAGAGTGAAATAGAGAGTGAGAAAAAAGACAGAAAGGAGGATTGAGATGAAAGTGATGGAGACAGCAAGAAGGATGAACTTGTGTTAGTTAAAGCAACGTTACCTATAAGATAAGTATAAATGTACAATATTCTGTATACTGTATGTAATTATAACAGAATAACTGAACCAAAGAACTGTTACACTGTTTTATGGTCTTTTCATAATAAATCTGAAAATGTATACATACAGTTAATGTAAAATGCTTTTATTGATATATTATTATCTTTTTAATATATACACGTACTGTTTTTCTTCATGCATTGGTTGTTTTATGTGGTTCTATTTTGCTGTCTTTTCATGTTGAACTGGCATTGCTCGTGTACAGCACTTTGGTCAACGTCAGTTGTTTTAAAGTGCTTTATAAATCAATCTGATTTGATTTGATCTGATTAAAACAAGATATTAAATAATTCTAATATCAAATGCATTTTGGAAAATTACTAAATGTATGAAAAATATTCTAAAAAGCTATCAATTATACATGTGACTAAATTAGAATTGAAAAGAAATGACACATGCCTAAATACTCAAACTGGTGCGTTCATTCCTTGTTCTTGCCTTCATTATTGTTATACTACTAAAAGATCCTGATGGCTCTGACAGCAAAGACTTCACAACACTCCACTGTTGCCTTTGGTGTTATTTTTAACTTCTCCTTTCTTCTGTTTCGTTTGGTTCCATTGCAGATCGACTGGACTGAAGTGATAGCTGGGAAATGATCAGGAGATAAAACTCTTTAAAGTTATTTCAGAGCCAAGACAGAAATAAAGCCGCGTATCGAATCACAAAAGCTGTTTTAGTAAGAAATGTAACATGATCGAATACAATTACACAAATGAGTGTGGAGAAAACAATACGCACAGCTCCTGTTCACTCCCTAGTGAACGACCTTGTGGTTTATTCCCTACATAGGCAGCTGTAACCGTATCACTGACTACTTTAAAACACTCTCCGTGTAACACAATAATTCCAATAAGAAGTCGATAAAGTACAGCAGAGCTACAAGGATGAACGTATATATATATATATATATATATATATATATATATATATATATATATATATATATACACTGTATATATGACATTTAACTTTAACTTCATTTTAATCATGCTTATTTTATCCAAATATATTTTCACTCAACTGAACAACTATACTCCCTGTTAACAAACAGCTGCACGTCTGGACATCAGTCTGTCAAGCTCCTGAAGTTTGCTGATGACACCACCATCATTGGCCTCATCTCTGACGGAGACGAGTCAGCCTACAGGAGCGTGATAGCCAGTCTGATGTCATGGTGCAGCTCTAACAACCTGGAGCTCAACACTCTGGAGGCAGTGGAGATGACAGTGGACTTCAGGAAGAACCCAGCCCCCCTCCCTCCTATCATCCTCTGTGACACTCCAGTGACCTCTGTGGAGTCCTTCCGTTTCCTCATCAGGCACCATCATCAGCCAGGACCTCAAGTGGGAGCGGAACATCAGCTCCATCACTAAGAAGGCTCAGCAGAGGATGTACTTCCTGAGGCAGCTGAAGAATTTCTGCCTCCCTGTGAAGCTGCTAGTGAACTTCTACACTGCCATCATTGAATCAGTGCTCACATCCTCCATCTCAGTCTGGTTCGCTCCCAACTCCCCACAGTGTCCCAACTCCCCCCGCCTGACACCCCCCCCCAACCTCAATACAATGACTTCTACTTCTCCTGCCAGATTTGTTTACATTTGTTATATGTTTACATCTCCCTTTCCCCTGATGTGCACTGTCACTTCATGTCATGGTTCTGTCTGTGCAATTGAATGTATGTCGTGATGCACCAATTACACCAAGACACATTCCAAGTTCAATAAAGTTCTTTCTGACTTCTGACTTCTGAACCAGCAACTTTATTAGGTTCCCAGTATCTCAGTCTGTAGAGCGCTGGTGTTTGGAATACCAGGTCATAGGTTTGACTCCCAGGGAAAGCAGAATAAATTGTGAATTGTGGAAAAATTGAAAATGACTTGAAAATAAAAAATAAAGCAAAGGTTCACCTTACTACCACCTTTGACTTTCAGAATTGCCTTCAGATTACTATTACCTTCCGATTTTCGTCCATATTGACACGGAACATTTACAGTTGCTGCAGATTTGTCGACTGCATGTCCATGATCTGTTTTTTCATGTTTTGATGAAAAAAGTCTTTCCATGCTATCCGAACTAATCAAAAATTGAGAGTGAAATACTCCATAACTACATGATTACAATACTTAGCGTTGAGTTTACGATGCTTAGCTTTAATTTAACAAATTGCACCATCATAAAAAACTTTTAGTTCTGTGCTACTTGTTTGTTTTAAAGGAAAAAAAAAGGTGTTTAATATTGTGTTCTTGTCTTATTTCGGCTAATAATGGAAGCGGACGGATGGGCGTGTCTGAAGCAGCTTTATTGGGCCAAAACAGTCGTGTCTTGATGTGTATATATTTACTTACTATATTATAACTAAACATTATACCATAATAAAATGGCCTTCCTTTGACCACAACAATATAGAGAAAGCGACAACGGTTTATAAGTTATAGAGGTAAACGCGGACTAGTTGTTTCACCACATTGATGAAGAATTTCCCTCAGGGATTAATAAAGTATAAACCCACTTATCAACCCTACACACAGGGCTGCTGAAAAGGAGAAAGTTCTAGCAAGAGATGTTAATTCTTAAATTAAAATTGGTTTTAAAATTAGTTTGTTTGAATTTCAACTTACTTTTTTGTCCTAGTAAAGATCCCTCATATGAGCACAGTTAACCAGTAAACACATCTTTTGTGGTCAAAAAAAAAAAAAAGTCCAGTCCAAAAACAAATAAATAACCCAGTGGAGCGTGAAGAAAGGGCGGACGTGGAGTGCTGAAGGAAACGTGTGGTAGGTTGAGGGTCATCGAGATGAGGAGATGGTTCTCAGGCTGCTGAAGTGACTCCTAATAGAGCAGCAGTTACAGCTGAACCAGCCGCCCGGATCGACTCGACTCAACAGGATAATTACAGCCGTCAGCCACTGAAGAGCCTTCACTTAGCACGGCACACTGAAACCTATCACAGACCCCGGACGTCAGAATGTATCATCATCAATGCTAAAACATCTCAAATCTAAACATTGAATATAAAGAGTGTATTGCTTTGGTTCAACAATATACTCCAATAATTTGGTTCAACAATATTTTGCAAATAAACGCTGTTCACATTCAAAAATACTGAAAACGGTGTTACAAAAAAGTTTGGTCATGTAAGTCCAGTTGTAATGTCTCTATTCTGGTTACATTATTACAAGGCCTCTATAGAAGGATATCAAAAGCTAACACATTAATGCTCTCACAAAATTCAGGCCAGTTGGTACAGGCCTGGTACAGGTGGAAGACCTTTTGCATGTTCAGCACCTAAACTCTGTAATTTTCTGCCCATTCGAGATTCCAAAACAGCTAGTCAGTTCAAGTCTAGACTGAAAGCATCTCTTCATTGAAGCACATTTATAATTTCAAAATAACATCCCTGAGGAAAAAATGTCTGTAATCAAAACCTGCATGTATCAATTAAACCGCTTTTGAGTTTAAAAATTAAGGAAACAAATCATTCTAATCAAATTGTTTCTGTTTTCAATATCTTCCTCAAGTCTTTTGTCCAAAGTCATACAGCTCCTCTGAGAATTTATAAATATTACAACTGAATTTATAACTGAAATAAGTATTGGATCTTCTATAAGTCTTTTGTACGTAATGTAAAGTGGACCTGTTCACAGAAGCAGTCAAACCAGTATAAAAACTCTTCACCATGGCCTTCACCAAGACCATCATCTAAAAGACAGCTGGTAGCCTCAAACCAGTAGGTAACACACTATACAGTGAAGAAGCTCACTTCTTCCAACATCTCAACATCTGCCCGATTCAGAGGAAGCCTGGGTGAAATTGTTGAGACGAGACCAAAATCAAACTCAAGATGGTGAAAACTATGCTTTTCCCCAGGGTGACAGGACAATTGCAACACGAAAATAAAAAAAAGTATGGGGACATGCACCATCAAATTTTGAGAACCAAATTCCCTCATTGAAATAGTAATGGCGACCTGCAAAGTGGACGTCGACGTTGGCCAAACATTGTGGCCAATAACAAAAAACGTCTGACCTCTTTCTTTCATTATTGTATTAAAATTGTACAACGCTCAATTTTTTTATTGCTGGGCAACTTACACAATCGCAAGAGGTTGAAATAATGTTTGTCCTCACTGTATGTGTTACTCATGTAGGTTTATTTCAGTGAGGATTGTGTTATTTCTGTCTATAACGAAAAGGAACCGTCTGAATATAACACAAGCTGAATGTGTTTGCACAGTATTCTGGGAGAAAAGCCCTGATGATTCAGCATCAGACAGAAAAGGTCTAGGAGATAAATATCTTGTCCCAGTTCCAGAACGGTGAGACACAAAAGTTTAAAATCCCGGGAAAGGACAATTTAAAAAGGTGAAGCTCCTGAAACAGTGAAAACCCCAGTGATACAGGAATCCTGGCACACTTTATCTGTTTTATCTAATGGGTAAAACTAGTGCTGACAATACGGAAATAAACAGAGGGAAATAAAGAACGAGACAGAAAAGAGCAATAGCAGACGAGAGAACAAAAGGTTTAAAATCGACAGACACAAAAGAGGAAAGATAGAGAGAGAACGAGCGTCAGCGAGACAACAGATCAAAACAAAGAGAGAAAGTTAGAAAGAAAAGGAGTAGCTAAGTCAGGCACAAAGTGAGATAGAGACAAAGGAAAGCTGAAAGAAAAACAGAGAAAAAGATTGATGAGAGAAAAGGGGAAAATTTGAGAGAAAAGTCAGAGGAAATGAGGCAGAGCAGAAGAAAGATAAAAAGACTAAGATAGAGAAGAATAGAGAAGAATAAAAAAAAAAGTCAGAGAGTAAGTGAGACAGGTACAAAGGAACACAAAAGACAGAGAAAAGACATAAAGAAAAAATATAAAGAGAATGATGAGAAAAAAGATAAACTAAGCCAGAGAGGGAGAAAGCGAGAAAAAGAAAAAAGACAGAACGAAAGACAAAGAGAGAGATTAAAAGAGAGAAAAAGAGAAACTAAGTTAGAGAAAGAGTGAGACAGGTATGAAAAAAAGATACCTTTTTTTCATACCTGTCTGAAAAGACTTAAAGAAAAGAAAAACAATAGAAAGAAAAGAAAACAGAAAGAAAAGAAAAACAGAAAGAAAACAATAAAGAGAGATGTAGAGACAAGTGAAACTAAGCCAGAGAGAAAGTGAGACATGGACAAAAAAAGAGAAAAGACCAACAGAAAGAAAAAAAGAAAGAGAGAGAGAAAGAGAAGAGAAGAGAGAATAAAGGAGTGAAATGTCAGAGAGACAGAGAGAGTGAGACAGACAAAAAAGATCAAAAAGAAGGATAGGAGAGGACAATAGAAAAACAGAGTTAAAGGGAAAGAGAGGGAGAGAGAGAGATGGAGAGAGAGGCCCCAATTTGGTACACGGAGGGCGAGTTTCACGTCTCTGGTGGGTCAAGTCGGACACACACTGCCCTTGAGCTAAATCCAGCAGCCTCACCGTGCGTGCGTGTGTGTGTGTGTGTGTGTCACTCGATGAAGACAGAATCTTATTTTAGCTTCAAACTGGCTATTTGTTCACCTGAACAGACACACTCTCCACTGGAACCCGTCCTGCTGCAGAAACAACCTCTCGCACCTCCGCCGGGCCTGAGATTCACAACAGACACATAAGAAACCAACTTCAGAATGCGTGAACATTCCAGAAAATTGTAAAGAAAGCCGGCAGGCGAAACACAGGAGAGAGGCGGACGTCCGACCGGCTTCATTAGGCTGGTGACACTGAGGGACGCTTGAAGCCGCAAACCAGTTTAAAGCAGCTCAGATTCAGCAGAAACAGCCCCACAAATATCACAAAACAAGCGCGAACCCCGCGTCTCGGACGGCGCCGGACATGAAAGATAGATGATTCCTGTTTGACTCCAGCATGAGCATCTCTCTCGTTACGCTTCAGCAAGTCCTGTCAGAAAACCATCTAATGATTTTCTGTTCTAATCGCCGTCAGAGGACAGGATGAAGAGTGAGCTGCCAAAACAAACAGGCAGAACCGGCTTATATACGAGACACAACGGGAAACATTTGATTGAGTTGAATATATCAGACGGGGAAAAAATAGGCTGTTCCATCACCAATCATTTACCGGCAATTAATAATGTAGTCCATAAGCCTTTACGATAAAAATGAAATCATTTATCCCCATCAGTGTTCCTTCCTTTTCTTCCTCCTCCTCATCACTCTTCATCACAGTTTATCCACATCATCATCAGTGTCTTTTTCTTCCTCACCTTCATTAGTGTCTAATCCTCAAACCATGCCTGCTTAGGATCTCCCTCCTCACATCACTCTCACACTCCTCTTCCTCAACTACACAATCAACTCTTCCTCAGTATTTTCTGATGCGCCATGGTTCTCTTGCTCTTCCTTTCCATCTTCTTCCTCAATCTGAATCTTCGGCATGTTTCTCTTCATCATCCACCTCATTATTTTCCTCTTCCTCACTACAGGAGATCACATGCTGACTGAGACGCGCAGACTGACCTGTGGCTCATTACCGACACATCATCTGTATTACATGTGAATCATCTCCACACAAACAGCGTGTGAGACAGAAGCAGATTCCTGAAATCAAACGCTGCTCTGAATGAACACGCCGGCCCGTGAGCGATAAGGTCACCATGGAAACCAGGTCTCGCAGCATCTTCAGACGTGCGCCAGTGTTAACCTCTTAAGTGGAAGAGGCAAGCTTGCCATCAACACACACATAAATACACACTGCGTGAGTCTTGCACAAACACTGTCTACAAGTTGAACGATGGCTTGACCATGGGAGTGTAGGGATGCAAGCTGAAAAGCTTTTCCTTCACAAAAACAACACGTACACACACACACACACACACACAGTTACTCAAAACCTCGATTTATGCTTCTTTCTAACACCAAGGTCAATGCCACAGTTCACCCTCATTAAAAATGGAGGGAGCAGACTGAGACTGAGATTAGACGTCTGGAGGAGCAATTAATTATTGATTAGATCAACAGCGCTTCCTTTGGTCTCAGCAGCGCCGTTTAAAGAGAAAAATCAATCCGCGGCTTTCAACATTTTCAACATCACTACAATTAACTCATTTACACTCCTGGTGACCGATGACCACAACACAGCCCACTGAGCACAAACACACAGGGTTAGTTTGGTCAGCTGAGGTCAGCTGCATCGCTCAGAAAAAAAAGATTGTGCATATATAGAGATGTCTAATAAGTTGGCATTGTGGGTATATCATACAGCTAAAAAAAACGAGATAGACGTCTTTTTTAATAGATCATGCATTCTCACTATAAAATGAGACCTCTGCAAAGTTTCTGATATCTGACCTGGGTCAGGACGCACTAATACATCACCAAATGCTCCTCAAGCAACTTACCCGTCTAGCAAACCTCCAGTTTATTTCTGATAACTTCACAAAAGGGTGTGATATGAGTGGAGGACCATGAAGGCAAAAACCTTCCATTTCCACAAGAGGGATACAATATTCAACATGCCTTTGTCATTTGCAGCTCAAAACTATGACTGAATTCCTCTCTTCAGTTGGGCAGAGAAATGTAAACTAAAATTCAAGGAACCACAGAAAGTCATCAAGCATTGACATTGAAGAGTTCCTGCAGTTATAAACAGCAGAGACAGAATACATGCAAAAACGAACATACAAGTAAATGAGATATACAGTATATGAAAGTAAATAGATGTATTTTTAGTAGGTAGATTGATTTGACTGTGATTTCATAAGCAGCTTGCAAGAGTGAGAGCATCCAAAGAATACATATTTTCGAGCAGCACCAGTTTGCAGTACCCAAACCTTCTGGTATATAAGCAGTCTCGTATAAACCCTAACCCTAACTCAAAGTAATGTTTTTTTTTCAAGATTCAATAAAATTACCAGAAACAAACTACTGCTTGGATTACAAGTTTTTAAATGAAACATGGTATGATAAACAATGGCGACAGATTATGTTAAAAATCATTTAAAATACTGTATTGACAATTAATTCCCGACAATACTTAGCACCGATTAATGTGAGCAAATAAGCAAAAGGACAGATAATAATGAACATTACTTATCCCTAACTAAAAGAATATGTTTATTGGGGGGGAAAACTGCATCAGGAAAACCATAATATAAATCAAACCAAATATCCAAAATGTATCATTCTTTAAATAAATTTAAATATAGAATGAATATTATTCGTTTTACTTTCATTCGTAAATGATAATTGTTAAAACACAAGCGTTTTATGCCCTGGGGTGAACAAAATAAAAATAAGCAACTGCTGTTGTCACCGACTCTAACAGGTGTCATTGCAAGTTAAACCGGACCGTACCGTGGCTCTAAACACGTGAAAAGGTCGTTTAAACGTTCATCTTAAAGCTTCAAAATATAATTTTTAATTATCGAAGAACCATATTCACAGGAATCGTGAGTTGACTTTAGAGTTATCGCCCGACACATGCGTCTCCATTTTACGCACGTTTTTACTACTCGAACATCAAACATGAAATGTTTTCATTACAGAGTGTGTGTTCAGACAACACACACAGAAAACAAATTAATTCCCAACCACCCCACACTGTCTATTCATCGACAGTTCACGCTCGCACGCGCGCCAGACTATTCCGTTATATTTCAGCGCGCTCTGTTGCGCTCTTACCCGAGCGGCTCTGGACGAGTAGGGGTCCTCAAACAGGTTCCAGATGACCGGCTGCCACTTTCTCCACCTGCTCACGGTCCCGTCCGGCGACACCACCTCTTCGATGCCTAATCGCTTCCCAAACTCATCGTCCTCGTCGTTGTCCACGTTCATCTCGAACACGTCCAGGGCCTCCTCGGCATCGCGGTGCTGCCTGTAGGTCATCCAGCAGCACGGCTCCACGTCCGTCTCATCGATACCCCAGAACGATAACTCCTCCTCGAAGAGTGGCCCGCACACGTCCGCCGGGCAGTGCAACTTGCCAGTCCGGTAGTAGTTGAGCACGTAAGCGAAGACCCCCGGGTGCCGGTCGAAAAAGTACTCGTTGCTGCGCGTGTTGTACTCGATGAAGCTCGGGACTTGTTGCAGCTGGTCCAGAACCGAGTCGAGGTCCGATTCAGCCGCGAGCAGAGCCAGGCGCGTCCCCGGCAGGGTCTTGAGTGTGGTCCGGTAGGTTTCGTGTCTCGTGCCCCCGACGTTGAGGATTACCCTCTCGTGGTCGTCAAACTTGCCCATGTCTCAAAGTGAGACATGACGCGAGGGGATTAACGTGACGCTACAAAACTGTGGCGGCGCGATTTTAATCCGACAGCCTCCGAAATGTCTCACCGAACTGAAAAATCTACCCCAAAATGCAACTTCATTGCCGACGCGTGAGCTTTAACTCCGCGTAAACAGCACTCCCTTTCCCGCGCGTGCTTCGGATGAATGAGCGACTCAATCAGCGCGCGTGCCCGATCCGCGCAGAGCCGCGCGTGCGAACAGGTGAAACAGACGACTGCTATCTAACGTTCCAGTCATCACCTTGAGCTTACGTCAGAAAAAATCAACAAGCTC
>MU204381.1:12619570-12694548 GCA_017309775.1 Paedocypris sp. Pulau Singkep | reverse complement strand
GGGAGTAACGCGTTACGAAAGTTACATAGTACGCTAATGTCTAATATATTACTTGTTGCTGTAACGCGGTAGTGTAACTTATTACTTATTGTATTTTCAGTAATATATTACTCGTTACATGCAAGTAACGCTTGCCTTACATCAAATCTTTCACTTTCAAAATAATAAATCAAACATTTAATATTTCCTGTTCGTAAATAGACACGCAAGTCATTCGTCTCTTCTTTCGCTGGTGGAGCGTTGTATTTTGTAACGCTGCTCTGAGCTCGAGGTGTGCAGCTATTGGCTCTGAGATTGAGGTGTGCAGCTATTTGCTCTGAGATTGAGGTGTGCAGCTATTGGCTCTGAGATTGAGGTGTGCAGCTATTGGCTCTGAGCTTGAGGTGTGCAGCTATTGGCTCCGACTGGCTTGCGTAACTGCGGACGCGCACGTCACAGGGCAGTTCGCGGACTCGCAGGAATTTGATGAACATTTAATAAACAACAGCCGCATAAGAGATGGTCTTATGCGCATTGTTTCAGTTTTGTAAAAAACTAGAAAATTGTGTTGAAATGGGATCGCTGTAAACGCAAACAATGGTCGACATAAAAAAGCACTAGCAATTAAAAATATGCCTGATATCAAATATACAAAGGTTATTCACAGAAATTGGAGGAAAGTCGCTTTATATCTACCATACTTTTAACACAAATTAATGTTAATTATTAGGGTTGCGAGGCGTCTTTTCCCCAGACATCCGATCGGATTTTAAAAATTCATGATCCGGTTTTTCATCTTTCTCAAAGGACCATTACACGTGTACGTAGGTTCGCCACCCTTGCTTTATTTGAGAACGGAAAATGAACTAATACATTGAAACTTTCTATATTATTAAATTATCTGTCAAATAAAAACGTTTTAATGACAACTGCCCACTGATATTGTTCACTAATAGAGACATATAGTTAATATTAGGTATATTGTTAGAGTTGATATTTAGAACTTTATTTCATATAATTAATTTATTGTGGAAAAAAATCAGACTAAAATTGTTACATATTTAAGTTTTTACTTTTTTTTTTTTTTTTTTTTTAGCATGTTCATCAACCTCCGAGACGCCTGTCTAAAATTTGTCGAGGCCGTGCCTGTTTTCCTCTTTTTTGAAAATCAAAATATATGGTCACTCTACAATTATAAACTATGTATATTGTAGCTTGGATTGGCCACAGTCATTAGGCTACATAACTATGCCTTCAATTGGATGTAACAAACTACTGTACGATGAACTTCACTTGCAGTAAAATGCGTATACTCCTTTGAAGAAGAATACTGTAACGGAAACATGACGAGGACAGCGATGTCCGTCGACTTTCAGCTTTGTTTTCTCCTTTGAATGTGTGATCAGCGTTCTGTCTTTTCGATGTGAAAATTGATCATCTTTAGTTAAAAATGTGTGATCAGCGTTTTCAGCTAGACTAATTATCAGTGCCATACTTTTGCAACACAAATACATATCTGTGTTCTCTTTTCCTCAAAATCATGTTTTTTTTTAATTATGACTGGTTTACACATTGTTTTCTTTAGTCGAAAACAGTATATTACAGTATTTAAACAGGTGGCTATTTTGTGTTGAGCTTACATTAATTTACATTTTACACTTCAATATTACAAATGTCTATACTTATTATTAATAATATTAATTATCAATAATAAATTAATAATAATAAATTGTATTTTTTTGTGCTTAATTGCGATTAATTTGATTGGGGATGTGCGATGAACTAGTTTAAAAAATGTATCGTTTGACAGCCCTAATATATATATATATATATATATATATATATATATATATATATAAAAACAGTATATTAATGATATATAATTCAAAAGAACATAATGGTCTTATGCAAAACATTTATTGCAACTTACAAGTTTGTTACCATAAAAAATGTTTTTATAACATCTGTAAGTCTCAATCTAATGAGACATCAATGATTCACGAGAAAAATTCTAGAAAAAAGTCTGAAGTAGAAATCAAGTTGACAACGTTGCATTGTGGGATACAATGTTCAAACACATCTTCCTCCTAGCTGACTAGCTAAACACTAGTTTAACACCGAACTTCAAACCTTGAGGTAAACCAGTTTCAGAAGGACATAAACATTTGCTGATCATCACTCCCACAGTGAAATGAAGAGAAAAAGAGATTGTTGAGCATCAGCCCCAGTGTTCAGGTCAATTCAGATGGTAGAGCTGTTTTTGTGTTAGTCCATGACCACAATCAGATGGAGAAAAACCACTCAGCTCTTCAGCTTCTTCTTCTTCTTCTGTTTGCCTTTACTCGCCGGAGCTGGTTCCACTGTTACTGGAGGCGCGCCAAGTTTTTTACTTTTGGCTTTTTTCACTTTGTCTTTGATTGCATCAATGTCAATTTTGTTTTCATTTGTAGCTGAAAAGAAAACAGAACAAAGAATACATCACAGCGTTATGAGGCATTGTGGTGTGAAACCTTGAAAACTCTACACTAAAACACATTTATTTCACCGAAAAACATTATCATGCAGAATTAGGATGGTTGTATAATAGCTTGGCAAACATACTCATATCAAAAATGTACGTTTATTGAAAAACATGGTGGTACCTGGTTTTTTCTTTTTCATGGCAGGTTTCTCTTTCGGAGGAATGAAGGCTTTCTGTCGCTCCTCTTGTCTTTTAGAGAGCGTTTCAGCTTGTTTTGCCTAAAGTCAAACGCAGAAACACTTGCATATTAGTGCTTTTTGTGATTGTGTGTGTAGAAATAGGTGGCAGGCAGTTGAAACCAGGGATTATATAGAATGCCTGAATAAGCTCAGGCAAAGTATGAAATATGTCAGACTTTACACATGGGTTGAAAGCCACCAGGCTACATCTGGCTCGAAGACAAAGCTTTAAAATATATATAATAACGTGAAAAATATAAAACGTTCTCCTGCATTTCAATCCATTCATTTTCTGGTCGTGGTCGGCTGGAGCCAATCACAGCTCTATTCGGGACAACACCATGTTTTAATTGGATAGTTCTTAACGTTGTCGTGACGTCAGGACTTGAACTTCCCGGCACTGCATTTAATATTCAGTAGTCTGCTAGCAAAAGAAAGAAAGACTAAAAGAAAGAAAAATGAGGACTGCTGTACTTTTCAACACTAATGGAGTAATTTCCCTTTGTGGAGAGAGCGCAGCTTATGTAAAGAGGTGTGTCAGTGGCAAGAGCGTGTTAGCTCACCATGAACGTGTGTGTTGTTGAGAGTGATGTTTGCTAGACGTGTTTCTTTTACAGTTATTTTCTAAGTCGCGTGTTGCGGGGGTTCAGTGACCGCTTAATATGGGGTAATAATACTCGGGCAGCGGCGCAGAAGGGGGTCCTAAAGGAAAACTGAACAACAACTGGATGTGCAATGTGTTTCTGGAAGGCACATTTGTTTTGTCAGAATTAAAACAACGAATTGAAAACGAGCCACACAAGTGTGAAGACATTTTACATATAATAACAGCGTTATCAAAATGAGTTGAGACTTGTTGTCCTGCCTTTCAAATTGGTTTTACAAAAATGCATATATTTACTTGTTTAATTTAGTTTTAAACATTAGGTATTGTTCTCTTGCACTTAATATGCCGTGTTTATGGCTCTCTCGGACATAAAGGTTCCCGACCCCTGTTCTATATAGTAACAAACTTTCTATAAAAAAAAAAAAAGAAAGATTTGTAAGTTTCTGGAATTAGAAACACATTCTGTGGTTCATTACTTCTAATTTGTTGATAAATTTAACTTCCAAAATAATTTTAAGTCATCGTTCTGAACAGATTAAAAACAATACTTGCTGTTTCTTATTCTGTATCCTTATTTTAATATTTTTTTCTACTTTCGTACTAAAGATGATTATCCTTCGTGTTATTAGACAACATTGAATATTAAAGATTAACTTGAATTTTCATTGCAAGTCATTGTTCTCAATAGATTTCTGACGAAGCGGTTTACACGAGTAAATCTTCCCTCCAAACAGATTAAAAACAATACTTGCGGTAGAAAGACCCTCAGATTGTTTCTTCATTCTTTTTTAGACGTTTTGTCATTGAAGATCCAGACATTTCAAACTTTGCCTTAAAAGGCCACGCATTCAATAGATTGCCTGGATTTCACAATTTGACTGTAGCATACACAAACATATTTAAACAATACATCCGGTCAAACTACTACCAACCTTGATATCTTTCATCTTCTTGCGTCTCTTCTCGCTTTCTCGCAAGAAAAACTCTCCAGTCGCCAGCTCCTTGTCGATCTACAATAAAAAAAACCATTAAAGACGGCACATGGGTAACGAACATGTTGGGTACTGATGTGTGAATATGACGCTCCACTGACGGTCATTGGAGACATGATGAGACAATTTACCTTGCTCTCGGGCTGTGGTGGTGGGAACGGTGTGTATTCCTTCTTCACCACCTTCTTCTTCTGCGGCTGCTTGCGTCTGGAGAGACTCTTGCTGCGGAAGTTTGGTAAGAACCTTTCCCAGTTCTGAGTTCTCAGCTCTGGGTCATTCGCCAGCTCTCGCTTGATCATTAACGTCTGGATTGGATGAAATCCGCAAAGTTGATCAGATCATTACAAACCAGTTCAAAATGAAACCTTTCTGGGACAAAACAGTGCTCATTCAGACACGTTTGACCACTTTCTCACACCGTGGAAAGTTGGATCCCGTGCTGCACCAAACTTTTAGACATAAACATGAAATGTGAATAATAAACATCCAAGCTACCTTGATGTTGTAAATGGGGTGGATGTTCTTCATTGTGTCTAGCACAACTTTACGCACCTGTTAAAAACAATCGACAGTACTGCATTCAAGCTCAAATCGACAAGATGTGCAAAACTAGACAGAGAAATTATGAACATTAAAGAACGAACCTCTTTCAGGCCACTGTATGGACCCAGAGCTGAAACTGTGTTTCCCTGAACCATCACATAACAATTGGTCAGAAGTTCCAGAGCCTAAAACAAAATAACCGCGTCAAATTAAAACCAAACTGTTGTGGTTGTTGCTGTTAAGTAAATGGCTATAATTACAGACAAGACAAAGACCAGTGAGCAAGCACATATGTGACAGTGGCCAGATAAAAAACCTCTCTAACCTCTATTCTAACACTACAAAATCAATGCGTTGGTTGTTCCGCGCCGTTTTAATGATGTAGGAAACAGGAAATAGCTTTTGGAATCTAAACTAATCTGAAGTTTAGCAGATAAACTAATCTTATTAACGCTCACCTTTAGAGTTGAGCCCTTGGGTCCGATCAGCCTCTGTCTTCGTTTCACAAAACGCTCCCGGTTCCGCACAAGAGTGCCAATTTTAATAATGTCACATGCCATATCGTCTTCCAGTATCCGGACGGCCTGAGAGCAGAGAACGTGAATAGGCTCAACTTCTTGAATATGTGTAAATGATGATCTGTAAATCTCAAGTTGTACCTGTTCGAATGGGACACTACGGGCTAACAGCTTAATGAGGTCTCTTGCTCTGAGGATGGCATACGGGTCGAAGGTTTTCTTGGTGGTCTGCACGGTCATGCTGCCTTCAATCAGGTCCAGTGTGGCATTGATGAACTTCAAAAGAGCAGAGAACATTGCTTTGGCTCTAAACCGGGCGAGATTTCATTTCTCACACTCACAATCTCTCCGAGAGCTTTCTGCACCAGAGGCCAGC
The DNA here is from genome assembly GCA_017309775.1 of Paedocypris sp. Pulau Singkep. Lineage (NCBI taxonomy): Eukaryota > Metazoa > Chordata > Actinopteri > Cypriniformes > Paedocypris > Paedocypris sp. Pulau Singkep. The sequence goes on along the minus strand of MU204381.1, from coordinate 12,688,833 downwards.
ATTCCTTTAGATACGCTTCTCTGTATTTAGGGAAAAGTGTCGCAAAACTGCTCTCCTCCAGTAATCCTTTGGGATTGTCTTCTCTGGTAAATGTTGGCTCTTTCCAGCCGTCCGGTACTGTCAGCAGTTCCTCCCCGTCTACACACAGAGAAAAAGACAGGCACATAAAAAGTTTGTTTTTGTTTGTGTTTGTGTGTGTGTGTGTGTGTGTGTGGGGCGAGAGAGAGAGAGAGAGAGAGAGAGAGAGAGAGAGAGAGAGAGAGAGAGAGAGAGAGAGAGAGAGAGAGAGAGAGAGAGCGCATTAAACTCTTCTTTCACAATAGGTAAGGCAAATCTGAAGATGAACGTTAAATCTGAAGATCTACATTATTATACAGCACATTAAATATTATAGTAAGTAGCAACAGACATACACCGTCCTCCTATAACTGGTTGATATTAAACGCATCTCTTTTAATGAACATTAAAAGTACGTGTATTGCTTAAATGCAATTAAACAAACTGTACCTGTGTTTTTGCTAGTTTTGTCCTTTTTGTGCGTTTGCTTTTTACTCGTGCGTTCAGTGGCGTCCGCCATTGTTGCTGTTGCAGCGTGACGTCACGGACACGTGTTCGCGCATTGCTAGAGCGCTTTCTACTGGTGCGGATGAAAACTAAACCAGGACCATCAATGTTTAGTTTTAGTTGATGGCTACAAAATAAATACGATTTAAATTTATTTGATTCGTAGAACGAGGCAACGAAACCATAAAATACCCAATTTAAATGGACCTAATGCTACTTGAATCTTTTGACGTGAATACAAAAGAACCAAGATTTGAAACCTCTTTGAGTGATGAATAAGTCAAATATCAACCATGGATAATGTGAAAGCAACTTCTGTAACTGTAAAAGTACAAAGTATTAAAAACCATGATCAGTGCTTATTCCCAGTGCCAATTAACATTAAATAAAATGCTTAAACTAAATTAGATTTATATTAAAGTTGACCATATGTACACTTAATGTATACTTAAAAGAAGGGTTATCACAAAGATAAAATAAAAACGTTTTTAAGAATACCTTACTAGAATTATTTATCTCCCCAATTACTGTTTTGTTGTTTTATGAACTTTGTAAATAAATAACTTAATAATCTTTGTAACGACATAAATTAAATAAAACTGTACATATGCGTTTTACATTTTTTCATAGTGAAAACGTCAGCAGCATTAGAAATATTTTTTTTCGCAGATAACTAGTGAGGAGTTTATTAACCATTTCACCCACTCTTTACTTAAAGAGTGACCAATTGTGTAGGTCAAGAGAACCAGTGTGGATCTCATTGCTTACAGTCTGCTCTTCATTAAACACAAACACAATTTTCTCATCACGATTACAGACACACAAACTCACACAACAGAGACGTTGTCCCTGAGTCCAGCATAATGAGAATCACAAGAACAGCTTTGTTCCTCTAGTCTTAAGCAGCAGCAGCAGACAGAAAAGAGGAAGGTGTATGTGGTGAACATGGAGGTGTATGTGTCTGGACTGTGTGTCCTGGTGTGTGTGATCATCAGAGCTGGATCCATCACAGAAGACCAGAGGAACCTGGAGGCTCTGCTGAGGAGCGTCACATCCACAAGACTTGTCAGTGGAGACCCACCTGGTCTGAAGCAGGAGCAGAGAAGCAAGGCTGGAGTTTCCGGGCCGAGGCTGCTGACTAAAGACGGCCTGATTCAGGGTGAGATGCTAGATGAGGCGCATGTGTTTTATGGGATCCCCTTCGCGGACCCTCCGGTTGCAGCTCGGCGCTGGAAACCTCCCCATCCCGTCACGCCCTGGAAGGGAGTTTATGACGCCACCTATCCCAGAGCGGCCTGTATGCAGAGCTGCGTCTCATCCACTCCGGGCGAATGCATTACAGCGGTAAGACTATTACACAAAAGCGTCCTGAATCACCAAAGCATAGAAAAAATAATTTGTTATACTTCTTTTAATTTTTATACAGGTACTGTGTACATTATATTAGCAATGCACTAAAATCAAAGTCCAAATCATGAAATTCTACAAAACTCTCTCTCACACACACACACACACTCTCTCTCTCTCACACACACACACACACACACACACACACACACACACACACACACACAAATCGTATTTGTACACACACACGCACACTTGAATTTTGCCTTTTGCTCTCTGTACATTTTGTCACACTTTATTTTTTGTATTCTTGTACCGTGTGCTATTTTTATACTGTTTCTTACCTTCTGTATTCTGCACTATATTTTGGTATATAATATCAATTAAGCGAGAGCCGGGCTTCGCTGTTCGTGTGTGTGTATGTGCATTCCTATTCTGGGAGTGAAGCGGTGGTTTGGCGTGGTTGTGGCCAACAGCAACCATTAATAAACGAACGTTGTGAATCATCTAGCGTCCTCATCCATCCGGGACGTTACATAATAATAGAAATTATTATTAAATATAAGACTGTACATTCCATCTCACAATAATTTGAAGTTTTATTTCATGTGCACATTGTACATTCATTTCATGTGACATTTTGTTTGGCACCTAACGGAGTAGCGCTACTAATTTCATTGTAACACTGTTATACATTGACAATAAAGGCATTCTATCAATTTCATATTTCCAAGTTGCACACATGACTAAAGTATAAAACAAAAGTGTAGCAGGGCCACCAGTTCGTTCGGGACACAGGAGGCAGGAGACGTGGGTATGAAAATACAAAAGATGTTTTAATGAAACACAAAATTAATAAAAACACACACAAGCACGTTTCACGACCGACGCACCTCGGGTCACACTCATGCACGCGCGCACACACACACACACACACACACACACACACACACACACACACACACACACACACACACACAAGCACGCCTCACACCGACGCCCGTCAGATCACACATGCACGCCTCCCGGTAGTCCCAGGAAACAGGGCCGATCGAATACAGGGTAGCAACCAAACAGGGTCAGGGGTGACAAAAAGGGAATCCGTCACTAAAAGGGAAAAGGGGCGTGGAAGCAAAACAGAGCCCAGTCCAGCCACCACCGTTCCAGCGCGCGACCTCCCGAACCGGATTAGCGGCGCCGCGCCACCCGTCGCCTCCACGCCGGGACGAACCCGGTGGTGGCAATCAACACAACCCAGGTGTCTCTAGAGCGCCTTTAATAAAATACCGGCCTCTGTCATTGGCCGGTCGCCAAGTAGGCGGGCGGGGTTCCGGTCAGCCTTACTACAAAAGCAATATTATTTACAATTAATTAAAAATGTATATGATTATAGTCATGCAACGTTCTTTCGAATAATTAAAAAGCATTTTTCAAGAAGAGTGAGATGAACGTTGTGATGGTTTTGTTTCGTTCAGGTGAGTGAAGACTGCTTGTATCTGAATGTGTTCGTTCCTCTGACCGTGAACTTCACATCTCCGCTGATGAAACCGCTGCCGGTGCTGATGTGGATCCACGGAGGTGATTTTATCGCAGGCTCTGCCTCCAAAGCGCTGTATGATGCTCGGTTCATCGCTAACTTCACGCAGAGTCTGGTGGTTAGCGCCGCTTACAGGCTGGGTGAGAAAATGACGCCATGGCGCGCACACACACGTCACACTGCATCACACTCACTCTGTCTCTACAGGTGCTTTTGGGTTTTTGGTGTCCGGTTCTGACCCGACCACCTCAGCTCTGGGGAACTATGGGATTCTGGACCAGCAGGCAGCTTTGATTTGGATCCAACAAAACATTGCTGTGTTTGGGGGTGACCCGAGTAGGGTGAGTAGAAAAACACTTTCAGTCATCGTGCTTTCAGACATTTATGCAATCGTTGATGCATAGTTAGTTCTAATGTCATAAATTAAACTAAACGCAAACATTATTATTGCAAAACATGAAAATTTGCAAGAGTCTTCCAAACTTTTGCAACCAGGAAACATCAGCTACGTACATGAAACAAAAAAACAGCAGCATAGCGTTATACTATATATATAATTTATACGTGTATGTACCGGTATGTATATTGATTCGCAAGAAAATAGGATGTTAAATAGGTTTATGAATTTCGGCTGTTTGTGAGATGTGAGCTTTGTGTGTCTGTGAGATCAGGTGAGTATTTTTGGCGAGAGTGCCGGCGCTCAGAGTGTCAGTCTTCACTTGATGATCCAGAGCAGCAAACCACTCTTTAAACAAGCCGTTCTCCAGAGTTTACCCTTCTCCATCCCATTAAAAACACGGTAAACACACACACAAACAACTCACCAGAGAGGCTTCAGAACTGAAATCGCAGCTTCCCCCCAGACGAGAGTCTCTGAAGCTGGGGAAGATCTTCGCTGCGGCGGGGAATTGTTCGGTGGAGGATGAGGAGTGTCTGCGATCGCTCAGTTCTCAAGCAGTGCTGGATGCTCAGATCAAGTCAAGTGAGACCTCACATCTAAAATCACTTGGTGTGTGCTGACGAAATGAAATGCTGCCGACTTGTTACATCAGGCTCAAAGGTGGTGAATCCATTCCGCTTTCTGGAAGTGTTTGAAACCTGGGGGCCGTTCATAGACGGAGAGCTGGTCAGAGAACAGGCCGTGAGCGCTTTTCAGAAGGGACACTGGCAGAAAGACAAGCCGGTTCTGCTGGGTACGTGCTTTCAGTTATTAGCAGTGTTGGTGCACAAAACAACAATGGCCTTGTGGATTAAACTGTGTGTGTTTTACAGGAACCACCTCTGAGGAAGGTGTCATTTTTGTGTATGGGGTCTTCACCAAACCTGTGACACCGGTGGAAAGCACAGTCTACACGACAGCCATATTTAAACAACACGCCATTAAAGTCCTGCGCAAGTATCTTCCTCTTTACAGAGATGCCGACCGCAGAGACATGTTGGCACAGGTATCTCTCTAGTGCACACACACACAAACTTTTTTTAAAAACTAGTATCCTTATCTTTTACATTTATTCCAATTAAGAAAGTATGTTTCAGGATTTAAGTATATGTAAATGATCCCAGTAAACATCCCATTTTGAGTAACAATACAATTTTTCAAAACCAATTAACGCTCACAATGTTTGAATTTCACGGTAAGTACAATTCATCTCGACGGAGACTAATGGAGTAGTAAAGTGTGGATCTCATTAGAATGGCACAATATAAGAGTTCCCTAAGGAAGGTCAAAGGTCACCACAGCCTGCTTGTTTAAGGGCGGCAACACTTGATATGTCTCTCTGTGTGAGTGTGTTGAAAATGATCTCGGTGTGTGTGGAGAGTTTCAGACCCCCAGGCGCTGGTGTGTGATGGTATGTGTGTGTTTTATCTGATGCGTGTTTAGTTACCAGGTAACAATAAAGTATTAAAGTAGTATCCTGTTAATAAAGAATAAAGGCGCGTGAGAGCTTTCTACTCTACCCTAGTGAGCTATTATCAAGCAGAACTGTATTTTAAGCGAAAGGATGACATGGTGTCAAATAAATACATGTTCACTTTCAGATAGTGACGGACTACATCTTCCTGTGTCCATCTCGAAGATCGGCTCGTGCAGGGGTTCTGTCCGGTGGCTCCGTGTGGACGTATGTCTTCGATCACGTGGCGAGCGACGCCCGCGTGTGGTCGGGATTGAGATTCTGTTACCAGCACGTGTGTCACGGTGCCGAACTTCCGTTTCTGTTCGGCTCCGCGGCGGTGGCAAACTTTACTCTGACACAGCCCGAGCGTCTTCTGTCCAACCGAATGCTGTGCTACTGGGGCGCTTTCGCCCACCGTGGCGACCCCGGGTCACAAGAGGAACTGAGCTCGTTCTGTCGACAGCAGCGCGCGCCTTCGTGGCCGCGATACGACGCCAACAGCGGATGGCTCATCATGAATCTTACGGTGCACGCGCACGAACAGGCGGGACCGCGCAATGCTATCTGCGACTTCTGGGACAAACTGGGAATCTATCCATGACGGAAATGAAGAAGACGCAAACTAACTTCAAACTCCTTTAAGGTAGAGTCTCCCAAATCGGCCTACTTGCTGCATAAGGTATTTATTTCCCAGTACGGAATGGTACATTTTCAACGGCCTCGTAACCTACATTAAATTCAGCATGTCTGAGCAGGAGCAAGCGGTCAAAAGTCACCACCACTACCATTAAAGATGTCTGATAAATTCAATATGTGTCAGATCTGAATGATTATTTCCGAATCGGACTTCTATTGTAAACGTGAGATTTTAATGTTTCCACACATTCACTTGTTTGAGGGTGAAGAACAATTCAGGTAATTAATTTCAAACCTGCCAAAGACTCAGAACAGTGGAGAATGGATAGACTGACAATAATTTTGACCGACAGCTGCCGCAGCAGCAGCATATTTTTATGTCAATTTGTAGGCTCACGCATACAAATGTACTTCACCAATTTTCAGACACAGCGAGCGCCGTGATGTTGCTGCTTCTGATGGCTTTACTTGACAGCCAGAATTGACTGTTTGTCTTTGTACTGGACCATCTATTTGGGACTTTGCAATCAGGCTCGATAAAAACTTGAAACCTCCTCTAATGGTAGTCTTGTTCAACATCCAATGAGGTTTTGAAATCTAACACAATCAACTTGATTGATGGAAGGGAAATCAATAAGATTCATGATATGGACATAAAACATAAGGTGCTTGAAGAGAAAGTCGTCATGCAGCAATGCATCTTGCAGTGGAATGTGTGTCTAGAAAAACACAATTGTCAGCATCAAAATGATGGAATGAATCCTCATCAAAGAAAGCCTCATTAGCTGCTCTGAGCATCAGGAATCTCTAGAGTCAGTGTTTCCACAGCTGTTGTCTAAGAGCAACACACAAGACTTCACGACTAGTTTAACAGTGAAGGAAAAAACAGCCATGCGTCAAGGTAGTCTAACTATTAATGTAAAAGAAAAAAAAAGGTTTTCTTTGTAATTCTTTGTAATAAAAATTCTTTTCAATTGTATATGTTGAGCTCGAAAACTCTTGCGGTTGAAGAAATGAAGCAAAAACAATCACTGTGGCCATGAACTTTGCCTTTTATTTTAGATGTCAAAAACTCTGTTGGCTTATCCATCCAACACGCACTCTCTCATGTCACACGTGTAAACAACAACTTAAATGTCTACCAAGATAAATACAGAACATCGTAAGGCAGTAAGTAAGGCTGTAAGGCTTCAGAGTTGGTTTGAAGACGATCCTGAAGGACGTGGACACTGCCATCACTGTTTACACACCTCTGGATATATGACATCCTTCAGCAAACAAAACAGAAAGAGAAGAGATTGCATTTGCTCAACATTACAAGAACCAAAATACACAAATGGTACACCCTAACAAGTGCACTAGAGAGTAAATATGTCAAATCTGGCACACAAACCGATGAATGGCGAAAAAGTCTTAACCAATGACACATCTTTCCATCCTCAGCCAATCAACCGATCAAATCAGGCTTTAATTTAAAACAGAACATTGCAGCCATTTAAAAACAAAAACTGCTTTCGCCTGCAAAAAATGTTATTTCCGACGTTCACAGCCAAGGAAAATTCCTGACACAAGCTGGCGAGACTTTACACTTGCCATGGTTGGTCATAAAATTATTTTTGTGAAAAATATACAATTGAACCAGACTTGAATTAAAGGACTTCACTTCACTCTGACCACTTATTTGTTATTTCTTCTTCTGTGTGCTCATAAACAAGCAATGTTTCTTTTCTTTGAAGCTGTCATACGAACATGGCAAAACTAAACTCATGGCCTGCTTGTAAAAAATAAATAATAAAAAAAGCAGCAATAGGATAACGACTAGCATGAATCTGGAAAAGAAACGTTATCTGCCCAAACACATGATCCAACATTATTGTCTATTCTCAGGACACATTGTGGTGTTGAAGACTCAAACAACAGATAAAAGAAACGGCTCAGTGTTTCTGAGAGACTTTAAGCAAAACAGGGGTAAAGCAGGTGAACGTGCATTTTGTATGTTGACAGCCCACTGACCTCGTCGTTTGATCCTCCTTCATCCTCATCAGACTGAAAGAGACCAAAATCAAAACAAGTCAAATTTAAGAACACTGACGTCTTGGCAATCGTTGTGCTTTTACCACTTACGTCATCAGACTCATTGCCCTCTCCAGTGAAGTACAACACCGCCTTGGGTACAATGCATTCACGGAAATATAGACCAATCTCAATGTCTGCGCTCAGCACTACCCCCGAAAACTCGTCCTAATTAGAGCAAATTAAAAGAATGTGAACATATCTTTAGGAATACAAATCCTACTGAACTACTCACCAATTCACCACTCTCTGGAACTGGAAAAAAAGAAATTCATATAATTCTAGCTATAAAAAACAAGTGCATATATTAGTAAAACTTTGTAACCTTCAGGCGGAGAGAAGAAATTGAAGAAGGAATCATTGGGTACGATCTTGGTTGAAGTTCTCCCACGACACCTGTGCTTTCGTTTCTTTTTAATGGATTTCAACGTGACATTTTTTCCTTTATTCCAGTTGATTGTGCACCTGCAAAACAGACAGTCTGACTCCAAGTCCTATGAAGTAACGGATATAAAAGCACAAACCCTGTGCATCCCATGATCTCAGGGCCATCAAAGGAAAATGGATCAGACTCGTCTATCTCAGATCTCATTTTGTATGTCTTTGTCAAGACTGTGTTTGTGAAGAAATCGTTGGGCTCGAATAAAAACTCTAACGTAAAACTCTGAAACACCAAACAATGTGAGGCGATGAAATCACATGAGTCTTGACATGAGTCTTGAAAGCACATCATCGGTCAACTTACCATCGGCTGGCTTGCCTCAGAGATCTTAACTTTAATGTCCTGCAGGTGCTTGAGGATAGGTTCATCATGCTCCTGTGTAAAAAAAAATGAGTGAAATTGATAAATTAACAGATCAATAGCGTCGAGCAATGGACAAAAAAGTCCTGTGGGAACTGCATGCCAGGTACACCCTGAATCTGAGTGGCACAGTGTGTTTCTGCTAGTTCACTGAGACAGGGAAGCTGGTTAGAAGGGGCCGGGTAACCACAGAACCGGAACCGGCCCGCAAGGAGGTTCGATCAGGCCTGCCGAATTGTTTGAAAGTGAAATAATAAAAAAATAAAATTGCTGCAATTCATTGATTGTCCGCTAAGGGGCGCACTGTTTCGATTGGAGTGGAACGCTGCATCACTGAGACGGACAGAACGGAAAACAGGTGTTATCCGTTACCTATCACTACAACCTCATTAATCGAAATGTTCCAAACAGAGAAAGATAGATAAAGAGTGTAAAACAAACAAACAAACAAACAAACAAACAAACAAACATAACTAACACAAGACACAAACACATTTGCTAAAAACTCATGTAGATGACTCATGTCAAGATAGCCAAATAAGATAGCTGATGCCACCACAGAGCCCCGTAACTCCAAAATATCGCAGTCTTCTCAGCAAGAAGAGATGGGATCTGCGCTGACCCTTCTTGTACAGTGCAACTGTGTTGTGAGTCCAGTCCAGTATATTGTTCAGATGCACACTCACCTAGAGAGTCCATTCTCTCATGTGCATCGGTTGGACAATGGCAGACTGGCCAGGCAGTCTGGACCAGTGAAACAGCCTGAGACTGCTGCAGAATTGTGGACAATTGTTTGGACAATTGCTCCTCGGTATCGCCAATTAGACCTTGTCTAACAGAGCATGGCTAGGTTTGGCCTGCTTGGAACACAGCAGTGTCACAATGACTCACTCGACTGAAGGGAGTTCCACATAGCCATTCATCAGAGTAACCTGGGAAAGAAAGGTACTAGAGGGGATACCAGGTTTTGCGCCGAGTTTCTCTCTGTAATACCAATCATCTAAGCGCGATGACATCTGCAGGGAAGGGAATTCCGTCTCTAGCCCTATTGCGCTTGCAGCCCTGTCCAGCATGGCCACAAACTGAGGTTCAGACTGTTCAGGTTCGCACCGGCATCTCTGCAGGAGTCACAAGCATGTCTTCCACGCCAGAGTGTGTGCATTTGTCCACCGATTCATGCTCATTGGAGTTCATGCTCATTTGAAGACGCCAGCAATCTGCCACAGTTCTTGAACAAACCAGACTCCATCTTTAAAAAGAAGCATCAACCGTTTAGAAAGAAGCTCTCGTCGACGCACACAAGGAGCTCTTCATCTTTCGGGTTTTTGGAGAGTGGAAGCCGTTGGGAGTACTGCAGAGATCCAATGAAGAGTTCTCGGAAAAGACTGACAGCAAACATGCGACCCGCTTCAGTCAGCAAAGACACTGTGGATGGTATGTTCTCTTTTATACTTCGTGGCTCGTTGTAAGAGCTGAAGCTAGAAAATTAGATCACTCTGTTCTCCCACGCTTAACCCATGTGTGTGAACTCTTGTCTGTAAACTGACAGGAAAGGGAAAGGAAAGGAAATGGCAATATGGCCACTAGGAACCATATTGAATTGGTGCTCTGCATTTAACCCATCCAAGTGAAAGTGCACATACACACAGTGAAGTGAACACACACACAAACCCGGAGCAGTGGGCAGCCTAAGCCGTGGCGCCCGGGGGGCAAGTGGGGTTCAGCATCTTGCCCAAGGACACTTAGTTGCAGAACCAGCTGTAGGGGGATTCGAACCTATACATTTCTCCAAACACGATACATGTTGCACCTTCACATCACTAGAGAACAGTAAAGTTAACCACAGCAAAAGTTACCTTCAGCAACAATTCACTGATCACATTTGAGTTCTTGAGAACTGTGAGCCAGAACTCTGGGATTCCTTTTGGGTCATCTTTCTCCTCGTCTTCCTTCTCTTCCTCCACTTTAGCCTTTTTTTCCAGTTCCTCCTGCCAACCACAAATCCAGTGAGTGAACGATACTTGAGCTGGCGTGGATCCACTGTATCTGCTTACTTGAAGTCATAGACAGTCATAATACAGAAAAAACATGTTTGCGAGTCTTTTTTTTCCACACAGCTGCTTTGGAACAGTCTCTGATTGGGAAAATCAATTTAAAAATAAACTGAACTTGAACTTACGGTCAGCTCTTCCTCTTCATCTTGTTCCCACTCACACTCTTCGTCGGTGGGTTCATAAGCTGCTCTGACAATCTCACTCCTCTGAGAAAACATTTGACACATTTAACAGCACTGCAGCATAATGTATTGTTGAGTTTATTAAGCTTATGATGCATTTAAAGTTGTAGAATTAGCGTCTAAAAGAAATACCGTTTAAAAATGTTACATTTTCTATTCCATTTCCGATGTGTGTGTGTGTGTGTGTGTGTGTGTGTGTGTGTGTGTGTGTGTGAGACCTTGGAAGAAGCTCTGACTAAAGGTCTCTCACTCTTCAGACATTTGACTAAACCTCTGTTGTGTTGAAGTCTTTCTATCTAGAATAGATTTTGGTTGGCAAGATCTATCGTATAGGCGGCAAAGATACGAATATCTCTCACATGTATACAAATTAAATGTTTTATTAAAGAAACACAATGCCTTACACAAACGGACACAAAAGCTAAATTTGTATGCGTGTACTCAAATTGTTTGAAAAATCAAAACTAAAGCAGATTTTCCAGGACAATGATAGAAAAACTAGAAATGAGAATAAATAACATAAACTCACCTTATCATACATGGGCTGACACAAAGCAGCATATTTCGCTTCAAGCTCATATACTTCCTCATGAAACTTTGCCTCTATGTGAGCACACTTGACCTGAAGATTTTTAAGGGCATTAACTCGTCTCTTCACCACCTTAGGTAAACTGTACAAACCACATATATAGTCAACAGTTGTGATACAAATTTCCATAGATTAGCAAGTGAAGTAAAAATCTACAGCCTGTGATACGTGATGCAACAAATGAGCTTTTAAGAAAGTCTTACTGGGAATTATTAAAAAAAAAAAAAAACTCGCAGGCTGGGTAGTTAAATGCCCCCGGGCCTTGAGTTTGACATGTTGTAGAGGTAACCAAACTGCACACACCTCTCCTCGTCCTCGTCCTCATCCTCTTCCTCATCCTCTGAGGAAGAGTCCACCAGAGCATCCAGATTCTCCTGTGTCACAGTCAAGCTCGGAGGGTTCTGCATCACCTGCTTCGAGATGTTACATGCTGCAAACGCAGACATTAAAAAGAAGAAAGCTTTCATAAACACTCTGAAAAGCTTATGGCTGGAGAGTCACTGGAGAAGGTCAACGTAAAACCAATTAGAACTGGGAAATTAGAAAATGTAACACTGTGGAGGTCAGTACGAGCAACGTTAGTCTTTTTTGTCCGCATATTAATAAAGTTGTGTGAGTTTGTCAATTTTTCCACTATGGGCTGTATTGAATTTCTGTTCTGCATTTAACCATCCTGTGAAGTTACACACACACACACACACACACACACACACACACACACACACACACTAGGCAAAAGTTGAACTTGGTTGTTTTAAGAACCTCAAGTTGTAGAACCTCACAGATCGGAATTCAAACCTGCAATGTCTGGGTGCCAGTCTCAACCAGGCCAAGCTTGGCTGGACCTGGCAGAGCGGAAGAGATTGAAGAATAAAGACGCTCTGCTAATAAAGACGTACTGCTGAGACCCAGACACATACACATAAGGTCCCAACTACCCCGTTGAGGATTGAGGAATGCCATGTCCGAACAGTATCGGTAGGATGATGGAACTGACACCCAAGCGTTACAACTGTAGTGTCCTTGACCACTGACCTACACATGACAATAGTTGTGCGTATTTATGTTAAAAGATTTAGTGTATTGTATTCGGCCTTCGACATGGTGGTTTTAGTTTTGGCCCACCGTTTAATTGAATTGGACACTCCTGATCTAGAAGGAACATCTTAATCCTTTCCATCAGGAAACCAAACTTACGCAAGTTTTGTGTGATGTTGCCGTTTAGGTTATGCATGTAGTCGCAGCAACAAACTGTGGAAATGAGATCCTGAGTAAAGACCCAAAGAAATGCAAATGTTTTTTTTCTGTGACGCTCCTCAGAATGTTAATAGAAAAAAAGTAGACAAAATATTGTTAGATTGCATACATTTTTTTTGATTAAAGTTCATACGTGAAATCTAAACAGAAAAAAGTGATAATATCAGACCTTTGGTGACTTGTCCTCCTTTTTCTTCTTCTTTTTCTTCTTCCAACTCTTCAAAATCTTCAATATCAGCTGGATCCATTTCTGTCAGATCTTTACCAAAAAACTACATTTAAGGATTAAGGACAATTAAGGATGTCCCGAGATGGTTCCACAATCTAATCTGTTCTGGATAAGTGCAATTTAAAAATATCTGTATCATCTGTGTCGTGAAGCAAAATACTTTTGCGTCACATGACATCAGCGTGGGAAAAATGATGGCTTGATCTGAGTGACCCAAACACATTTGAGACAAACATTTCTGATCTGGCGATTAAAATCAGCAGCCATTGTTGTTTTAAAAATAATATAAAAAATATACTCATTTAAATAATTATATCGTTTAAAAGCAAATCATTACACTATTTTTCCCACGTTAGAGAATTTGACGATCATTTCCGACGTTACCGCCATCTTCCCGTCAGAGGGCGCTATAAGTACAGTGTCCAGCAGACACAAGACCTTCAGTCAGTAGTTTGAGCTATTATATCTTAAATCAGAATTTTAGACAGTGCCACTGTGTCACGGAGAATAATGTAGTAAAGTGTGGATCTGTTTTTCAGAATGTCACTTTATAAGTCCCCTAAGGAAAGGTCAAAGGTCACCACAGCCTGCTTGTTTAAGGGCGGCAACACTTGATACGTCTCTACATATGTGTGAGTGTGTTGAAAATGATCTCGGTGTGTGTGGAGAGTTTCAGACCCCCAGGCGCTGGTGTGTGTGGGGTCAATGGTATGTGTGTGTTTTATCTGATGCGTGTTTAGTTACCAGGAAACAATCAGATACTGTTAATAAAGAATAAAGGCGCGTGAGAGCTTTCTACTCTACCCTAGTGAGCTATTTAAATAAATATCAATGTATTTAATTAACAAATACTTGCATTTATGTTAATTAACAAATAAATGTGTATTGTTTCCTTTACGATAACTTTAACCGTAGCAATGTTGTCCAGACACCTGGATGCAGCCAGACATACACACACAACTCCCAATTTGGTTGAGATGCTCTAAAAAGTGTTTAATTTCCGATACGGAATATTACATTTTCCATAGCCTCGCAACCTACATTTCAGCATGTCTGCGCAGGAGCAAGCTGTCAAAAGTCATCACCACTATTAAAGACGTCTGATAAAGTCTATTTGTGTCCGACCTGACATTTTCATAAAATATATTTTCAGAATCGGGCTTCCGTTGTTAACAACAGACTTTGACACAATGTTTTCACACAATGAGTGAATATTCACAGTGAAGAGTAATTCACAATACGTGCTTCTACAACAAACTTGCCAAAGACACACTAGAATAACACACTCACCCGTACGTTTGAGGGCGTGAGATAAACTTGTGTATCCACTGGAAGTAACAGGTAACTAGTGATTGTAAACAAACATTCAATTCATACTCTCCAGTCATAGATATTTCCACACTTGCCTTATTCTGATTGGTTATTACGTAATGACTGGTATTACTGAGGAAATACATTATTTCAACACTGAATGTAAATAAAAATGACTAATCATGAAATCTTGTCGCCTCATTACTTATCGAACAGTGGGAAATGCACAGAAGGTAATACACGCAATTGTCAATGAAAACACACAAATCTCCTTCTTTAGAGCTTTTTTTATGAGAACATGCTGATTTCACGCCAGAAGTTCCCAAAGAACATCTCATCACACATCCAGCAGAACCCTCTGGGATGTTTGGAGTACTTCCAGTTCTGAGGAACAGATGAATGATCATTCTAGAAAGCTAGCAACACATATAAAAACCAACTAATAGTGTTAGTTTTGAGAGACAGATAAAAAAAAATTCAATCAAATGATGAATGGATGAACTTGATGAAATAAAATTACAGAGAGAATTAGATGTGTAATGAAGGGACAGACAGACAGACAGACCGATAAATAGATAGATATAAATCTATCAGAATCTGAAATAATTAGCAGCAATGGCATATAGTGCTACATGCAACATTATTATGCAAATGAGGGATGCACTGAAGCAGAGGAGGAAAAGATGATGAGGTTTGGGAAAAGAAGGAGCATGCATGGCTGAGTTTGTGCTAAGAACGACTACCGTGTGTGTGAAACCCAAGTCTCGGTCAGGCTAATTAAAACTCAGTCCAGTGAACACACACGCGCACGCGCACACACGCTGCTGGATGAATATTAATCGCACCGTGACCGAGGCTGATTTCAGATCTCAGTGTTAAAGACACTCTTGTTGTGAGAATCCAATAGCAGCTGCTATTTATGATTTCACATAAAGCTTCTTTATGTGTCTGTCGCTCTTTACGGCTCATAATTATAGTCTGGACGCCATTGTGAGTGGACTGTCCGGCAGCACGCGTCAGCAGAGGGCCGAGTTTTGCACTGATAACTGCGGAGAAAGAGAAACCTCTGGAACTAACACAACAATGGCCGCTGAAAAACGATTCCCGCCGCAGCAGGACGTGCGTTAAACTCGCCACATTGCAATTAGACTGTCACTTAACCGCCGGTTCAGGCCCAATTAAGTCATTACGCCAGCGGTTGTTGTCATCAAGGCCGCGAACTTCCTCCGTTCTCACCGGACCACTGATACACATGCCGACACGTGCGCACACACACATTTGTGGAATGCCAGTTAATGGTCACCTCTAGTCTTCTAATAGGAATATGGATGAAAATGTTCATCACGGAGCAGCTCTCTCCTCCGGCCTTGTGTGCGTCTGTCACTCTGCATTCGTTCACACATCCAGCATCTTCATCTGACCTTCATCAAACTTTTAGCCTTTCTGACCATCCAACCTGTCCGAGTCTGAGGGAAAAGCTTTAACAGTACTGTATTTTCAGGAAAATCTCTGAATATTTACCCTCCTTTTCACGTTTTAGCTTGTTTTCTACAGATCAAGAGATAAACGCGTTAAATTTACCCCTTATTTTTACTCAGCCGCTGTCCTACTTACATCGTCAGTTTTCTTCACACTCACACGCCGCTCTCCCAGAATGCCTTCCATGTTTAATTCATGTGGTTTGGGACAGCGGTGGGTTAAACGTGTTTATTCACATGCAGACGGGCAAATCAGAAACAAACAACACGTATCAGTGTCTCCTGAGGAGAGATCGTTTAGGCTCAGTAGTGAAATGATGTGAGCAGCACAAGTGAATCACACAGCAATATAGTCTCTATCTATATTCTATAATCTACATTCAATCTAATCCTAATCATTCTGTGACTAAACAATGGTTTTAGGTTAAAAAAAAAAAAAGTGGTTTCAACTCGTCCCAACTGATGAACAGGTGAGATTTCCATGGCAACCGCATCCGGTGGTCCTCTGCTCAGAAGATGAGAGAACGAGTTGGCACCGGCTGTCTCCATCAACATGGACTGAATTTAGCACCTCGGTCTTAGAAACATGACACTAAAGTCAGAGTCGATGTAATTGCCTTGGAAACCAAAAGACTGTTTTTGACCCTAATAGACGGTTTGAGTTCTCACTGTCTCACTGGTATTGAGCGCTGGTTAAATCCAGGCACATCCGAGTGAGAGGCACTGAATACTAATCAGCGAGGCTCTAGTTGTGTTTTCGTCAGATGTCCTCTGCTTTTCTGATCTCAGGAGAAGACCTGAATGAAAACAGGATGCTGCAAGACCCAAGTCCTAAGACACAGAGCCATAAAAACCAGGGAACTTAATGATACGCCTAGTCCTGAATCTCTAGGCCGACACCTAGCTGAAAATAAATGTTTGCTTTTCAATTTTTTATTTATGAATATTTAATAGAAAAACGAGAGATAAATTCACATTTTTTCGCGGTGTGGGGAAAGATCACAGCAGTGAAGACGGTTTGTATGATCAGAAGTGCAGTTCACATCATCCTGATCACATGCTGTAAATGGGTTTTCTTGCATAATTCATGAGCCGAGACGCTTCAGACACAAAACATTTCCTTCAAACAGAGCCGCTTCCCTCACGGCACGGAGCGGAGAACACACTCATGGACTCACCAAACACTTTTATCATTCACAACCCGAGGTTTGAAACGCTCAGAGACATCATTAAAGCTGCTCGGCTCAGTCTCCTTTCCAACAGATCGTGCTCAGAAGAGAAAAACACAAAACAGCGAAATGTGTTCATTAGCATCCTCGGGGCTAAAGGTTCGGTCATAGCTCATCGCCCACTGATTAAAAAGAAGATTAATAGAACATGTGCATGTGTATAGCATATACGTACCTACGTCTGCTTTTCATATGAAAAGAGGGACAGAGATAGTGAGGTACAAAGAGAGAGATAGAGTGACGCAGAGAGACAGAGAGTGAAAAACAGAGAAGAGAGAGAGAGAGAGAGAGAGAGACAGACAAAGAGGGAATGAGAGGGTGCGTGAGATTGATATTGAGAGACAGAAAGAGAGTGAGTGAGTGAGAGAGAGAGTGAGATAGACAGAGAGAAAGATGGAGCAAGACAATGAGAGGAGTGTGACAGAAAGCGAGAAAGACAGTGAGACAACGTGTATTAATTTTTAACCCACTTTGTTGATTTCGGTTCCTGATGCTTAGCAGCCAATTCCATCAAACAGTAAGCGAGAGAGTGAGATGGAGAGAGTGAGATAGAAAGTGAGCGAGAGAGTGAGACAGACACAGAGAAAGAGAGGGTGAGAGTGAATGAGAGGGTGCGAGATAGAGAGACAGAAATAAAGGAGTATGAGGAAGTGAGACAGTGAGAGAAAGAGTGTGACAGAGAGAGAGAGAGAGACAGACAGAATGTGAATTCATTTTTAACCCAATTTGTTCATTTCTGTTCCTAATGCTCATAGTTATTCTTACAAAGTTATTATTTTTCAACGATTTTAACAACTTAACAATGTCTTTACCCACCGACTATACAGTATCAACAGATTATAATGTTGTGATCTAATTGTGATGTAATCATACCCAAACCATTAGAAGTCTTTTGTGGTCTGAGGAGGGCCGTGTTTTTCCAAATCCAAAATTCACATTCATCATTTGTGATTGTGTGAAGAAACTATTGGTGAATAAGGAATTTTGGACATTCAGGAGACAAATATTGTAGATGGTAATGGAAAATGGTCATATTCCATGTTTCTGTACGTAATTGTTTGCATATTTGCTACTTTTGATGTATACTAACTGTACTTCAGTGGCTCTGTACTGACCTTGCACGATGGCATTATAGTTCAATCTAATATAAATCTAACAGCTAATCTAAATTGAAAAGCAGCTTGTTTCGTAAAAGCGTTAGGTTCAGAAGAGCTGGAGCTTCTCCTCTCACTTTTACTCTGGCCGCGTGTTGAATTTTCTTATTTTAGCTACTGAGCTCATGTCAACGGAACTAGTAAGAAAAAACCAGGACAACGTTACAGCCACAACCAGACTTAGACACAACTTCACACACACCTGGAGACAGTAATACAATCTGTCTCACACACACACACACACACACACACACACACACACACACACACACACACACACACACACACACAGAAATACCTGTTTCCAAGAGCCTGGATGTAGAGAAAGAGGGAAAGAAAGAAAGAAAGAGAGAGAGAGAGAGGGAGAGAGAGAGAGAGAGAGAGAGAGGGAGATGTGTTTTTTGTCCAAATAAATCACATAATCTTTTACAATAACTTTAAATTCAAATGCCGACATTTGTCATTAGACCTCCGATCTAAACAAATCGTAAATCGGTGCAGACAGTTGAAACATCACACACACACACATACACACACACACACACTGGACGTGGGAAGAAGAAAAGAATACAGCATGCAAAGCTGGAAGAAAAAAAACCGATCATTTAGCCTGCACAATTCTTGGATAAAGCAACATGATTGTTTAATGTAGAACTGCTTTATATGTTTTGATCCACGTTAAAAAGAAAATCTTGACATTTACGATGATCTCAACGCATATATCCGAGCACTTGTAGAATAAATAGTTCATAAATCCACGCTAAGTGCAAACATGATTGCGGATGTAATTTACCCCGTGAGGCACATTCACGAGAGGAATATGTTGATCTGACAGATTATCTCTCAAGAAGCCGCGTCATTGAAACTATTAAACCAGTTTAACGGCGGCAGCTACTATTCATGAACATGCATGAAGACATCTCGTTTGACACTCGAGGTGTGAGTTCGAGGCCGGCCGGGGTCATTCTGTGTGGAGTTTGCATGTTCTCCCCGTGCTTGCGTGGGTTTCCTCCGGGTTCCTCCGGTTTCCCCCACAGTCCAAAAAACATGCGTTTCAGGCTAATTGGAATTGGAAAATTGACCACATAGGTATGAGTGAGTGTGTGTGTGTTTGTCTGTGTGTCCCGCTCTGCGAATGGTTGGCCACTAATCTAGAGTGTCCATCCTGCCTCCGGTCCGAAGACGCTGGGATAGACGCCAGCTCCCCGCGACCCTGTGAAGAATGAAGCGGTAGAAGATGAATGAATGAATGAAATAAACAATAAACGGATAAAAATCGACTAAAGTCGGCGCTTCACCCCGCATATTTTCTGTTGTGTTGACTCACCTCACTATCCCCTCATACACACTCTCACACTTTGTCGATGAAAATCCAGGACGACCTGCACAAAAACACACGAGACACGGAGGTTTGTACAAAATATGACAGGAACATGTTCAGATCGCTCTTGTTAACACACAAAGATTTGTGCTGGGTTGAAAGGAAAGCAGATTTCAGCCCTCGGGCCACAACACGCCTGCGACCCAGTGCACAAAAGACCCTTTATACACACACACACACACACACACACACACACACACAGCAGCTAAAATAGAAACAGCCTAAAATTATGCTCATGTGACAGCGACTGTCAAAGCAAATTTCAAAAACAAGCGACAATTGTGTGTAAGTGTTGTGTTTTTGTGTGCTTTGCTTCACTTTTTAGAGCGTAAGCTTTGTGTCAATTACACAAACACAAACACTTTAGCAGTTTAAACATTGCTACGCTAACCGTTGCTTTTGCATAAATGTTTTGACGGATTGTAGAGAATCTGGTCTGTGTTGTGATTTCGAGTGGAGAGACGGATCAGTGTGTGGAGTGTTTTATCGCCTCGAGGGTTTGTCGACATGTGATCCACGATGATAACGGACGTCATTCAGGGCTGTGTGTTAGCGCTAGCGGCTAGCACTTGCCACGGCTCATGTGACAC
The DNA here is from genome assembly GCA_017309775.1 of Paedocypris sp. Pulau Singkep. NCBI lineage: Eukaryota > Metazoa > Chordata > Actinopteri > Cypriniformes > Paedocypris > Paedocypris sp. Pulau Singkep. Next base: position 12,668,525 of record MU204381.1, on the reverse strand, counting down.
AGTGTGTGAAATTAAACAGCATCAGATGGTGACCATCTGACTCACATCTGTCCTGAAATCCTCTGATCCGAGGCCAGAGACCCTCAACCTTAAAGACAAGTCCCACACTTTGTTTTCTAGGCTTGAATTACAGTCGGTGCACCTCCAGGAGTCGAACACTGTGGTGTTTGTTAGAGAAACAGATGCTATGGACCACTGTGATTGACTGAGAACAAGAGCACATTGTGTGTGTGTGTGTGTGTGTTTGTTTGTGTTTGTGTGACGTATATCAGACTAGAATAGCCAGAATGTCATACTACAATTGTGAAAAACCACTTGAAAAACACTTTCCTCTGGCTCTCTGGTTTTCTCCCAAAAATTGCTTTCTGGAGAAATGGAGTCTGAAAAATTGGTCATAGGTAAGAGAGTGTCTGTGTTTGTGTGTCCCGCTCTGTGATTGGTTAGACACCAATCCAGAGTATGTATCCCACCCTTAGGTTCTGTAATGGCTTCTGGCTTCAGCTCCCCATGAGCCAGAAATAGAAAAGCAGTTCCGAAAATGATTGAATTTGGTCAGTCAATATCTTTGTGTGTGTGTGTGTGTGCATGTGTGTGTTTGTTTCACATAGAATAACTGTTTTGAAAGTTCTGCACTTTGTGCGGCTTTTTGCGGAATCTGTGCAACACAACTCTCACATTTCAGTACACACACACACACACACACACACACACACACACGTCCTCCCCCTCGCTGCCTGACAGCGCTCCGTCAAACCCCAGCCGGCCTCTTGCGCTTTGTTTCCATAGAAACAGCGGTCGGTGGAAAAGTACAAAGAAAAGATGGAGTGTAAAAGAAGAGCAGAAATAAAAGAAACAATACAACAATTTTAGGTACAGAAAACACAAAATACAGGATCTTCATACTTATTATGCGAAAGAAATATCAACGGAACAGCGCTTGTGTGTGAATGTGTCACAGAAGTATAGAAACCTTTGAAAATACACTCAATGCTTCTCCTAAAATCTCAAGATAATATTACAATAGTTTGATTATAGCACAGTTTGTATCACACAATTAAACTGATGAAGGTAGCGGTTGAGGGTTCCCAGACCCGATATGTGCAGCATCCCGCCAGTTTACTACAAAGTACAGGCTGTAGAAACCAGACCTAGTCTCAGCTAGAGACACCACCTCAATGCCGTCTTTCACCAACAGCGAGAAAAACTCTTCCCTGAGAACCTCGGCGTCCTTCGAGCGCATCTCGTCAGGATACCGTCAGAGGGGCGTCAACGGAGCAAAGGAAGTAGGGAGACCTGGACTGGTTGGCTAACTGCTCCACAAAGTTCTCTGAGAGACGTGAAACTGGGCTCTCACTGCCCCATTCAACTCAGCCAGGTCTAGCCACTGGTTACACTGGCTGACACTGATGCTCCCAGTGTTCTACATCGCCCGGAGGATGAGGTCGAGGTAGGGTGAGAACGATCTTGCAATCAGTGCTGATGCTACTCACGCTAGCCACAATATCGTCAGCTCATCATGCAACTCGTGATAGAAAGGTATATGGAGAGTGGCGGGTTTCACAGCGAGTTTCTCCCCGTGATACCAATCATCTAATCATGATGGTGTCGCTGGGAATGGGGCGTCCGTCTCGGGCCCAATCGATTTTGTTTAGAAAGTCAGCAAAACTGAGGTTCCGAATGTCTCGACAGGACAAGTGTTCCACGCCAAAGGATGTGCGTTCATCCACCAATGTCAACACAGACGGCTGTTTGTCCCCAGATTAATCCAGATCTTTCTCTTCCAGGCTTGCAGAGAATACCGCAGAGATCCAACAACTAAGTAGAAGTAGTTCTCGAAGAAAACTGAAGAGCAGACACGCGGCCAGCTTCAATCCGAAAGTTATTGTGGTCAGTTCCTTGTACTCCGTGTTCCGGTTCAAAGGTCACAGTATGCAAATTGATACAGACACTAAACATTTGTTCACTCGATCGTTGTTTGAGCTGAAGCTAGCGAATCAGATCGGTTACGTGCTCTCAGTTCAACACAGTTATTATGGTCTGAGCTTGTGCAGTTTGAAGTTGGATTGGAAGTAATGGGTCACACTCGGGACTGTGACGCATGAATGACCTGACTGTCCGATGAGCACGAGGCAAACGTGTGTGTTTGTGCAGCTGGAAGGTTTTTAGCTGAGATTTTATTTTGCCCTCCCCATCACTGGCCAGATGCCCTTTAATCTCCCAGCATGCATCAAGACACCATCATCACCTCCTTCTAACTTCTCGAGCTTTGATCCCTGATTGGCTGCCTCGGACGAAGCATCAGTTAACATTCATTTTACGTGTATGTCAAAGATTGAACTTTTAAAAATTAATTATCTTAACCAGGATTTGTCACTTGTTTTTTAAGGTTCATACATTTCAAGTTGATAATAAAACCAATGATCTGCTTTCTGTGGGAGTCGAACTCACAAGCTCTTTAATCTTTAATCATTAATCATTTTGTTACAATCATAACAAATATAGGAAAAACAATCTTAACGCGCCATCACACTGATTTGTAAAAGATTTTTAGAAAAAAATGTTGCCCTCATGTTTGTGAGAAAGAAAACTGAAACAAAAATGAAAAAATAAGATTTGAATGTGTCTGTTGAGAAAAGAAACTACCCAGAATACCCTGAACCTGTGTAATGCAGCTCATTACCTTTAGAAATGCAAATGTGATGATTGTTTTGCAGGTTGTTTTTTTGCGTTTGTGCTCCTCGCTGAACTTACCCAGCAGGGAATTTTGGGTAAACACCATCACAGTGTGTGTGTGTGTGTGTGTGTGTGTGTGTGTGTGTGTGTGTGCGCGCGCGTGTGTGTATTAAAATCGGACACATATTAGATTAAACTCAGTTCAGTTACAGTGCCGAGCCAATGTAAAGGATACGCAATCGTTCTGTGTTAAATATACGCCGCTCATTTCCTTTTATGTGTCCCAAAATAAACCAGCTTGTCATTTGAGCAGATCAGAGTGTGTCACTGTATTTCCGGTGTTTCTCACTGGCTGTCTGATGTCGCCGCAGGATCTAAGGGACTCGGCCGCAGCTGCTCACCACCAGACTGTGCGACTGACTCCAGGCTGAATGAAAACAGGTGCGAGTGGGGGAGCGGGGGGATAAAAGAAGAAGTGAATGCGTGATGTGAAAAGAGAAGTGGAAGAAAGACAAAAGAGGGCTTGTTTGATAGATGGATGGATGGATGGATGGAGGAATGAATAAATGGATGATTGGATAGACAGACAGAGAGGACGAATCCGAGGCCTCAGATGGATAGAAGAGAAAGAGAGACATTCAAGTAAAAGTTAAAGAGAGGGAAGAGAGATGAGAGATAGCCATAAGAGTATGTGCGATAAAGACAGAGAGAGGTCAAGCTCGACATTAGAATATAAGTGTGTGTGGGAGGGGGGGGGGGTGCGAGAGAGAGAGAGAGAGTGTGTGTGTGTGTGTGTGAGAGAGAGAGTAAGAGAGAAAGAGAGAGAGAATGAGGAGACTGAAAGAATCAGAGTGAGAGAGAGAAAGAGATAGACGTATACATGTTCTTAATTATACTTATTTGCTATTTTTACACGATTTTTACAATCTGTTTAAACGAATCTGATCACAGAACCATTACAAGGACAAATCCAGTTCATCTCCATCATTAGCTGTTGGTTACATATTCACTCAATAATTAACCAGCTGTCATCTGGTTCAGTCATCTGAACAAGGCAAAGAGAAACACACACACACACACACACACACACACACACACACACACACGAAAACTAGTTAAATTATCATCCAATATAATATCAGAATCTGCTTTTTCATCAAGTGCAAACCAACTGGTTTCTCGGTTTTCTTTTTCTAGTGCTTCTCTTGTTGCTGCGATTAAAAAGGGGGTATTAGAAGCGGACCCAGACTTTATTAAAAAACATAATCATTAGTATTTTACCGGAAATAAACATCAAGATGTGGTGCAGAGAAGAGCTTTGTGAGGGTTGGTCAGGGTGAGAGGGTCTTGACGTCTGCTTTTAATCTGGAGGCGGATGTGGTCCATGTGCTCACTGGTTCGAATCCCACTACTTCTGGATCTACACCCGAGTGTCTTTGAGCAACACCCTGACACCGCACATGCCCCCCCGGATGCCACGGCTCAAGGCTGCCCACTGCTTAACTTCACTGCTTCCACTTCGCTTAAGTGTGTGTGTAACTTCACTGGATGGTTAAATGCAGAGCACAATCTTGATATCGTCCCGATGTAGCAATGTTGACAAACTCACCTCACTTTCTTTCACTTTTAACTGTTATTGTTCAAAGCTGATATTAATAGTTGTGACAGAAACCAATTCGATGACAGTTTTGTATTGTGTCATGTGGACTGACGCTTTTATCAGTTCATAAATTTACAGAAAATACATCTGAGCCTTAAAGGAAAAGTAGGTACAGTACTTGGATGAAATGACAACAGTTATAACAAAGACTCTTCTGCCAATGAATAGCAGACTAGTTGCATGTATGTGGTACCATGTGACTGATTGACTGACAGAGAGAGACGGTGTGTGTGTGTGTGTGTGTGTGTGTGTCACATTAGTGTGTTCGCAGCGTCACAGAATGAGTCAGTGTGCCGTTTTTACACTCTCCCACAATGCCCTGCAAAGAATCTAAACTATGCACATACACACACACACACACACACACACACACACACACACCTGTTAGGATGACATCAGAAACACATGCATGCTCACAAATCAAATCTTGAAGTTCTTGGAAAGTCGATATAAACTCCATAAAAGTGATGTGGGGATAAATACATTGAGATAGATAAATATAATCACAGTGTCAAAGGACTGGTCTGATAAAGCAGAAATTGGCAACGGTAACAAATCTGAACACGCTCTCCAGGCTCGCGGTGATTTATTTACCTCCCCGGTATGTAATGAAGTTAGTGGCCATATCAGAGCCACGGATGCGCGGCCGACGCTTCGTCTTCTCCACGACAGGCCTGACAGAAACACATTATTGTGGGCAGCTGCTTCCACTTATAGCTCGAGGAGACAAGCGAGAGCTTCCGAGGAGACACCAGACACTCGAAACCGACACACAACACCCCAAAACCAGGCCGTCGCCATTTAAACATCACAGTATACGCTCGACGGCGAACGTTAAACGTCACCGAAGCCAAAAAGACACGAGAGACATGATTTTTAAGTGGAATGTCTATTTTAACAAAAAACGTGAAATTGCCTTTTACATAAGAGTGAAAACAAAACAAATAAAAACTCGCATTTTACACCTCGCGTCATCCTGATACAAACGACGCCATTCGAGTAACTTCAGCGAACGCTTCTCAAAAATTAAACAAATAGCCCATGACACTAAACACAAATAAAAACGGCTCGTGTCCATTCCTCTTTTCAAAACCGTCTAAAATATGTGTTGTGATTTCATGACTTACATTCCTTGTTGATTCAAACATCACATGAACCTTTTTTGGTCGACAGGGAACAAAATAGTAATTAAAGCGAGACAAACAATAGTTCAGATGCAGAATACAACCGTACCCGTCAATTAACGCATCTGACACGTGAAATATATTTACAAATAAATAAAAGATGAGATGTAGAGGCTGTTGAGGCATTAAACAGTGGCCGTCCGAAGCTTCCAGAAGACCCAGACCGTTGTCCGTCTGATTGAAAGTCCTGAGACCCGTGCGGAGAGCGGCAGATCAGCTTTTTAGACTGGTTCTCCTCCTGGAAGATATCGATTTTGAGTCCGGAGCTGACAAACGAAACTGTTCTGGAGTGGAAAGAACGGTGGCACTTTGTGTTGGAGCCCGACGGATGAATTTACATCAGCCACTGAACATGTCGAGGAGCCCGGGGCTCGTGGCCGCAGCTGCAGCTCGTTTTTATTCCAGTCAGATGGAATAAATGTACTTCACCCATTTTCAGACTTCTTAACCAACTTCAAGAGAGCCATTTACGCGGTTTGTACTCTTGAGAGCACGTGCTTACAACACAGGGGACGCCGGGATGTGTCGTCACAGTTAGGACCGTTATAATCATCTGAAACGCAGTGCAAAAGAGACTTATTGAATTACACGTCAACGTATCACCCGGGTAATCAATAACAAGTGCCAGGGTGAGATTTTTAACAATGCGTTTGAAAATTCACATTCGAGGCCAGACGTGACGGTCTGTATGTCATTCTATCTGGCGTTAATCTTCCGGTTTTGTCTGAAAGCTGCCGACACGGAACGACTGGGACAACTCGCCCCGCCTTTCCACACAGATGATGTTCGGGCGAGAGATCTTCTTCAGGGCGCAGGCTTCCCGATGCATGAAAGGCGTCAGTGCGCGCGCACCCGGCTGCCCAAGGTGACGGGGCGACGATCTACTGCGCGCTCCGGACCATCTTCTGCGCGGACACGACCAGCAGCTGCTGCTGCTTCTGCCGGCTCGACTTGACGGCCAGAATCGCCTGTCTGTTCTTGTACTGGACCATCTGGAGCGTGATCTCCGCGTTCCACCCCTCGTCCTGCGGGCATCTGAAGTCGATCTCCCTGCCCTCGGACATCACCACCGTGAAGTACACGTACTTTCCCTTGCGCTCCACACAGTCCACGGTCTTCATGTTGGCGAAGTGCAGCTCCTTCACCTTGCAGCCCTGGTGCTGGTGTTGGTGCGGCTGGAGCAGGAGCCCGTCCTCGGTCAGCACGCAGCGCTTCTTCTTCCACAGCTGCAGCAGCCCGTCACTGCGCTTCTCCAGCGCGCCCTCCTTCAGCACGCGCGCGCCGCCGCCGCCGGTGTCCAGCATCGCGTCGGTTCCAGCATGAACCGGGTCTGGGTTGAATAGTTCCGTCTGGTGGACGCGCACTGAATGGATGAACGCACGCGTCGCGAGTCTCAGGACACTGACGATCGAGAGCGAGCGCGCGCGGGGGTTTTCATTCGGCGCGGACCGCCCACCGCGTGCACGCTCAAATCAGCAACATCAGCGCGCGCACACGCGTCTCAATCCTAACGGAAATGACTTTGCAAACACGTTTATAAACGTCAAAACCACACTGCATAGAAACTTTAACAAAAATACTATAACATTTAGTAAAACGAATATAGAAATGGCTCACGTGGCTTTCTTTCAAAAACGCCATTTTAAACCACTGCAATGACTTCATTAATCACATGAATTAAAACTAATATAAAACATGGACATTGGAATAAAAATTGTGAGTAAAGTAATGGCGCTCTGAAGTAGTAAAACGCAATGGCTCCGCCTAGCGACATCTCGTCATGACGCAGCGGCTGTAATGGTGCATTCGAAATTGAGGCCAAAGATTGTACAAAAACCAAACACAAAGAAAACAAACCCAGAGACAACGGCTTAAATCTCACATTTTACTGATTTATTTGATGAATATACATCCACGTACAGTTATTGAGTACATTGTGTAGCATGGCATTTTGCTTTGACAACAGCTGCTGAGGTGCTTCAACTGCTCTGTGTGCACACAACCAATCCCCTCGCTACAACACTGCAGACTCTCTCGCAAGAGGGAATTCTGGGAGGAAATATTGCTCAATCTGCTTCAGACCTGCTGGGCTGTGCTACGAGTTGAGGACACCCAGAGCACAGTCCTCCGTGCGCGCGCACACACACACCTCACAGTGATGGGCCTGTCAAGCGGAGCGTTGGGACTTCGCAATCAGGCTCGATAAAAACACGAAACCTCCTCTAATGGTAGTCTTGTTTAACATCCAATGAGGTTTTTGGGATCCAACACAATCAACTTGATTGATGGAAGGGAAAAATTAATCCGATTCATGTTACAGACATAAAACGTACAAAGTGCTTGAGGAGAAAGTTGTCATGCAGCAGAGCATCTCGCTGTGGAATGTGCGTCAAGAAAAACCAAACCGTCGGCATCAGAACAATGGAATGAATCAAATTTGGCGGGCCAATCAGCATCCGGCTGTGCACCATGGTGACGTTTGAACGGAGGAAAAGAAAGCCTCATTAGCTGCTCTGAGCATCAGGAATCTCTGGACAGTGTTTCCACAGCTGTTGTCTAAGAGCAACACACAAGACTTCACGGGAATCCGACTAGTTTAGCAGTGAAGAAAAAAAAAAAAAAAAAAAAAAAAAAGTCATGCGTTGAGGGAGTTTCACCAGTCTAACCATTAATATAGGAGGGCGGGAGAGAAAAAAAAAAAAAACAACATGTAAGCTTGAGCGGGGTGGGCTCCCTGGATGAGGTGGTTTTCTTTGTAACAAAAAGAAAAAAAGTTTTTTTGTTTTCAATTTTCTACCAAGAAAAATACAAAACATCGTAAGGCGTAAGTAACTATGTTTTAAGCCGTTACAGTGTCGGGATCCTGAAGGACGAGGACACTGCCATCACTGCTGTTTACACTCCTCTGGAGGGTTGGTATCCTTCTGCAAACACACAGAAGAGAAAGATTACATTCTCACAAGTTTTGATCCATCATCAGAAATTAATATTCTTTCAGTGATGAAACAAGCACCACACACACACACACCACACAAAACCCTGTAAACAAGCATTATGTTTACGAGGCAACACAAGTCCACGCATCAAGTCATTGGTCCGGTAGAATTCAGAACGTTCAGAAAATCTGCGTTATTCTTTTTAAAACCACGTAGGCGATGTGTCAGAAACTTATTTGCGCAATATTTCAGTCCAGAAAACGATAACTGGGAAAAAAAAAAAAAACTCCTGAATAGAGTTTTTCTTTTACAATATAAATGAGAAAGTTATTGTTCAACAAGATACAATCATTGAAAACAGAAATTAATAGCCTCCAAAAGCCTTTTGGGCAAAAAAAAAAACAAGGGGGGGGGGCACCAACGATACACCTCAAATAGAGCACTGGTGTAAATATGCATTTAAAAAAAAAAAAAAAAAAAAAAAAAACAGCAGGACCAATTAAATCAGGCTTCAATTTTAAAAACGGATGCATCGACATAGCGGTTAAAGAGGAAGTAGCAACACATCAGAGCGGTGGGTTAGTCATTAGTGCGGGTGAATAGTGGGGTGGGATTGCAACTTAGACTCTGAAGTGATGGAACACAAGGGTACTAAGATGAGCGTTACCTACCAGTAAAGGGTTATTACAGACATCACCTATACCTAGTGAGGAGAAGAGAGGAGCTCACAATGCTGGTAAAGGTTGCTAACAACGCAACAGTGCTATCACTTGTTTCCTAGACACCAGCCGTGTGCATGTGCAAGCGTAAAAACATTTAGTGTAAAAAGCGAGAGATGATAGTAACTGTATAATAATGAGATTCACGATCTAGATGAAGAGGCCAACATTCTTCTAGATCAGGCATGTGATTAGTGAAACAGTGGTAAAAGGCAAACATGTGACACTAAATTAAAACATCTTAAACTATTAAGAAAAAAAAAAAAAATGAAAAAAGATAAATTACAATTGAGTTTTTTTTTTGTCACAGCCAAGTGAATCTCATCTGCAAATATTTTTCATGACACAAGGTGGCGACGCTTTACATTCAAATTGGGATTAAAAGGGCTTCAAAGTGACAGTCCAGGTCGGCATTGAAGCGTGACAGTGATTTCATGAACTTCTAAACTACTGATGGTGTTAAAAACTCTTCAGTCCCTACAGGATTTAGCTGGATTTTTTTTTGCGATTGTTGCGTCCTAAAATGTCAAATGTTGCGGGAGCTTCTTCAAAAAGTTGCAGGAAAAGTTTCTCAGAGTTGCATTACCAATTATGTTAAAAGCATTCTTTGCATGTTTACTCCCTCAAAGCACAGGAATTCAAAGATTCCAGCTAAATTAATTTCATTTGCTCATCAGAATGAAGTGCATTTTACTTTTTTCAGATAAACGTTGCCTAGGTATTTTTCTCGCAGCTGGTGAAATCCAGAAATGGATCATCCATCGGTTACATCAATAATTTTATTAACTTTAACCAAATATGTATACTGTACTTAAAGGAAAAGTGATCAATTTGAATCAAATGATTTTGTAAAGCAATTTTAATCAGATGATCAAATGAAGCAACATACATCTGAAACGGTGTTGAAAACATTATTTCTGGATATGTCTTGAAAAACGCCGTTTAGGCATTATATACGGCATCGGATGGTTGTAATGATTACGCCTATTGTAACAGAGCTCCGAGAGCGTTTGAAAGAGTTAAACGGGGCAAAAGAGCCGAATCGATGAAATGAGACTTCCCATCACTATACTGAAGACCTTCTGTGCAAAAACAATCCTGCGTGCGGTGACGGACCAAACGGATTGGTTGAATTTGCGGTAAATTCACGGTGATAGATTTATTTGCGACCTTGCAATGTCATCCAGAGTTTTGCGTGAATTGACTCGATCGTGCAATCCTGGAGGGACTGACTCTTTAAGGTCTCAAACGTCAGTGAAAAGAAACTGCTCTGTGTTTCCGGGATGCTTGGAGCACAACAGGGGTAAAGCATGAGGTGATCGTGTGCCTTCTGTGTGTTGACATCAGGTCGAGTCCTGTTGCGGTCAATGGCCCTGACTCTTACCTTGGGCTCGTAGTCTGGATCGTTCTCCTCATCCGCCTCCTCTTCTCCATCCTGTAAACAACACAAACGTCAGATCCCAGGCATGAGCAGAGAAGCTGTACATGACAGGGAGCCCACGGACCTCATCATCTGCTTCCTCTCCCTCCTCATCATACTGAAAGCAAAAATTCAAGACAAATCAAATTTGAAGACTCCAACTTTACAGCAATCATTGTGTAATCATCAATCACTTACATCATCATCGTCATCTTCAATGGCTTCTCCAGTGAAGTACAACACCGCCCTGGGTACAATGCGTTCACGGATAAAATGACCGATCTCAAAGTCAGCAGCCAGCACGGCCTCCGAATCATCATCCTAAACATAGCAAATAATAATAATAATAATAATAATTATTATTATTATTAGTGAATAGTAAACAAAAATAGTGAACAATTCTGTAGTACGTTTTTTTCTGAAAACAGATGCACTCAAAATAAAAAATAATAGGTTTTAACTGGCTGTGACCGTCTTACAATCCAGTGCATCTTTTGTATGGCGTTTTAATCAGGCTTGAAGAAAACTTACAAATTAATGTACAAAATATTTTTATGATTATGGCTGCCCCGATTTCCTTTTGAACTACGGCAAGTGCAGATGCGAGTTTCCACTGTGCAAGTTCTCAAAGCACGGCACTTTAATTCTCACGTAGACTATGTATATTTTAAACCTTAGGCCATCAGATATGCAGCAGAAGCCCAGAATATAGCGCTGCTGAGCGAGAACTCAATATTAATCAAATGGAACCAACTCACTTTTCGTTCATCTAACTAACGAACAAAAAAAAAAAAAAAAAAAAAAAAAAAAAAAAAAAAAGAGTAAACTCTTGATATAGTAATTATAAGTGTTACTGTAATAATTATAGTGTACTGTTAAAAATAATCACTTATTGAATCGAAGACTTATTGAATTGAAGCCATTGGAAGAATGACTAGTGATTAGTTCTGCTGATTGTTACTAGGGGTGTGACGATATCTCGTAGATCCGCTGCTTCTCGCGAGATGCGATTGCATATCGTGATATCGCGAGAATTTGGCGCTACCTTTGTTACAGTGTGTGGAATCAAACTTTTTTAAAGGATTCGCGCACGAGCGTCCCGATTTTCCTGCCGGCATGAGCAGCTCGAGTTGAGCACACGGGTCCTTGAACTTTATGTCAAACTGATTCTACCATTCTTTGCAAGTTACTGGAAGACTTGTCTTTTTCTATAAAAAAAAAAAAGTGTTTAACGTCTGCGCTTCATGGATTTGTTTTATACTATTGACAATTTAGTTGAGATTTTTTGTGAAATTACTTGTCATTTATGGCATATTTTGTATGATCAATATTATGTTGGTTATCTGGTTATCGCTGCATGCAATTGATGAAAATAGAAAGAGTGAAATGCATCAACAGTTTTGAACGTTTTAGATAAAATACAGAATATCACTCTCCATACAGAACAAAAATATTGCTCTCCTTATATTTTATAAAAGATAAAAAAAAAAAAAAAATCTAAATAGTCTCGTTCTCTCGTCTCATGGGAAAAGTGTCTCGTCCCACCCCTAATTGTTACCAATTAGTGCTGTAATCAAAACTGATGTATTTACAAAAAAATAAATAATAATTAAATGTACATAAAGCACCTGAGATTTTTCATGCACAAAATAGAAATTCCATTAATAGGTGAACATATACACCTTTCCTACTGTTCTGAAATTCCAGAAACCTAGTCTAATACCTAAATGCAACTTGTGACTCGTGCCCATATTTCACTTGTCGTTTTACTTGAATAACAGATAAAAAGTAAAGACAGTGCGTTCCCCATATGTTATTGTATTTAATTGGTTATTCATTGCAGTGTTGTTTAGCTGACTAAGTGTCACTGCATGCTAAGGTTTCTGCATTTCTGTTATTTGGGTAATTTTATTATTTATAAATTTTAAGCCAAGTTGCACTTATGCATGTTTGTATCCGGAACCATTATTTAAAAAAGGACATTATATAATCCAGCAAGTTGTGTGATTCTTCATCACGTGCATTTTACAGTCCGGAAATTATGGTAAAAAATGTTTGATTGTTAACAATTGTTAAGAGAAAAACTACTTACCAATTCACCACTTTCTGGAACTGAGGAGAAAAAAAATCCATATTATTCCAGGTATAAAAAGAGTGCAAGGTAAAATAGCTTTGTACCTTCAGGTGGAGAGAAGAAATTAAAGAAGGAATCATTAGGTACAGTCTTGGTTACAGTTCTCACGGTTCCACGACCCTTGTGCTTCTGCTTCTTTTTAATTGTTTTCAACGTGACGTTTTTGCCTTTAGTCCAGTCGATTGTGCACCTGCAAGACAATCAGTCGTGGTCACGACTCAAGTTCTAAGAAGTCATTAATATAAAAGTACAAACCCTGTGCATCCCATGATCTCAGGGCCATCAAAGGAAAATGGTTCAGACTCGTCTGGCTCAGACCTCATTTTGTATGTCTTTGTCAAGACTGCGTTTGTGAAGAAATCGTTGGGCTCGAAGAAAAACTCTAACGTGAAACTCTGAAACACCAAACAATGCGAGTTGATGAAATCAGACACATGAGCCTTCATCAAAAGCACATCATTGGTTGACTTACCATTGGCTGGGCGGCATCAGAGAACTTGACTTTAATGTCCTGCAAGTGCTTGAGGATAGGTTCATCATGCTCCTGTGTAAAAATTACATAACCAAATCTGAAATGCATTACTAAAAAAACAACCTGATTCACAATCAACTGGAAGATACATTTCTGTAGCAGTTTGAAATGAGTGTTGCACTTTCACACCACTAGAGGGCAGTAAAGTCAATCACAACAAATGTTACCTGCAGCATCTCACTGAGCAGATCGACGTTCTTAAAAACTGTGAGCCAAAACTCTGGGATTCCTTTTGGGTCTTCCTTCTCCTCGTCTTTCTTCTCTTCCTCCACTTTAGCCTTTTCTTTCATTTCCTCCTGCCAACCACAAAGCCAGTGAATGAAACCGAACGGCCGAGCCATGGCTTGAGCGAGCAGGCGTGGATCCCCTGTACCTGCTTACTTACGGTCAGCTCTTCCTCTTCATCTTGTTTCCACTCACACTCTTCGTCGGTGGGTTCATAAGCTGCTCTGACAATCTCGCTCCTCTGAGAAAACATTTGACACGACACATTTAACAGCACTGCAGTGTAATGTATACAAATTAAACGTTTTACTACCCTAAAAAGACTGCCAATGCTAACATGCTTTACAGAAATGGGCACAAAAGCAATCTATTCAGGCTTGTGCTTAAAAAAAAAATGAAAAAATAAAAATAAAAATAAAAAAAATAAAAAAACAAAAGGTGGGGGTGGGGGGGGGGGACACACACACAACTAAGCTGATTTTTCAGGACAGGAGAGAATAAAAATATATAAATAAAAACTCACCTTATCAAACAGGGGCTGATACAAAGCAGCATATTTCCTTTCAAGCTCATGTACTTCCTCATAAAACTTTGCCTCTATGTGAGCACACTTGACCTGAAGGTTTTTAAGGGCATTAACTCGTCTCTTCACCACCTTGGGTAAACTGTACAAATCATATATGCAATCCATTATAATAAAAATCTCCATAGCTAAAGTAATGTAAAAATCTACAGCCTGTTATCAGTTTGGTTAATCATGGAGAGCACGGCTATCAAACTCGAGGACTTCAATTGAACTCAACACATTTTGTCACTTATATTGGTTTTATTCAGTGTAATTTACTTTTGATTTCACATTTTTCTTCTAGCACCAAACTGTAGCGCTGCTAATTTCATTGTGGCTCAGTGCTACAATGACAAAAGGCCTTTTATGTTTCAAAAAACTCAAAATGTAAACGTGTAGCACTAACATACAAGTACAAGACCAGTAGTTTGTGTGTTATCAGAGCTTCATGTCACTCGCCCCCCCACCCCCCTTTATCTATTATAAACGTATCTCGCAGGCTAGATAGCTGAATGCCTTCGGGCCTCGAGTTTGACACGTGTTGTTGAGGTAATCAAACGGCACACACCCCTCCATGTAGCCCGAGGGAGAGCCCACCAGACCATCCAATCTCTCCTGTAGCGCAGCCAGGATCTGAGGGTTCTGCATCATCTGCATCGTGAGCTGACGCGCTGCAAACACACATGAGAAAGAAGAGGCCTTTACAAACACACGAGGGACTGGAGAAGATCAACAGAAGCATTTGGAAGAGGACCACACAACCCCGTCTGGCTCAAGGACATTCAGCTGTAGAACCCACCGGACCGGGATTCGAACCTGCAACATCTGGGTGGCAGTCCAAACCGCTAGCGCTGGACCACCACTGCAGCATTAATACTCAAGCTGACACGGGGAACAACTCTGAGGTCACTGGGGCCACTGATCGAGATCAAGTTACCGGAGGATTGATCTGAGCCACAGCAGCAGGCACGAATTAGTGTCTAATCTGACACCGAACTCTGATTAAAGTTTATTTACGCGAATTCTAAACAGAAGGGTGATGATAGCAAACCTTTGCTGATTTCTCCTTCAGCTTCCTCTTCTTCCACCTCTTCAACATCCTCCATATCGGCCGGATCCATCTCAGTCTGATCTTTACTGAAAAACAGAATGACAGCATTCAATCCACCATCGGTACAGAGGCTTCTACACTCTACTGAAAATACGACCAGTAAATACGTTTAGACTATTAGTTCAATAGTGAAGTGTCTCATTATTTCAGTCTTGAAAAACACTGTTCGCATTATACGAGGCAAAGACATTTAAGATTTTTTTTTTAGGAATAAATATTTTGTTCGAGTTGAACGGCTTTATTGGCTGAGAAGAGTTTAATGCAATAGTCTTTCCAAATATTAATACATCTCCTTCTGGGCCACTAAATGAAAAGGAAATTGCAAGGTCGTAAGTAAATTGCGGGGTTTTGCTGAATGAGTGACTTGGCGCAATCGCGAAATCCTGGAGGGACTGAATTAATCGCGATGGAAAAGAGTGCCATAGAATTAGAATCTCTAGGCCAATTTTGTATCGTTTATATCGCCCATTCCTAATCTAAAGTATGTGACCAAACGATTTACTTGCATTATATAAATGTTCTGCTCCAATAGAATCGTAACAAAGGAACAGAAAATGATACATATAACTGTTTGAACATGGTTTTCCATTCCAAATGTGCCCTAAAAAAAGTTTGTTGAAAGTTTAAGCATTTTTTTTAAGTATATTTACCCTACTCCTCGTTTCCTTATAATGGTGTGTGGATCAGCACCTTAAGTGGAACTTATTACATAAAACGTTTTGTTATGGGAATGGAAGCAGACCTCCGGTCAGACAAAATCTGGATGCAAACGACAATGTGCCGTGTGACACTGCTCCTGTGTTGAATTACTCTAAATGAGATCAGGCCCAAAATTAACAGAATTAAACACTTGGAAAGTTCAATCGAGCTCGGCGCCCATGAAACGTCACATTGACACTGATGCCGTCACACAGGAAATGCTTGTGGAGAGCAACAGGTGAAAGCTGCAAGGCTTGAGCTAGAAACGCTGGGGCATAAACTGACAGACGTTTGAAATAGTGGAGGCGCTCAGGATGCCACGTTAATCTGTGCAGAGGATCGGGAGTCGACACACTGGGGAGCTAAAGTGAGAATGGCGTCTTCTAAATCAGGCATTGGGAACAGCTTTTCTCCACTCACAACGATATCTTAAGACAGCCAAGCACTTACTTGTCCAGATCGGCCATATTGCTTTAAGTTCTGTGGAAAGAGAAAACCAATCATGTTAATGGTGGCCAAACATTGCTGGCCTTGTCAGACATTTGACAGTTTAAACATGTCAGACATTAGGACTTGTTGAGATTGTTCTTCACGGTTTGATATTTGAAAGTCAAGTTCAGATTCACAGTGTTCCAGCAACACTTTGGCCGGAATCTGACTGGATTGGTTTAACCCAACAGCCCAAGTCAGACGACTTGACAAAATGAGCTTGATAGAACAAATCCCTGACAGCCAGACCATCAGCCCCAAAATATTCCCATCAAAGCAGTGCGACGAGCTGCTTACGCTGGAGATGAAGGCAACATCTCTGGACAAATATGAGGATAAACTCCAATCTGAGCCAAGATTGTTGAAGACATGCTGATTTATTGTAAAACCTCCATCAGAAAGTCACATCTAGTGGAAGGTCACCACTATTATATATAGTGATGCACCGGAATGAAAATACTTGGCCGAAACCGAAAAACAGTAAAACCTGGCAGAAAACCGAAACACCGAAAGAAATTATGGCAATTGTTAGTAGTACCATTGCATTTATTGCTATGATGGTGTGCCAACTTTACTAAAATCAAGGCATTGCAAATACACACATTAATAATAAAGTTTCAAAGAATAAATGAAACAAATGTTATAAATTATGCAAATATTCATTAAGCATATAGCAATCAAATATAATTCATACTAAAATCTTTAACTTGTCCCACTCAAGGTGTATATAACCAATAATATACATGCCTACTGGCCTGCTGAAAGGTTGAAAAAATAAAACGTTCTTCGCACGTATTGTTGTGTAAAATCAAATTATGCATATTTACAATGTTATTCAACTTATATTTAAAAGTAGCACTGCGTTTATGTCATAAGCAAGTACAGTACCGGTATTCAATTACAAATACTCATTATTATTATTACATTAGGCCAAAAAGTTGGGTGAAAAAAACAAAAAAAAAAAAAAAAAAAACAGAAGGCCATGGACTTCTAGGGGTTTCACGGTATACCAAGACCACCACAATGGCAAGCGATAGAGTGTTTGTCTGGTTGCACGGTTGCACGTTTCCTTCAGGCTCTTGAGAAACATTACATCATAATCCAAGCAGATTGAACAAGACTCCCATGATGGAGTCCTGTAACATTACACTGGAATTAATGTGAGTGGAATTAGACAAAACTTGTAAGTCATAACCATTATCTAAACACCAACAAACAATGAATAAAATGCAACAATCTTCAATTTTTACGTTCACGCTTGCGCTTTGAGACAATTGTAACTGAAAAAAGCTTTAAAAATGCACAGAACTTGAAATTGTAACATCTGAGGAACACTTCAACACATTTGAGGTTTTTCTGGAGAGCTTCTTTCCACAGTTTGGTTCAAGTTCAGCTTATTCATAATACTTGTCCCAGTCAAAGACTGTCCCAAACCAGCTATTAAAGCAGATATTCCCATTTAAATGCAACTTTAAAAAGAATCAAAAGGAAATTCAAAACAAACACATGTGATCTTTCAAAACCGCCATCTGAGCAACCACACGTTTCTAAACAAGAAACCCAACGCCACCATTTTAAACCGTTTAAGTAGGTTAATGGTCTTGGTGATCAGTAGGTCAATTATCAGCAGGCCACATCAGCACGTGTTTCTCCACCAGCAAACCGGCTAAACCGTTAGCAGTGCTAGTAGTGATGGATGATCGGAGTCTGACCATCAGACCGGCCCTGAGGCTTCACGTGCACGCGCTTCACAATTCACACATTTTCAGCTTCGATTGACGTTTCCAAGTCCGTTTCCAACCGACCTTCCAGTCGGTTTTCACACATTTACCCAAATTATTTAACCAACTAGTTTGCGTGAATTCAAGTCTCTTTTATCCAGCAACGTGACCAGTCAGGAAAAAAAAACTTACCCGCCAGAACAACCCAACTACATACGTCAAGTCTCAAAAGACAGCACAGAACACCATAGACAAAAATAACAATTAACTACAACTAGATAAATCGTTCGCGTGCTCGGTTGGACGGTCAGCCCTGATTTATTCGATTTTTAAAACAGCCATTTTCGTATCCATCATGGTGGCTACTGACTGACTGAGGGTTAGCTCGCGCGCTAAACATCAGATTCCGAGTGAATTCTTAGTCTTCAGGCCAATCAAAAAGCACTGTTATCTCGTTGCAACTAGAGCGTTGGCGCGGTGTAATCTTACCTAAAGTGTGCGATGTTTAACGGTCTGTCTGAGGTGGCGATGCTGCTGCGCAGTGAACAGCGCGAGACTCGCTCTGATGGCGCTAAAAGGGAAAGAGATCCCGCCGCGTGCGCTCATATACATCTGGCGTCAGCACGTAGCCCGAAGACGCGCGTTTTCTGATCATACTATGGAGAAGGCAGGTTAATGACGGACATTCTGATTGGCTGAGCAGCAGTAGTGGGCGTACACTGTCTAAAGTGAACGCTGTACTGTATAGTTAGGTACTGCTCTGTGATGGGACGTTAAGAAAGCGTTCGTAAAAACGTCACAGGAAAATATTAATATGCACGAACGTAACCTTAACCATAGTGGGATTCCTGCACGGTGGGAGAGGCTGCGGAAACAGTTTAACGAGGGAATGCCATTGTTTTAGAGAAGTCTAAAGATAGATATTGTTGAAAAAAAAAAAAAAAAACAAATCACATATTTTCCCGCCTTTTTTCCGCCAAGATTATTTTTTTTTTTACTTCGAATTTTACTACATCTTAAAAAACAAAGCTTTATACTCAGTGTTTCATAACTAAACTGTAATACAAATTTGTATTGAAATCCAATCTAACAGATGCACGATCGTGATCGAGATCTGCACGTGCAATAAGCATCCACAGGCACTACTGTATTTTAATAACATCAACAGGCTCATAATCTGGATTTTTTTAATAATCTGAAAAAGTTTTGTAAATTATTCGTTTGAATTGGAATAAATCACAAGGCCTTTCAAATTAGAGCTTTTCACCAAATCAGCACTAAATTATATGACAAAGTGGAACGGTATTAATGTATATTCAAAATAGACACTCTCAATAGCAAAAGCATGTTTAAATTGCTTCATGCAGAACTTTCACATGACCTTTGACCTCCTTCAGTGACCTCTGGCAAAAAAAAAAAAAAACGAAAACAACACGTGATTGTTTCGTCTGAAGGTTTCAGCTGATTTTGAGAGCTGGTGAAAAATGTGTTTGCCCTCTCACCCGTTATTGTTGATCTGCAACTATCATCTAGCGCTGAGACGTCAGGCCGGCCTGCTCTCGTTCCTGCTGACAGTAAGAGGAGACGACATATAGATGCCCACAGTTGTAAAAAATTTATGCCATGACAGACAGACACAGTTAACCCCTCGGTGTCTGTGGCAGCCGGAAGGCAGACAATCGCCCAAACACAGGAACTTGTTGGTGTGAGTGTGAACAGCAGAAACTGAGATGTGACTGAAACTTCACAAGTTAAAGGTGTGAAAGAGTTTATTCTGATTGTGGACGCCATCTATTTCACAGCGTGCACGTGGTTTAATGATAAACGCTGAACTGTTTTCCCCCCGCAGTTTACCATAGCAAATATGCTTCAGATGTTTAATGGCATCTCCTCTCATGAAGCTTGAGATGAAAATATCTGTCAGCTTCAGCTTGAAAGCCCACCAGAGTCTAATCTCTGCCTGTGCGTGCATTTGTGCGAGTTTTATCCTTCATAAATTACTAAACAAGTACAGAAAGCCCAAATATAAAGCAAATTAATACCATACTGGCAGGATATTTCCCTAAACCTATTATTAGCAGTTGTACTAGAATGTTAGTATTTCTCAGCACAAGTGCAACCAATGTAACACCAGGTAAAATATTGTTTTTTGTATAAGGTAATAATTACAAAATGTTTTTAATAATACACTTATATTGCTCTTGTCAATGACACCACAGTCACTAACAGGGCAATTACAGTTTACTCTATTGTCTTCTTAGTAAAATATCTAAAGATGTCACCATATTATTATTTTGTAACCACCAAATGTTTACTTTTGTGCTTCTTGCCATCATAGTTAGACTATACATAGTTTATTTATTTCACATCTCATTCACTCTCTGGTGATAATGATGGAAGAGACTTGAGTAAAGTCTATTTTGTAAAGTCTAAGTCGATTTTGATAGAAGGCCCATATCCATGATTGTGAAAGATCAGAACGTGAGATGGAGAGATGAGGCACAAAGAGCTAGAGAGAAAAAGAGACAAACAGAAAAACAGGATAAAGAGCAATGTCCACTGTAGGCGTTTACCTGTAATTACAAGGGGGGTTATTACATTAAATTGGATAAATAGATGGAAGGACAGTTGGACCTTTTTTTAGCAATATCTCAGAAATACTGAATCATAGTCTGCGACGCCAGCAAAGGCGTCACGTGACACGGACGGTGACTCCGAATCAACAGTGTGAACATACTATTGTGCGCGCGACAGACGTGCACGCTAATGCGTTTTTTAATCCCCGAACTGAAAGAGAGTTCGGCTGCAGCACTTCTTTTATCTGCTGCGATGCCATCGGAGAATAAAGCCTGTGCTGAGCCAGCGATCTAAACATCCAGCGCAAATGCCGCAGGTTTCACGGTGTAAGACAGCAAAGATCAAGTCAAAAAACTGAAGACGGAAATTTTGTCACTCGGAAATTCTGAGGGACAAGCTTGCATCCTAAAAACAAGCAGAATGAGAACTACATCCATATCGAGTGTTTGTCCATCCATTTTTTTTTACTGTTCATGTGTTTTGTAGACACGTTTAACTAAAGTGACTATTTTCCACATTTAAGATAATAATAATAAAAAAAAAACAACAACCCAAATTGTGGTCGCTTAATCTGTTTCTCGGAAGGGTGAAATGCAGAGTGCCTTGTTTGTGAGTGTGATGATGTTACATAACAACCTGCTCCAGTTTCTCCTCTCATCACGTGGAAGGGATGTTCCTTCACAGAGCTGCTGCTTTTTTTTCTGCGTTTATTCAGTTTCAAGTCTCAATGTGTCTTGCAGGATTAGGCGAAAACCCCAGACATCCCAGGGATGCTGGCTGAGACGGTATCTTAGCAACGGCCAGGATGAAGATGTGCTGCTCCAAATCAGGGTGTGACGGAAACCACTTTTTTTCTACTCTGAAAAGAAACCGAGCAATTCCATAAAATTCTGATTTCCTTGTGCCTGAGCTGAAAAAAAAAAAAAAAAGATCTGCCTGTGAATAGTTCTGAATCTGAGATTGATTACGGGCAGAAGTGATTTTGCTCCTCATGGACTCGGGGACTTGCTGTGTTCTGAGTGACAGGTGGAAACAGAGCCAGCTGTGTTTTTCCCAGCATGCACCAGCAGCCAGAGAGATTAAGAAGTCACACACAGCTGCCGAACCACACTGCTTAAACACAGCTACAGTGTCCTCCGGAAAACGGAGTAAAAAGCAATGAAGGCTATTGCAATTATCATCAATGTTATGCAATATGCAAAGGTGCCGACTATAATAAACGTTTGTTTATGAATTGATAAAGGTAGGCATCCATATATTATTCCTTCAAAATGTTATTTTAAACATATACAGTATGTCAAAGCAAGTGAATCTAATATTTAGTCACTTGGGAGTAAAAAGAAAACCGTTAAATGTGTCTAACTGTGAGTGGGTATCTTTAAAAATAAATAAATAAATAAATAAATAAAAACAATCGTTGTGCGCCCTCTTCTGGACGCTGGTGAAATGCACGCTACAGGATTAGAGAAATTCCAGGACAGAAAGCCAAAACTTCAGTCTTCTTCATTTATTTGGTCATGTGTGACGAAAAAAAAACTTACAGGGAGTTATTTCTGTAGTACAAACAAACCATCTGTACAGTTGAAATGATCCAGAATGAAAACAACACAATAAAAACATTTTAAAAGAGCCTGAATGAGACAAACCCAAGGTAAACTACAAGCAAAATGTAAAATATCGTAACATGGAGCTTGATCCCTGGTTCGATGTAGTAAAAAGAATATGGCTGATTGAGGAAAAAAAATAAACAGACATGCACACAGATAAATGGCAGGTCTGAGCTCTAGATAAGAAACTAAAAGACGGCGAGCATTCGTAAATATGGCACATTCCCGCGAAATGAAAAAGAAACGTGGAAAAAGAACAGCAACGGGAGAAATCAAACTGTCAGACTCGATCCTTTCAACTCCCGCAAGAGCCACGAGTAAAGGCACATGGTTTCAGTAATTATTGGTGAGGTGAGAACATTCAAACGTGACTGGACGCTGTGATCATGTGACCGACACATGGCCAATGGGTGACGTGTCTGGCTGACACGCGCTGCTTCAGCGTAGCGAAAGGAAACGATGGGTGGTTTATATGTACAGATGAGGTTTTCTCTCTATTCTACACACTCTCAGACTATTTGGCTTCTTGATTGTACATCTAGACTGATGTAACAGTGACACACATCTATAAAAGTGAAGAATCCTGCTACAGGTGAACTACACCTACATCTACTATTTCTTCATAGTAACTGTAATGACTGTACATGCTGTACATGCTTCAGTGTCACTCCAACAGCTCCAATAAATTACAAAATCACCTTCATTCACCACATTTCATTTTATAGTTTGGTCACAACCTTCTGAAATGCTTTTTAATGAACCCTCAATCCTTCATTCACGATAAAATGTCCCAAAGAAACACCGGTGACGTTGATTTCATTATTAATTTCTCCGTGTCTATTTTTGGGTGAAGCGCTGAATAAAATAAAATGAAAAAAAAAAAAAAAAAAACGCAGTCGCGTAGAGATTTGTTTCTGTGCTGTCGGTAACTCATCACAATCATATTGGGAAATAACAAGTGTAACAAATACTATCAAGTACAAATACTTCAAATATGTAACTATTTTCCTTCAAGTTACACTTACGGTAACAATAAAAATGTGCTTAAATAGTCATGACCAAACAGGCTTCAAGATTCACACTCTTGTTTTTCGCCAGAAACTGAGCGTCGATGTCACTGTTGTGGAAGGTAAAAACGCGCATAAAATAAACGAAGAGAACATTTAAAAATGCTCTGGAGGCTGGTTGAATGCTAAAAGTTGAATGTTAAACGCTTTCTACAATGCCAATTTGCTCAGTTATGAACAAACGAGAGCCGAAAGGAGTGATGGTTCGCATCAGAGTCGTGGCGATGCGAGGGGTTACTTGAAGAGGAAGTTGAGCAGGACCTGGAGGAAGATGAGGAAGAGGATGATGGCGATGTCTCTCTGCGTGAGAAAGGAACTTTCTGTTGCCGTCTGACTGGCCATCCGACTCCTCAGAGCGCTGACACTCCTGCAGAATCACCACAAGAGCGTCACACGTGAACCTCTAGAAGCGCAGCGCTGCTCCTCACCTGTTGATGTCCTCCTGCGTTTGCCTGATCGACTCAATGGCACTTTGGATTTCACTCAGATCGGTGGTCTTCTTCCGGAGGCGGCTGTTGTGTTTGTTGTTGTGTCCTGTGAGGGATGAGGAGGTCAGTAGTGCTGATGATGTGTTTGGGGCGTTGTGTGGGACGTACTCTCACTGCCGGAAGAGTCCTGGTGGTCCGGCTCCGGGGACGAACAGCCGCTCTCTGCTGTTTTAGGTTTGTCGCTTTGCTTGTGTTTCCGCTTTGCTCCCGTCACCTGAACACACACACACGCAGAAGAGCAGCAATGTCACCAAACTACAACGGCAACAAATACGGTTCAATGAACGTTTACGTACAAACACGCGCCGCTCGGTCTGTCTCACTCCCTCAAACACTCTGTTCATCTTTACGTCTATTCTCTCATTTAACAAACTGTGCAATATACGACTGATCATGTGCCATTGTAAACACACAGAGCACTGTGAAAAACAACTGGCTAATAAAAAAAAAACATAATTATTATTATTACTATTTATCATTTAGTTTGAGCTGTGATGAGGTCATAAATATGATGCAACAGCCGACATCACTGATTGGTCAATGCCGCTTGTTCTGACATTTTTGTCCTACCTCTCAGTGTTTCCTAACTAAAACCATAATTTTATCACAAACTATGCGCACGAGTCAGTGCACAAGTCAATATTTACACTCTAAACAAATATATCTGTATAATGTTAAGCTCATACAACAATTTTCTTAATGCGCTGGCATAAACCTTTAATAATTGTGCACCGGGCCGATAAGAAGGCACAAGACAAAACACGACGCAAATGTTTAATGTGCATTCGCACAGCACGAGGTAGGAAAATCTGAAGGGTAGGACAAAATGTCAGAACACCGCTGACTGCTCAATGTCAAACCCACCGATTCAATTCTTACGGAATGATACAACTTAATACTTTCTCATTTCAAACAATTACTTTCTCTTCAAATAAATTTTTTTTTCACTTCTGACTGCCGGTGGTAATTGAAATGCTATCCAGACGATAAAAATGTCACATACACAGAGCGAGCAACGTGCACGTCACATGCAAAGCGAACAGGACAGGCTGGAGATGAGGCAGAGTGGTCATGTGACCATTGATTGCTCGTGTGGATGGTTGAGAAGACAGGCGATGGAGAAACGTAAGCAGAGAGAGGGCGAATGAGGGAGGTGTGGGGACAGAAGGACGTACCTGACTCAGGTAATTGTCCCTCCGGGAGCCCTGCTGGGTACTGAGACTAACTACACTGGCTGAACGTACCATAGGCGTCCTGTGGCGCACTTTGGTCTGAATACAGCCGTCTTTCTCGAACTGAACCAGATCGTTGAGCGGATCCCACGGACGAGTGCTACAGGACACACAAACAAACCATCCGCACTGTGAACCACACGACATCTCTGATCAATCACACAACAAGCGGAGGAACACGTACCGACTATTGAAGAATTATAAAGATTTAACGATTTGATCTTTTTTATTAAACTGCATTTATTATTGTTTTATTACAATGTTCACACACACACACACACAACACATGGATGAACTATGAACAATACACTTACCGGTAATATGTATTATTAATAGTTACATTTGTATCGTTCTTTAAAAATTGCTAAATTGGTGCTAAAAAAGGTTTACGGACGCTCACACACACACACACACGTAAAAAATGTAAAAACAATAAACAATTCATTTACAGAAATACAAAGACATAATAAATACACGTTTATAGTCACAAACAAAGACAAGCATAGATTTAAAATGCAAAAGCATTATAAATATTTAAGACACTTAAAACAGCACCCTGTAAAAGACAAACATTGTTAATATTTAATTAAGAAACGAATGCATTATGTAAACATTTGTTGCCAAGTCTTTGAAAAGCAAGCATTTTAAAAGCAAATTTATATTGGAACCATGAAGTAGGATTGTAAACAAATGCACTGCAATGTAAGTTGCTTTGGATAAAAGAGTCTACTAAATGCATGTAAGCAAGCCAAAAAATATTCGTTTTGGTCTGCTTTACTCACTCAGCGTATCGGTAATGCCACTCTCCGGTGGTGGGGTCTTGCTCGAACAGAGCGGGCATCCACTCTTCACACTTGGCCTTGCGCTCGCGAGCTGCTTTCCTCTGGGCCTCCTCCAGAATAAACTTCTCGTTGGTTGCTTCCGTCTGGTCTTTATTATTGATGGCTCGCGTCACGTGCTGCCACAACCTGAGGAGCGTCGACTGGGTTACTGGTTTATGTTGTGAGCGCTGAAGTCAGGGCTCATGTGATCAGCCACGCCACCTCTCCGATTCAAACTCGGCCTGTTCCTCCGGCGACACGCTGCAGCGCATCAGTCGACTCTGTCTCAGCTCGGCCGTTGGATTCCAGAAGGTCTCGATCTCGTCTGTCTTCTTGTAGTTAATGAAGATTTCACTGTCCTGTAAACAACACACCCATGCAATTCCTTACTTTATCAAAAAAGGCAAGAAACACACATTTTTCTGCTTCGAATTTTTGCAATACTAGTTGCAAAAACATGGACCATGCTTTAAATTGCTGTAAAATGTGTGTGAAAATTGTGATTGAGTTATTGTGTTTGGGAAAGATACTACAGGTAATGAGAATACTTTATTTTAAAAGCTATAAATCAATTATTATCAATTTTACGAATCAAACGATTAAGGTTTTGGTTGTCCACATCTGTGATTTTATTAAAAACTCTTGTGTGTTTAGAGCTAGTTGTGAGTCTGACCTTTGAGAGCAGATCATTCACTGTCAATTTTACTACTCACCCAATGGCCCTCGAGTGTCGCTAGCACTTCCTTTCCCAGTTTGATCTTCCCGCTGATTTGATTCACACTATCACTGCTGCCTAGGAACGGCTGGGCGACAGAGACACGAATGAGAACAAAAACAATGGTGTCTTTCAAAGCTACATGCACTGTGACTTTGAATCTGCAAACAGGGAAAAACATTTCCAGACTTTTATCACCAAGAAGTCTTCAGAGTTTCATCAAAAACAATCAGGTTTGCAAGAATCAAAACATTGCCATCACAACCAAAGACACTTATTTATCTCCCTTTTTATTTGCTAGAACAATTGTTTTACATTAACTTAGAAAGACACTCTTTAGACTTGTTTTGGACAATAAAAAGTTCCTCCAGAATTTGCAGATTGCAGAATTTATTGCTAAATCAAGCTTAGCCTGAAAAATTGTTGTAACATAATGACATAATGTACTGCAAAGTCTTGGCGAATATTCCATGACATAATCAACATAAAAACATGTGGCTTTTTGACACACATTTTGATCTTCGAGCTCACGTGATCAATAAAAAAGATAAAGCAGATATATGAATAGAAGCATTTATCTTTCTGATTCACAGCTGCCCGGCAATTTCTTGTATTTTTACAGTAAGTTTTGATGAATAAATAGCTTGAAAACAGATTTTTATTTTTAATTATATTTCAAACGACCCAGTTAAATTTCAGCTTATTTCATCCACGTTGAAATATTAACACTTAGATATTTATTTTGAGCATTTATATCACTTATAATGTTAAAATGTCATTAAAATTAAATTAAGATTTCTGGTGCTGTATATTTTTTTTGCAAATCAAGGTGGAAAATAATAATAATAATAATAATAAAATAATGGGTGAAACCCTGTAGAGCACAGTCAGAACTGGGCAACAAGACCTGCTGTGTAAACGCAGCGATGTTTTCAGGGTGATGCTGCTTGTGACGCCAGTGGCAATTCAGTCGGCATCACACTGGTTCTCTGAATGTCAGTGCACACACACACACACACACACACACACACCTTGAGCCTGAACTCGAGCTGTGCGCTGTATCCCGTCTTCTCACAGGTGATGGACACTTGACCGCCCAGCTCCAGCGTCATGGTGCCGTACAGGATCCCTGAGACAGACACACAGAGGAATGATGCTGAGAATTGTCTTAACACAGCGTGTTTGTGTGCATGACTTCCTGACCTTGACAAAAACCACTACAGTTGGAAAACTGAACTCTTGCTAAGCTAATTATCAGCTGACTAAAACCTCACGTATCTAGCCTATACAGCATATGAACATACCTAGGTGTGTTCCTACAGGAGACAACGGGATAGTGTGTTAGTATTGGTGAGTTTGTGTGCGTGTTCGGGCGGGTATGTAGACAGACCTTTGCAGTGGGCGTAGGGCATGTTCATCACATAGTCTTCCCCACGGTTCAGAAATGAGAGCCTGGCTTCTCCGTCCAAGATGGCCGACAGAGAGTTTCCTGAGAAACACATAGTCATTACATGAGTATTCCAGGTGGAGTGTAAAGAGTACCTGAAAAACATACGTTTTTCAAACATGCGTTGTAAAAGTACGAAGGCGTTACTGTAAAAATTACTCTCCAAGTTTAAAAATGGCGGAACAAAATAGATTGAAAAAAAATACAAAAAGTCAGTCTCAAAGATGAAAAGCGCAATTGTGAGTTAGTTGATAAATAGCATTCATGGCAATATTACCTTGTCCGCCCAAAAAAATAACCGCGGTAAAAAAGATTCTGACTCGTTGTGCGCAATCACAATGAGTCTATTCAAATGTAGTGGAGTAAAGATACAGATACTTAAACACAAATGTAGCAAGTAGAGAGTAAAAGTTGCTTTTATTTTTGACTCAGTACATTGATACTCAGTACAAGTACAAAGTAGCCCCAAAAAAAAAAACAAAAAACAAATAAATACTTAAGTAAAGTAACAAAGTTAATTTACTCAAGTATTTTACATCACTATCCAGGTGATTTCTGTACAGAAGCCTCATCTTACCGTAGAACTTAGACTTGGCTAAGATGCTGCCGCTTAGACAAAACCCATCCTTCCTGTTACTGACGTAGAAAGCAGAGACTGGAGGATGATGGGACACCTAAGGAAAGACAGACTTGGTTTAAAATGAAGGTCTGAACTGAAGCGTCAGTGGATGTCAAAGCTTCACCTGCTCAGCAATGTAGAAGGTTTTGCTGTCTGTTCTGCTGTGGATCCATAAACAGCGAAATGTTTCTCCAATGATGGGGTTATACGGTTTCTTCAATCCCTACAATGACACCAACGACAGCAAACCTTATATTAGACACCTCTGACTGCAGAACTAAACTAAAGTCAAGTCTTTATCACCTTTGGCTTCTTGTAGAACCCGGAAATGTACCATTTCACCACTTTCTTCATTCGGTCATAAGCGTTTTCTTCCACAGCCGCACTTTTTTTCAAACAGCAAAAAACAATTTACATTTTATTAAACACTGTTTGAATCTCAATAACGGTGCTTGTAAAATTGAATGTGTTTATAGAATTTCGCAATTGTGACATTCACTCGCTACAGACAAATGAAATAAAATAACATAACATATTTTCACTACATTTCACAATTTTTATACATTTAATAATAAATCATAAACCATTTCATCAAAATAGAAGCACAATCAAAATTAATTGTGTTTCTTTGATAGTTCACATTTCTTATATATGAACACTGACATCCAAATATAATGAACAAAGATTTTTAGATTGAAAAGTTTTTAAATGACAATGCCATCTATTGCTATCAATTTCACATAAGTGATCTGAATTACCGTACTTACTCGACTATAATTTGAGGATTTTGCAACCATATCAATGACAAATTAAACTTAAACATAAATTAACAATAGCTTAAATAGATTAAAACCAACATAAACACACAGGGTTACTTGATTTTTAGGTTTCCTTTACCACCAAGCATGTCTGAATAATTGTATTATTTCTATGAAGGATTAAAGAGCATCAGAACAGGTGTTCTATCATTATTTCCCTGTGCCGCTTTAAAGTCTCGGTGGGCCCCAAATAACCAGAATTGACTTTATATGAAATGAAATAGGTTTCTACTAATTTCTATCTATTCACTTTTCTCTAATTTCTTTCACCCGACTTATAAGGGGGTCTAAACAGAATACCACAATGTCACAGCTCAAGTGGGGGGGTCGACTTATAAGCGAGTAAATACGGTATTTGTTTTTGTCCAGTGACGAAGGTCCTAAAAAGGATTGTCAGTGTTTTAAACAGTTGAGTCCATAATACTCAATAACAGACCCATCAGTACTAGTTTGTGTGTGTTCTTACTCAGACAGGAAGTCAGCGTGGTAGTAATAATCCGACAGTTTGTCCAGAAAGGAGCGTGGCTCGAGGATGAAGGTGGGCAGGACGACTTTGGACAGGTCCATCCCGGGCCGCACTTGCTTCAATAGAGTCCAGATCAGAGATTTATTCTCTTCTGACACCGTCTCTGTCTGTGACGCCTCGCCAGCCTGAGAAACACACGCAATCACAGAGTGAGAGAACAGAATGTGCCATATTCATCCCAGATTTCACAGCTTCCCGTGAGAAAAACAACCTGCTGGTGGATCTCTGGTGCCTTCACATATGCACCAACATGAGCTGAATCTGACCCAATCGGACTTCATTGTCATAATTCAAACTTGTTGCAATCACTAAGGAATCTTAAAACACTAAATATATCAGATATAAAAATGCTATATACAATAGCATTTTATAAGCACCACCCCGTGGATTTCCAAGCACCAAATAAAAAACTAATTAATATGGTAGGGAATTGGACTTTGTGTCTGAGGGGTTTCTGGTTCAAATCCCCCTACAGATGAGTCTGCAACTGAGTGTCTTTGGGCAAGACACAGGACCCTATGTTATGCTATTAAAATGTTATTTATAAACACATTTTAAATTTGGTTGCATGTGAGGTAGTTTAGAATAGCCACTGCTGTGTCACGACATGGCTAATGTTTTTTATTTCTGTTTTTCAGCCAATAAAACCTTATTCATGTTTGCTTACAGAACCGTTAGTTTAAAGAAAGAAAAAACGATGCAAAGAAGAAGTGCACCGCTGCATAAAGATGACGTATTAAATGTATGTGCATATTTGAAATAAGTGCAAATGAGTGTTTTTGAGCTTCTAAAATTGGAAAAAAAATTGGATGCTAAATTCGCACAAATATAGCAAGTTCTTCACACACTCTTTACATTTACAAATTTAAAAATGCTATTATCAACATTTGGTGCATTGCAGTCAAACATTGAATTAACTTCCTGTTAACACCTCTGATTGAGAACAAGAAAAGTTCTTAGTCTCCTCTAGCTTAATCATGACAAACACGCACCTCTCCAAGCTCTTCGTGGCTCTGCTCAATGTACGGCGTTTCCCGCAGCATCTCATTGGGATCAAGGTCTATGTACGAGTCTTCCTGCCGCTCGGATGTGTCGCTGTCACTTTCCTCACTCTTCTCCATCACCTCGTTCTCCCATTCCTCCTGCTCCTGCTCGTTCTCCCGGTCCGATTTATCAGAGTACAGCTCTGGATCCTTGAACTGGTCACTGTCATTAAACCTGGAGGTGGTACGAGCGCTCAGTAAAGCAAACACACAATCAGTGTCGTTTTTTTCTGTCTTAAGTGGGGTTCTTACTGAAATCCAGGCATGTTGTGAGCCCTCAGCAGACTGTAAAAGTTGATGTGGGAGTGTTCTGTCGTCTGAGACGTCTCGTCTTTGCCTTCTCGGATCATAGTTCTCTTTAGCAGACTAGAGCATTTTAGCGCCAACTCCAGAGCGTCCATCCAGCAGCGGCCTACACACACACACACACACACACACAGAGTATTATTTCTATTTTATACAATCTGCTCTTTTTCTGATGCTAAAAATAATTTGTCTCTCTCACCATCTGATTCCGACGCCGCTCTGAAGATCAGATGACTGCTGGGTAATGGCTGAGTTATAGAACCCACGGCTTCGCCTTTAGGACCCTGAGATGCACAAAAACTCTCACATGTCACACGCTGGTTGATCATACCACTTAGTAGGACTTCTTCAGTCTTTTCTAAGACTTTAGATAAATAGAGATGAACACTTTTATATAACCAAACAGATTAGATGAGAGTATCAGATGCTTTCCAAATGAACAGAATGTGTTGAACTCTGCCTCTCTGCGGTACCTTGACAGCCCAGATGGACTGTTCCAGTGGATGGAAAAGCTTGAAGCAGAATCCGTCTTTCTTGGAGGGCCTCTCAATCAGCTCGCAGGCGTTCAGCAGCACGGTACCGACCCACTGGCCATTCTTATTGGTCTTGTAGATGAGCAGGACCCCAGGCTTCAGCACACACCAAAGCTTGGTCCAGCTCTTCAAAGTACCACGAATCTAAAGAGAAACAGACAAGTTCTTCCTCACTAAACATACTTGAAGTCTTGATGAAAAGAGTTTGGGTTAGATTCAGACCTTGAGCCAGTCTGACATGACAATGACTGACGGGTCGGTGATGGTGCTGAGCAGCTCTTTAGCAGCACGTTTCTTCTCCTCTCTGTAGTTTTTCTTTTGAACCTACAAATTATTCAATGAGTCATTTGGATGAAAATTATTCTATTATTCTAACAGCTTGAATTTTGTATTTTCAACTGATATAATGAACCTTGAGCGACTCCTTCTTGGTAAGTCTGTTTCCCGATGCCGACACGTCCTTGTCCGAGCCATTGTAGAGCCGCGTTTCTGACTGCAACACACACAAAGCCAAAATGCTACAGGTTGAAAAGAAATAATGGCTTAGAAAGTTGTGCATTCAATCTTTGCTTGTTACATTATTCAATTATTAAAGTTAAAACATTACGTTATTCACTCAATATAAAAAAGGAAAAGATGGAAAAACGCATAACAAATTGTACACATTCTTTACATGATCTTGACTGAAAAGAGAATGTGATATATAAATGAACTTTTATGTGGAATTCAGTTTAG
This sequence comes from Paedocypris sp. Pulau Singkep, assembly GCA_017309775.1. Classification (NCBI taxonomy): domain Eukaryota; kingdom Metazoa; phylum Chordata; class Actinopteri; order Cypriniformes; genus Paedocypris; species Paedocypris sp. Pulau Singkep. The sequence goes on along the minus strand of MU204381.1, from coordinate 12,635,923 downwards.
ATATAACATTAACTGATTAACTTTAATAAGTTTCTCCTGCGTTGGAAAAGTTGGGAAAAAAAGGAAATGAGAAAGAAAAAAAAAATAGCGATAGAAGCCAAAACAAAAATCAGAGAACAGAAAAAGAGTGGAAGAAGTGAAAACACACACAGACACACACACACACACACACAAACACACACACACACACACACACACACACACAAGAATAGAGAAGTGGGCAGCCTTGAGCCACGGCGCACAAGGAGCAGATCGGGTTCTGTGTCTTTGTCAAGGTCACTTACAGTAGCTTCTGGTCCAGGATTCGAACCTGCGACCTTTTGGTCACACAACTGGCAAGGAGAGAAAGAGAGAGAGAGAGAGAGAGAGAGAGAGAGAGAAACACACACACACACACACACACACACACACACACACACAATTACCTTGCTCTTGGAAATTGAGTGTGATGAATCCTCCCGCAGAGGGACAATCTCCTCTTTTCCTCGATCAAAACCTGCAAACACAAGAAACCCTGTGTTTAAAAAAAAGACTGGCATTAAAACCGAGGTCACGATAAAGGAGGAGGTGATAAACACACTTCTGCTTTTGTGTCTCTTTAGACAGAGTCAAGGACGTTCATCAGGATCAGATCTGTCACTATCACTTATTTCTCAGAACTGTCACATGACATCACAATTTCGCTCCACATGTCATTGTCTTGGGCATAACTGTTGCTAAGATTTGTAACGAGTACGTCTACCATGTAAGGTTGTACATAGAAAGTAATTCAGCCGGACATATTCTCCATGGCATTATAAACGCCCTCCAGAGTGGCTCTCGACTGATGCCTTCCATTGTCCTTTTCCTCCCGCAATCGGCCGCATTGTGTTTCTCAGCTGTGTTTGAGAGCAATAAGAATGAATAAACCTCTTCAGAATGTAAAAATCCACACAACGAGGGCATCAGCAGAACTCCTCCATTAGCATATTACTGAGCTATTACATACATCTGATTAAACCTTTCATTCACAAGAGTTTTAATAAAACAAAGAGCGGCTGAAGGATATACAGTCCAGTTCGTTAACATCTTCTGCAAGGATATATGCAAAGGCACAAAACAAAGGGAAATGTAGATGTGTGTGTGTGTGTGTGTGTGTGTGTGTCTGTGCCAGGTGTGAATGAATTGCGTGTTCACAGATATATGATGGCCTAAAGCAACTCTGCAAATTCAACAAACAATGACGGCAAAATTAAACTTTTAAAATAATTATTCTGAACTCATTTAGCGTTTTTACTATAATTGATTTAGTTCCCTCTAATTTAAATTTCAGCTAAATAATTATACAACAAAAAATTACAAAAATGGTAAATAAAAAAAACAAAACATCTCACATTATGAGGCATTTTAGGGAGCTTAAATCTGGATTTGAAAAACTGTTTTAGTGCGGTTCACATTCAAATTGATTTGTGAAACGGTTTTAAGAGTTTGTTTACTCTTTAAAGTCCAAACTGTGTTATCAGCCACGTTCCGCGATCTTGTCCGAGAGCTGAGAACTGTGTGTAGCGTGTCTCTGATCTGATCCATTACTGCAGCAGAGTCTGATAGTGACTGCGACGTGAGCAAATCATTACAACTATAGTGCAGGATATTAATCCAGAACCACAAGGGATTTAAATCAATGTATTTTTTAGTTTAAGGGTTTCAGAATTAAGAATACACAAGCTATTACTGTGAGCACACTGTGTTTTAACTTCGATCCTAATGTGAAAAGCTGGAAGCCTCAGAACTCTTGGGTTTCCTCATCAAACATTCAACACGTGTGTCTGCAGACAGGAAACTCACTACAGAGAGAAAAAGCAAGCGCCGCTGCATTCGGTCCAGTTACAATAACGAGGAGAAAATAAACAGCATTGTAGTGCAGAGAAACACAATCTCAGTGTGTCAAGCATCTGAAGCCTCAAACAAAGCAACAGGAAATCATCACGCTTGCTAAAATCACTTAGACTGACCGCTAAACGCTCATTTAACTCTCCGACATCAGCGAGAACATCTTCTGAATTATATTGCAGCCACTAATCCACACGAGCATCGGACGTGCGTCATTCAGTCATTGTTCTGGTGTGAAGACGGAGAAACACACCTGCGTTTTGGCCGACGCGCATTAATATTCACACACCTGTGCTGATCCGCGTCTCACTCAGCAGAGAGCACACTCACTTGGTGAGAAGAGCGAGCGAGCTTCACTAATAATGGGGGGGGGGGGTACACACACTCAGATAATGAAGCCCAGCAGGATCCAGAAGTGAAAATGTCACTGCAGATCTCTGCAACAAATCAAACGTTGAGAATAAAGAAATAACAGAACTGATTTATTGCTATTCAATTGTACTTTTAGATAAAAACTGCTTCCAAATATAGACTAATTTAAAATGTAAAAAAAAAGCACACAACCTTGAATGTTTACAGAGAACATGTCCAGTACACACACACACACACACACACACAGGTTTGAATCAACAAGAATCATCATCATCATCGCACAGAGCGCTGTATGCGTTCAATCACGCAGATGTGAGAATCAAACCTAAAAGCAAAACAATATTGTGATTTTCTGTCACTCAGAGATCATCAGCCCATCACAAACAAATGAGAAAGCCAAAGATCCGCCTGTCACAACCACACCAGTCTAGTAAACACACACACACACACACACACACACACACACACACACACACACACACACACGCACACACACACTCTCTCTCTCTAAATCACAACCTATAGCTCAATCTTCTGACCTTGAACACAACGAACCAAAATACAAAGACTGAAATCTTGATGAAATGACTCATATGAGACAGACAGAAGTAAAAAATGATCTCTAAAAAAAATCCTAGCTGCTCTTTGAAGAAGATAACTAAAGTACAAATGATCCTCTCAAATTAAAAAAAAAAAAAAAAAAATTGTATAGTGCCTGTTACACCAGAAAAATGATGAATCAGTGAATGTGACCGTGTCAGAGATGCTTCGTAATAAATACAATTATTTAAATTTCCCAATGAAATCCTATTAAAAGGCACAAACAAGCTAGACTCTTTCAAACTACCGTAATTGACATGAAAGTGGAACACTAGGTACTTGAAGTGTTCTAATGTTTACAGTTTACGATAAGATTTAAAATGATGCGGTGACTGAAGGACAAGGATGACTCTGGTTTGAGAAAACAAACGCACGTTCCATGCTTTATCCTGTCTGCTTGATAAAGGTTAATGCAGTGTCTGGTGGAACACCGACAATTCCAATCAAATCAAAATAATGGCATCACTTGGGACAGTCATTAGTAAGTGCTGAGGATTAGTGAACGCTGATGCTAACGCAAACGAGTGGAATCATGTCATGGAGCGACTGAAGGTTGTCGCCAAGACGCCAATGAAACGAGAAACAGATGCCAACATGCCACAAAAGTACCGCACTTTTATCTGAATGAAAGGCGCGCACACACATTCCACACAAAGCTTCCAGAAAGTTCGTAGACGGTTCATTAAAGACCCTGTAATCTAGCTCGAACTGTGCCACATCACACAACGTTTCCTACAAATCACACACTAGTGTTTGGGCCGATGACCAGCGCCGTCGCTCGCACCCACCTGGCAGGCAGACAGAGAGCTCGTTGTAGCCCCCGAAGGAGGCGTTGCGTATGAGTTTACGTCCGTCCGGGTGAGGTGGTCGCGCCGAGATGGTTCCCCCACAGGTGGAGAACCGGCGACGACCCAGAATTCCTTCTTCCTTCATCATGAGGATGGGTTTGAATCAACCTCACCCCGAGGAGAGAGAGAGAATGAGAGCGAGAGTCTGGGGGCTACAGCAAGGGTCGGCCGCCACTGCACGAACACACACACACACACACTGCCACACACATACACACACACACACACACACACACACAGGTGCTCAGGTCTGATCTACAGACTAACTACACTGTTGCTAGTACTACAGCTGAAAACCTCTCTCACTCACTGCAGCTCGCCCACCCTCCCACTCACAGCGCCTGTGTGCGGAGAGAGGGAGAGAGAGAGAGAGAAGGAAAAACAAAGACATTTTTATGAAAGACAGTGAGACAGAGAAAAAGAGCTACTCAATGAGAGAGCTACCGTGACAGAGACAGCTTTCGACAAGTTTCAACCCTGAAAATGTATCAACAATGAGGAATTTGCAGAGATTAGGTGCTATTTTCCCAACTAATTCTCTTTAAAATACTGTAATGTCAAAAGCAAGAGTCCAGCCTTGTTCTGGGTTGAAGATGACATCAGATTCACACTGCCGTGATTCACCGTGTGTGTGTGTGTGTGTGTGCGCTTCAGTTAGTGACTCATTTGAGTCATTCTCTTTCACTGCTTGCATGTTACAAAGCAGGGAGAAAATCTTCACGACTAAACATTAGTCTTAAAAAGCACAATACGTAAATCCCACACACTTCAGCTTGGTTGAAAGTGCTGATGAGAACAGAATCAAGCCGCTGGCATCAGTTCATCTCTCTCTCACACACACACACACACACACACACAAGTCAAAGCCCCACGGGAGAAAAGCAGTCCAGGTCGGGTAGGTGTAACGCTTGGGAGGCTACACAATCTATGTTTACGTCACTTAACTCTACAATGTGAGAGTGCAATAACTGTAAACTGTGCAAGCTTTGTATACATGGGTTTAAATATGTTACATTTCATATATTTTCTTATATTTTTACTTTTTACAATTTATACAAATTGTTCTTGTTGTTTCTTAGTGTAACCTCTTCCGGTTAGATTGTACTGCTGCTGCAACATTGAAATTTCCCATTGACGAATAAAGGACTTTCAACACAAGGTAAAAATGGCTTAAGTTGCCTAAAAGCGAGTGATAAAAATCTCCACGTTATGCCAAAAAAAAGAGGCACATGCAAGTTTCTGAATATTAAACGACGGGAATTTGGAAGGATGTTCTTTATCTAAATCCTCGCTCCTGACTAGCGACACTATAATATAAGCCGCATTAGTCCGTAAACAGTCTCTTAAAAGCTTAATGCTTGTTTGTGCGGCCTGAGACGGCGGCGTGAAGCCCCTGCAGGGGGATGCAAAACATAGCGGCGACTTCACGTGTCAACATTTAACCATTCACAGCAAACGTCAATCGCCGTCACACTGACCGATCTCCGCCGCTGATGTCACCCTGACGTTGCTATGCAACAGCTTCACCCAAAAGAGGAAATAAAGAATGAATGAATGTGAAAGATGCTTTGACACAATTAAGATGCGGGATGTATAATTCAAAGCCTGTTGATCAGCGTCCTGTGCTGAACACAGCCAGCGATGTCTTGCAGCATTTATTGATTTCAGCTATTACGCAAAAACATCATCTTACTAAACCTTATTCATTCATCCATACAGAAAAAGAAAGCAAGACAAAGATTAAAAATGGCTTGAAAAGGTGAGAGATTTAAGGAGATAAAACATTCTGAGAAAGACGGTGACAAAATGAGGGAATTTAACCTGAAAGAGAAAGTGATAAGGAGATAAGGCAAAAATCAATGGAATGGACAGAGAAAAAAAGAAAAAGATGAACAGAAATTGAAGGAAAAAAATGAGAAAGACAGAGTGAAAGAAGAGAGTGATAGAGAGAATCAGAAAGGGAGGAAAAAAGCTGAAAGAAATACAGCCCAAAAGAAACAGAAACAGAGAAACAGGGAGACAGAGAAAACAAAACTAAAAACAGAAAAAACTCAACAGAGAGTTAGAGACCAGACAAATAAAGAGAGTGAGAAACCAACAACACTAAGGAAAACAGAATCGAAAAAAGAGTGAGAGTGAGATAGCAACAAACAGAGCGTACGGAATACAGAAAAAGAGATCAAACAAAGAGAAAACATTGACTGACAACAATACTATAAGAGTGAACACAAATAATTGGGTGACAGCAATGAAATAAAAATAGACAACGCTAGTGTGTGTGTGTGTGTGTGTGTGTGTGTGTGTGTGTGTGTGTGTGAGGGAGAGAGAAAGGGAGAGTTAGTTTTCCGTCCTCTACAATTATCTCCAACTTGCCCACCATATGACTATTTACCCTAATAAACAGCTTTCACTAGTCTGTCGGAAAATTAGGGTTAGGGTCTGGACTTTTGTGAGGGTTAAATGGTCAAGCGAATGAGTCCATGTCAATAAGACGACTTGACTGAGTGGTTTCCCTGTGAGTTTGGAGCGTGGACAGTGTCCATCTTCAGCAGTGAGACGAGGAAGCGGGAGATCAGATCATCTGACACATGGACTTCCACAAACTTGCTTCGGAGTAGCGTGATGAATAAACAGAAGTAAAAAATCTCCACCATTTAAATTGGCGTCCACCAGAGATGAGTCTTGGCAGCACTCTGATTCTAGCAAAAACTTGGCAAAAGATTAGGAAAAGTAACCGATCTCCATTGATGTTTTGATATGGAAAGTTTCCAGGTAAAGGAGAAGATTAGCAGGTGAAGTGAAGCTGTTTAAATAATGATCAGAACACACACACACACACACAGTGGGAGAGAGTGAGAGACACTGATAAACTTAACAGAGAGATCACAACAGCGATAAAGTGACGGAAAATAGAGACAAAGTAACAGAAAGTACAAAACAAGACAACAATACAAGGCTACAAAGACAGGAAACAGAGATAGAGCAACACAGAGACCATGAGAGCATCAGATGTATGCTTGTAATCTTGAACGAAGCCTAAGCGGAAAACATTTTAAACAAATGCAAGAAATCCATCATTTTTATTTTGTGCGTCGACAGCCCATCAACACACACCGCTAAGGATCAGATTAACACGCCACACGCAGAACAAGAAACTCAAACGTGAAGACTCGCGTCCGTACCAAGTCTCATGCAACCTGCCGTGAGCTGATTACAACTTAATACAGCGTCGAACCTCAGAAACGCCATCAACCTCACCAAACCCGCAGCCCTTCTGTTCTCACCAGACACCACGGCACACGGAGGTGAGGAAGCCTAAAGCCATGCAAAATAATGCTCATTCTCTCAAGCGCCACTACACAAGCTAAGATACTTGCCTTACGCGCAGGGATTAATATCATGACAACCAATCAACCAAACAGCAGCAGCAGAAACCTCCACAAAGCTCCCCATTCACTCACGGGACAAACAGCCACCATCATGAACACAGTAATGTGAAACCCAAACATGCAGTCAAGCACCTGGTGCCTGATTGGCTGAGAGGATGGCGATGGTCGGAGAAGCGACTTCTGATTGGCCGAGCTGCTTGCTGTGCATTAGCTGATAGGGTGTAATCCATTAAATCCAGGTTAATCACACCTGCTCTCTCTCTCTCTCTCTCTCTCTCTCTCTCGCGCTGAGAAACAGAAGGCCAGGAAAGAGGATTTGTGGGCATATCAGTTGCTGAATCGATGCTATTCTTGGTGTGTTCTCACCGGGTGAGAGGTTCGGCACAGCTAGGGTTACTTCTAGCGACGGTGAATAATTCATTCATTAAAACGCTCACATCTGCACCGCAGACTCGCAACGCAGCTCAGTCGCAGGTATCTGGAATCACAACTGCTGTGATTCACCGGAATGCAACAAAAGGTCGAATGAACAGCAAATTGGGTTTCGTAGATGCTGATGCTGTTGCCATGGAGACCCAAGGATGCTTGGGGTCACTGAGTCTCTGGATAGGCTTCGGTTTTCCAGAAAGACAGCCAAAACAACCCAACCCAACATAAATGTTATCGCTTAAACACAAAACATCAAAATAGTCACTTCAGACTAAATGAAAGGAAAAAAAAAATCTGTAGGCAGCATTAAAACACAAACACGTGATGCGTTTCAGCAAATATAGGCTACAAAGTCTTTTCTGATCACATATTTAAATAAGACCAGTTGATTATACGAGAAAATACATGTTTAAATAATTGCAAAGCAGTAAATCCGAAATACAGTTATTTTCTGTTTGAAGTATGTCAGAGTCTCCCAAGTAAAAAACTGCAACATTTTCACGTAATTTTGAGGTTCCTTTTCAGTCCAGCCATTAGAAAAGATCTCATAAATTAATACACGTAAAGAATTCCAAATAAAACAAACATAAAACATATCAGGAGAAACCAGCATAAAGTGTATAGATTCAGTGCGTTTCGTTTTCTTTATGACACCACAGGGCTCTCTAGTGTCAAACAGTGGTCACTACAACCAACTAGCAAAAGGCTTTTCATATGAAAAATTCTTTTTTTAGTATTTCAGCTTTCAAATTCTTAATTTCTCATCCCTAAAAATGTTCAACACCAATAGAATAATATTATTAACAATTTCTACTTTTTTAATGGGAAAAAAAAACCAAGACTGAATGTTTAGATTTTTTTTCCCTTCGATTATTTTGTGACGCTAGTACACCAATGGTGCGTGACTCTTCAGTAAGACACTAAAACCGAAGCTCGTGAGTCTGTCAGAAACATTCCAAGCTGTACTGTAGCATAAAAGAAGGTTTTAATGTAGAGAATAAAGTATAGGATTGTCAGGTACCGTGACTCAGCTCTTTACTGGGCGTGTGAAGCCCCGCCTCTTTCCCACGCTGACTCATCCTCCCCACGCTCAGAAGAGCCACATCATCACCGGGCATCACGGCAGCTGAGGAACACATGAGAAACATAGGAGTTAATGAATTAAATGACATATGTTTACCTTTTTATCTTCAGTGCGTTACAAATTAAATGTATTATTAAGTTTTATTATTAGTTCATGATTATAAGTAGTTGGCCATTTTCTATTATTATGCAAACAGGAAAAAAAGTCATAAATATGTCTAAACAATGTTTATAGTATATTTGAAGTACAGTATATAACACAAACTTATTTAACAATAAAGTATTTTTCTTTCCTTGTTAGTATTTTAGTTGAAATGGACCAACATGTTTAAGAATAAATTAACTCCATATTTTTGGCAAAATCACTTATCCTCATCAAATAGCATAAATAGCATACAATCATTAAATAGAGCCCTCTAGTGTTTCACACGTTAAATATCGAGTCATCATGTCTGTCCGTTAATCTATCCAGCGTACGCACAGACACACTCACACCTGCGCGCGCGCGCACACACACACACACACACACACACACACAGACTAATCATCTTAAGAAAACAAGTGCGGCTGCATGATTTTATGCTAATCACTTATTAGTAGGGATGCACCGAAATGAAAATTCTTGGCCGAAACCGAAAACGGTTAGGAGGAAACGGAAAGAGGAAAGCCTGGCCGAAAACCGAAACACAGAAAGAATTGGATTTATTGCTATGATGGTGTACTAACTTTACTAAAACCAAGGCATTGCAATTGCATACATTAATAATGAAGTTTCAAAGAATACATGAAACAAAATGTGTTACAAATATGCAAATATTTATCAAGCATAATGCAACACTCAAGAGTATAAAATATAATTCAAACTAAAATGTTTAACTTGACCTACTGGCCTGCTGAAATGTTGTGAAATTAAATGTTCCTCCATTAAAATTGCATTTAAGTTTAAAGTGCTTTCAGAACAAGTGCAAAAGATACAACATTTTCTCTGCAGGTCTTGATAATAGTATAAACAGGTTTCTGTTGAGGTTGTCATCTGACTGACATTTGAGAAAGATTTGAGACTGTATTTAAAAGTGGATAGAAAACATACATCTTGCAGAAATATGACTACAGTCTGTCACATATAAAGTAGCCTAAAACAAAATAGCCTACGTATTAGTATTATTAGATGTACTTTCTTGCAGAATTTCACTGAACTTATCAGACAACGAGGGTGCAAACCCCTCAACTGCCGCAGAGACGAGATGTTTCCTGCTCTGATCTGTCTCTGTGCGCCCATCGTTGCCGTTTCTCGCGCGCTGCTTAAATTCCTCCTCCGAATACTGCTCTTTATAACGAGGATCAAGTACAGTCGCGATGAAGTGCAGAGGATTCTAATATTTATATCTGTGAATCGTGCGCTGACAGACTCTAAGCGCGGACTTTTCATAGTTTTTGCTGTGGCATGTATCAACCACTTTGGGCGCTTTAGAGCTGCGATAAAGTAATAGCGTCCGCTACAGATGCATCAGATGAGCTGATCTATATGCCGCCTCTCGCGCAGCTCTCACGGTCTCTGCTTACGTCATCAACTTTCGGCCGTGTTGTTTCGGTGAAAAAAAGTGTTTTGGCCGAAAACCGAAAATGGACTTTGGGCCATCGGTGGCCAAATATTCGGTACATTCCTACTTATTAGAGATGATTATTTAAGACCTGAATAATTTACTCACACTAGGAAAAACAGTGAAGAGACTAACGAGGCATTCAGACACATTACTGCTAATGAAAACACATCATTCTCAGATTATCGGTTCACCTCCTCTGCCACACACAACCTATCATCAGATGCTATGGTCATCTAGCAAGATTTTACCGGAAATCAACAGACATATATTTAAAGTATTAATAATCTATATTCGCAAATGTATATGTTGTGCCCATCTTCATTTCTCTTTTAACACTTCTGTTAAAAAAAAACAGTTGTTGTCACTTTGTTGTTGCTTATGTGAAAGCTTTATTAATCCTGATGGTTAAAAGTGTGTGCTTTTAAGTTCACTCGCAAGTTTACTTAAAAGCAAGCGCACGCAAACACACACACTTTGATGTCACACAAACACACACGTGAATGTCAGTGTCTTACCTGTGGAGACTGGCTCTCTGCTCTCTGCATGATGCTGAACTCGCACACACGCACACACGCACGCACACAACAGACAGACACAGCAAGGGTCCGGCAGGCAGTGTTGGTTTTGATGTTGGTGGGATTTTGTGCGTTGGGACATGTTGTCGGCAGACAGACAGATTGCATGAGGAAAAAAAAAAAAGACACAAAAAAGACAAAAAGGGAAAAACGAGAGAAGCAGCGTTAGTTCCAAGACAAATGCATTATGACAAAAGACAGTGGCAACAAAACCAAACTAAACGGGGTGAGAAAGCGTTTAGACGGCTAAAACACACTCACACACACACACACACACACACACACACACACACACACACACACACACACACACACACTAATGCAACAAGCTGGACGATGTGGATTAACAAAAAGATTGTAGCAAAGGCTTTGAGATTCTGATTGGTCATCCCGCCTGTCAATCATATCCCGTTGCATTTGAGTGGCATTACAGGGACGAAGGCGGCTTGTTTAATAAAGCTTTCAGCTGGACACCTGCGGTAAAACGCACCCAGCCATTAAGTCGCCTCTGTTTACACTACAGTTAAAATATAATCAGTGTGAGGCTGGGAAATAATTCATTTTGTTTGCAGTCGAGAATCACGAATGAGCTTTGCACAAATCACTAACCAAGAAACTCTGAGCAAATTGGTAACTAGACGTTGGCTCCTAATGAAACGTAAATAAAGTCATGAACCGACCCCGATTAACTATTTTACATTCACGTCAACACTCACGAATCTGTGACGTTTGACCACTTACGGCTAAATCGCCGCTTTAAATGCTGTGATGTAAATGTGGGATTAAGTAAAGCACAAAGCATTGTGGGAAACACTATTTGCCATTAAGTAAGCAGTGGTCATGACATCAAACAGGATGTGTTGGATTGGCGTCCAGCATCAGGACCGCGATGCTCGGTTTCAGCTCATCTTCTCAACCTCTTGGTTTCTAACTGCGGAAACGGTTGTCGACGCACCTCTCACTGAATCATTAATCCCAACCACACAAAGTGATTTCAGGTCAGGGGTGCAGTTTAAACATCAAACCATCCCACGCCTAGTGCTAAAGCTGCCAGGATTCTGAAAAGTGCTTCGGTCGGCGTAACTGCACTAAAACACTAACTTTAAGCAATAAACATGAATCTTTTAAAGACTTTAGGAATAAAACATGACTCATATATTCCTCGCTCATTACAGAAGTTTTGAACAACCATCTAGAAACAAGAAAAAATCAAAAGGGTTGAAGAATCACGTGCACACACAAACACACACACACAGACACACACTCACACACACACACACACACACACACACACACACACACACACACTGAACAAAAGTCAATGATATTGGACACTGGTGCTAATTTTTGGAGCCGAACATGTGTTAAACAAACAACAATGAAAAACAGCTAAAAACCCAAGCTAAACAATTTATTTCTAATAATAGCAACAACAACTACAACAACAACCAAATATTGTAGTACAATATGTACTACAATAATGTACTCTCTATGTACGGTGTCCTTGGGTACCTTGAAAGGCGCCAAATAAAAAAAATGTATTATTATTATTATTACAAATGCAATGTGCACAATCCTAAAATATTTGTAATTGTTGAGACTTTAAATGTTTATTTTTTTTTGTTTTGTTTTACTTTATTATCGTCGCATGGTTTTACTAGGAAAACAACAAATGGTCACTTATCGATTTTTATCTTCTCTACATTTAAAAAAATGTTTCTATTTATTTTTATTGTGACAAAAACTCACTTTTGATAACAAACATTGATCAACCGACATAGGAAACACACAAAAACCTCCAAAATCAAAATTTTAAAATTTAAAATATTTGTCTTTGAGTATGCTTGCTGTTTTTTTGTCACTATTGTTCTGTATCTATACATTCACATCGTCATAATTATGATTTATCACAGGGTACCATTAGCCTTATCTGCAAATAAAAATGGTGTGTGTGTGTATGTGTGTGTGTGTGTGTACCCTTCCAATGTGCCTCACGAGTCACAACTTTTTAATATATTCACAACAGAATAATTTCTGAATACATTCTATATTAAATATACTTTTTAATATATACACAAACAGATTTAATATTCACAAATTTTACGACGTAAGTTAAAAGTTATGTAAAGCAACTACGTAACTGCAATAAACGTAAATATTTCTTTCCTCAAACCCAAGTAACATTTAAAGTTAACCTAATTCATATTTCCACTTTTCTGTTCCACATCCAGTCCAAACATCCTGATCACAATCTCACTCAGATGACGTTTGTTTAGTGCACGAGCTATATCTGACTTCCTTCTGGAGAGCGGAAACAAGTGTCAGCGGTTTAATGTCTGCCAATAATGTTGCTGCCTTGAGAAGAGTAAAATTATCTCTGGCCGCATTTCCTCCTCATAAATAAACACATCGGTAGTGGAGACGGGCCGGGCCTGAAAGAGCAGTGTTGACCCAAAACCCAACGTGAATAGCAAAAGGCCAAAGAACAGCAATGTGATGATTTTCAATGTGAAAATTAATGTGACGAAAAAAACTGTAATATTGAAATATATAGATATATCATATAGATATCACATATGGTGTTGAATCGCTTCGTGACATTGGCATTCCTTATCACAAAACATTCTAATGTCTTTATTAGTTATGCATTAAAATTCTTGCCTGAAACCAAACTCAGAAACATTTCACGCAGAAAAAAAACATAATTAGTCAAAGTCTTCTTACTCATGGTTCAATAATGGCCACACTTTCAGAAGTAAGAGAAAACAAACAAAAAACGAAAAACTTTCATTTCATACTGAGCAAATGAATGAATGAACAGTATTGAATACATATTTATAAATATTGAACATTGAAATGTATTCAAAGGTAGCTCCAGATATCACAAAAACATTATAGTCATACATATATAAACATACATATGCTTTATATTTTAGTGGTTTTAAATAACACATTTTTCAACTTGTTATTCCAGAACGTCATCAAAAACATTAATGCTTCTCAAGCTGTATATTTTATTAATAATTGAGCCAGTGCAGATGTCTGTCACAGCAAAACTATTCAATAAAACCAATTATAGAAATCATCAAATACAAAAAAACCCAATCAGCGCAGTATAATAAACCACCCTCCACTTCATAGAGAGACGGAAACACATTTAGAGCTGAAATAATGCCATAACACCCTGCAGGAATAGCAATCACAGCCCAAAAAAATATATTAAATTATGTTAAACTAGTCTTCATCTGCTCTTTTTATTCTTCCCGTTCATTACTCTCCGGGTGAAACTCTGATAGCTGAGGTGTGTTTTTATCTTTCGTGTGCACTAATGGGAGGGAAACGGCGAGCGTGGTGATTTTAAAGAACGTCTGGTGTCAGGGTTTCTTTTGTTCGTGTCATTGTGAAGAGAGTTACGACTCTGAATAACGAGCTTCAATGGCTCATTATGTTCACAGAAGACAGAGAAAGTGTGTGAGCTCTCACCAGAGACTTCTCAGGATCACCCGGAGACTCGGCACAAGGCTCCATCATGAACGGCTGCCGCTCAGCGCTGCTCGCAGCACAGCATCTCTGCGGAGAAACAAAGAGATTTGCCGTAAAATATTAATGACATGCTACAATCAATTGACAGTGCTGTTTATTAGCAGAAGAAATGCAGAGCAGTGACAGATCTCTCATTAATAACAAAGATCATTTCAGCTTATGGTGATTTGGCTGTCCACATCGTTGGCTCTAGCTCGCACGTCTTTATTCCCGACTACAATTGTTGACAGATCTTCCAGGTTTCCTTTGTTTTCTCCAAAGTTCTCAGGTGTCAGAAAGACCCACATTCAATGCTTGACCTGTCAAATCATACCAGACTCATCGACGGAAACTTCATCTATAATTAGACAAGTAGGTCATGAAGAGAAAAAATGAGTGAGGGAGAGTTTGAGAGAGAGAGAGAGAGAGAGTGTGTGTGTGTGTGTGTGACAGAGAGACAAGGAGAGAGAGTAAAAGATGAAGGAAAAAGTGGATGTATAAATAAGTGTGTGTGTGTGTGTGTGTGTGTGTGTGTGTGTGAGAGAGAGAGATAGAGAGAGAGTGTGTGACTGAAAAAGAGTTTGAGAGAATCACAGTGAATATGAGAGGCTTTGTGTGTAAATGCTAAGAATAAAAGTGCATGTAATAGAAAAAAAACGTGTGTGTATGTGTGTAAAACAGAAAAAGAGACATGAAGAGACATGAAAGTAACATGTGTGATTGAAAGAGTGAAGAACAAAAATGAGCAAAAGTGTACACTTGTTTTTACTGTAAAAAGAGCTAGCATGTAAATAATCCGGTTGGAAAAGAGAATAGTGTGTGTAATGGAAAAAGTGAAGGTATGTGTGTGTGTGTGTGTGTGTGTGTGTGTGCGTATGTGTGTGACAGAGGGTCCAGCAGTCCTCAGGTTTAGTGAGACTGTAGTGGTGTTATGTGACATGTCTCACTTTACCTCCATTCACCAAACACTGACCCTTTTCCTCTTTCCTCCACTGTTACTGCTGCTCATCACACACACACACACACACACACACACACACACACACACACACACACACACACACACACGGAGTGAGGAATGGAAAGTTTCATGAAAGGCTTGAAACACAAATCGTCCGATCCAACATTACATGATATTCAGATGGAAAAAGCTTGAAGGTTTTACATTTCCAAACAGAGAGAGAGAGAGAGAAAGAGAGGGAGAGAGAAACACACAAACATTGACAAAAAACAGAATCACTCATAAACAGAAGTTTCTATCTTCACATGGAAACTGAACAACCCAGAGTGACAATTCATCACACACACAGTTTTATATTAGAAATTCTGCTGTTAATGAAACAGAGAAAGCATATCAGCTCTCAACCGTTTGTGCGGTACAATAAAAACACGGCAACGTTATTCGGTCCAGCGTCTTGAAACAGCTGGTTTCTCACGACCCGCAGCAGCTGCTGGTTTCTAGATAAAGGCAGAAGCTAAAATAAAAAGCAATTTCCTCATGTCACACGTTGAAGAACATCTACCGGTATTCTTCCTCAAATTACCGTTTGATTTCACACTGAACAGAGAAGCAAACATGCCACACGCTTGTGTAAACGGACGGCAACATGGCCAAAAACATCACAACAACGCCAAATCAGTATAAAACACATGACAGAAAATGTAAAAATAGAAATGCTGTGTGTGTGTGTGTGTGTGTGTGTGTGTGTGTGTGTGGTGAGACAATGGTTAGAAAAAAAAAGATGTCAGAAAGAGATGTAGTGAGAAAGAGAGACCAAAGAGAAAGAGAGAAACTGAAAGAGTGAGAGCAATACAAACAGAGATACCTCTAGAAAAAAAAAGAAAGAATATAGAGAGATATATAAAAATGGAGAGTGTGAGAAGAATGGTAAAGAGAGGAGAGAAAGTGTTGAGAAAGGATGCGCAAAACTGGGGAGAGAGAGAAGATAGTGAAGTGGGGGAAACAATTACCGTATTTTCTGGACTATAAGCCGCACCCGTATATAAGCCACATCCGCTCTATTTTCGAAAAAAAAAAAAAAAAAAAAAAAAAAAAAAAAAA
>MU204381.1:12607362-12619470 GCA_017309775.1 Paedocypris sp. Pulau Singkep | reverse complement strand
GTGCGTATGTGTGTGACAGAGGGTCCAGCAGTCCTCAGGTTTAGTGAGACTGTAGTGGTGTTATGTGACATGTCTCACTTTACCTCCATTCACCAAACACTGACCCTTTTCCTCTTTCCTCCACTGTTACTGCTGCTCATCACACACACACACACACACACACACACACACACACACACACACACACACACACACACACACACACACACACACACACACACACACACACACGGAGTGAGGAATGGAAAGTTTCATGAAAGGCTTGAAACACAAATCGTCCGATCCAACATTACATGATATTCAGATGGAAAACGCTTGAAGGTTTTACATTTCCAAACAGAGAGAGAGAGAGAGAGAAAGAGAGGGAGAGAGAAACACACAACACACAACAGAATCACTCATAAACAAAAGTTTCTATCTTCACATGGAAACTGAACAACCCAGAGTGACAATTCATCACACACACAGTTTTATATTAGAAATTCTGCTGTTAATGAAACGGAGAAAGCATATCAGCTCTCAACCGTTTGTGCGGTACAATAAAAACACGGCAACGTTCTTCGGTCCAGCGTCTAGAAACAGCTGGTTTCTCACGACCCGCAGCAGCTGCTGGTTTCTAGATAAAGGCAGAAGCTAAAATAAAAAGCAATTTCCTCATGTCACACGTTGAAGAACATCTACCAGTATTCTTCCTCAAATTACCGTTTGATTTCACACTGAACAGAGAAGCAAACATGCCACACGCTTGTGTAAACGGACGGCAACATGGCCAAAAACATCACAACAACGCCAAATCAGTATAAAACACATGACAGAAAATGTAAAAATAGAAATGCTGTGTGTGTGTGTGTGTGGTGAGACAATGGTTAGAAAAAAAAAAAGATGTCAGAAAGAGATGTAGTGAGAAAGAGAGACCAAAGAGAAAGAGAGAAACTGAAAGAGTGAGAGAGCAATACAAACAGAGATACCTCTAGATTGAGAAAAAAAAAACTATAGATTGAGAGAGGGATTGAGAGAGAAGATGGAAAAAAGGAGGAAAGAGAGAAAGAAAGAATATAAAGAGAAATATAAAAATGGAGAGTGTGAGAAGAATGGTAAAGAGAGGAGAGAAAGTGTTGAGAAAGGATGCGCAAAACTGGGGAGAAACTAGAGAAGATAGTGAAATGGGGGAAACAATTGCCGTATTTTCTGGACTATAAGCCGCACCTGTATATAAGCCACATCCGCTCTATTTTCGAAAAAAAAAAAAAAAAAAAAAAACATAAACAAGCATACTGCACCTGCATACAAGCCGCATCCACTCTATTAAAAAAAAATAGAGGCAGGGAACAAGTGTTTCAGTCGAAACCTGGAGAGTTTTGCAAGCCACAGATGTCTTTGCGGATTTTTTTAATTAGGTATGCATAAATTATAAAAGAAATATATCTAAACATTTGTGCACGATAGCAAGGTCTGCTGATGTCGCGCGCATCCCGCGGGTCTATCGCGCGCATCTCGCGCCTCTGGTAGCGGCTGGAGAAGGGCCTCTGCGGACACGTCTGGCGCGGAGATTTTTGTACTGAGATGATTGCTAAAATTACTTTACTAAAGAATACTACGTGAAAATTTGTGAAAAGTGTTAAATAAATACGTAAATGCGGATTTTCACCTATTGCGGTTGGGCTTGGAACTTATCTACTGCGATAAACCAGGGTTCACTGTATTTACTACAGGAACTGAACAATTTTCAATTGTAAATGTACATATAAGTATCCTTTCCTAACCTGTATTTTAACACCAGCAACTTTGCTGAATAAAACTTATAAAAATTATAACTGCTTAGAGCGGCCCTAGTGGTGGGAAAAAATCTGTAGAATAGCCGTTTGTATAGGCTGCATGGTTCAAAACATATGAAAAACGTAGCGGCTTATAGTCCGGAAAATACGGTATTTTTGTGAGAATTAAAAACTTTGCAAATAAATTGTAGCTAAAAGAAAAAAAAACATGCTGGGTGTAAAACAAATTAAATACCGTTTTTATTTGTCTCCATCAACAATAAAACTAATTATAATTTTACTCTACGTTATTTCTAAAGCAACAGAGTTGTATATTTATAACAATTTTCGTATAAAAGCGAATATCAATAAACATTCTCAATTGTTCGCTGAACGGCACACTCCTACTAATGTAGATTGATAAAGAGAGATAGGGAGAAGATAGGGATCGGGTGAGAGTGAGAAGATTGAGAGAGTAAAAAGATAATGAGAGAAAATGTAAAGAAAGGGCGGGCAAGTGAAAGAGTGAGAGGAGATGGAGAAAAGCGGGGAAAGGAGAGAGAAGATAGAAAGGGGAGGGCAAGAAGGAGTGAAGATACAGAGAGAAGATAGAGAAATGAAATGAGAGACAAAGAGGGAGAAAGAAAAAGAGATAGAAAGGAAAAGAAAGGATGAGAGAGAGAGAGAGAGAGAGAGAGAGAGAAAGAGAGAGAGAGAGAGAGAAAAATGGAGCCGAGTGATACATTCAGGTGTGAGCTTTAATTAGATTCCGTTTTCATGACCCACATTCTCCTCCGCTGGAGCTGGAAATGTTAAATGTTAGCGATGGAGTCACATTCACGGTGTCTTCCACAGCACACGGCTTCAAAATGAGCGCGCGTGTGTTACTTATTACCTCTGGAAATGTCTTGTAACGAGAACACAATCATGTGCTTTTCTGCAATTCTGACCTACGGTGCAACAAGCTATACATTCACATATTTTCAACCACACAACACTTCACAATAACGTTTCATTTTGCGACACCATCTCTGTAGTTTTGTAAAAATACCGAAGAAAAACAAAATTCCAGAATTTTTTTATATTCACAATATGAAGCTATAAATATCATTCGTCTCTCTAGCTCACCATAATAAACGGCGCAATTAAAACAAGAAGAGCCGCATAATCTGCAGAAATCCTAATCTGAGCATCCCAATTCAACGGTTCTCTGTTTTAGCCGGTTTAGACAGATTAACGGCCAGATCTGCGAGTTCCCAGCAGAAATCTCGCCCACTTCAGAGACACTTTCCATGACGTTACTCCATCAGAGAACTGTTGATCAGACCAGCATATTTCCCAGCGCTGAAGCATTTACAGCCACAAGCATGCGCATAAACCCATTAATCCGGGGATAAACAAGCACGGGCCGATTCCATCATGTCATAAACATGGACTGCTACACAACACACCCCTCACTTAAACCCCACGTCAGTGCTTAGACAAAACTTCCAGCAGCTTGAAATCAAATCGTATTTAAAGTTGAAATTATTAAGCGAATATTATTCAGGAGCATTTGCCTAGTCACTCACAGACAAAAAAAAGGAAAAGTGACCATAACATTACTTGCATTTTACAATGTGACTTTTGTTGCTAATAATTGGGATAACGCAAATCACCCGCGTAGACCAACGACTACCGTGTGACATCATCATGTGACATTTTTATGAGCGACAACAGACAGATCTCATTTAATGACTATATGGCGGAAAATCACACAAGAGCAGACGCTTCTCATCCTCACTTTCATGCTAATTTAATAAAGGCTCAAGTCTTAAAAGATCCTGACCGTAGTTTCAATTAAGGAGAATTTAAACAGCGGCTCCGGGCGCCGCAATAATCCCACAATTACACTGAGTGAAGACAGACGGACACAACAACAATCAAACCTGTGTGTGTGTGTGTGTGTGTGTGTGGCCTTACGGGTCACACCAAAGCTGATTAAGCGCTGCAGGGGAGAGTGAGTCCCGCGAGTGTTAAATTGCAGTCATACTGACCCCCGACATGAGAGAGAGAGAAAGAGAGAGAGAGAGGGAGAGAGAGAGAGAGAGAGAGAGAGAGAGAGAGAGAGAGAGTGAGTGAGTGACTAAGTCTGTGAGAAATACAAATAAAACATAGACAAAAAAATTAGTGTGTATGAGCAAGTGAGCGAGACACAATTAAAGATTTATACCCACATATAGTAGAGAAAGAGAGAGAGAGAGAGAGAGAGAGAGAGAGAGAGAGAGAGAGAGAGAGAAGGCAATAGAGCAAGTGAGAGGGAGAGATGTGTGTGTGTGCGAGATTTAAAAAAAAAAAAACAACAGCGGGTAGGCAAAAAAAATTGGAGTGGATGAGTAAGTGTGAGAAAGACAGACGAAAGAGAGAAAGAAAAAAAACAGAAACAGAGACAGTGAGAGAGAGCGATGGAGTCAGTATGTTAGTCTTATAAATAGCTGCTCTTTGACCCGTTACACTGCCTCCGTTTGCCATTTTTCCATTTTATCATCTAATGTGGTTGCAAAATGAAGTTTTAAAAAACGGTATGTGTGCTGTTGAACCTCCTCCTCCTCCGGCGCTCTCTCTCGTCCCACAGCTGGCCGTGACCCCTGCCGTTCACCACTGACACATCTACATTTAGTTCGGCCCTTCACAGGGGCCTGTCACTGGCTCTGGTCTGAGAATCTGAGCCATGTGGGAGAGCAGGATTCCATCAGTTAAAACCAAACCGCATTAGCATGACAACAAACCCACAGCTCACTACTTCAGGGCAAAGCCAGCCAGTTTGGGGTTCCATCCCATGAGATTTACACATTAAGAACTAATTTGAGTGTCTAAAATGCTAATATCCTCAAACAGGATGACCGGACAACTGCTAAATAATCGATGAATCGATGAATACATCGATGAATAATGGCATGATGTATGATAGGCCACGGAAACACATCTATGTGATGCTTACTCACAAGCTGGACTCATGACATTCATCTTGTCACATGACGTGATGTCAGGACTGACTATGGTTGATGAATAAAAGCCTGCGCCAGCCATCACAAGGAACAAAATGAGCTTCCCCGGCTCCCAACAGGTCAGACGCGGTTGTTCTGCAGCAGACGCATGCGACACACAGTCGGTTTGTCAGCGGGTCATGGCTCCGTCCCGCTGGATTCACTGGAAGAGCGTCAGAACCATTAACCTCAGCTGACACCAGTAAAACCTCCCGCTGAAAACTCACCGGAAATCCACACATCACATGCTTTACAGAAAGACAAATGCTATCCAAAAGCGAGGAAAGAGAAAGCCGAGGGGACGCGGGGCCTAAAATGAAAGCGTCTCATGAGAAGGTGAAGAGTTCTGTGTGCGGCCATCTGGTGGAGAGACTGTTAAACCGTTAATCATTGACTAACCAGACAGAAACCACCGGCACAACTAGTTGAAGTGAATGTTTAATAGCTCTGAGCTCAGATTGAAAATAATTTAATGGATTTCACTGGTTGTTACTCTGCTGGAATCACTATGCAAAAACACCAGCAACAACACAAGGACGGAAACCATTTGACAAGCAAATGACGGCAACCTACTTTCGTAAAGATTTGTTTGAGTTGCAAACTTGTGAGGAAAGCATGTGGTGGTGTTGATGATGTGAATCATAATGCTCAGAAAAGCCACTGTAAAATAAAATTAGCTCTTACAGCCCACAGTTGATATAAGAAATTTACATTAATGCAAGCACAAAGCATTTGAATGAATCAGAGTGCTTTTTAAATAGTAGGGAATAGGGATTGTACTGTTGTATGTTCTATGCTACATGTTTCTACCACGGTAACATGGAAAAATCAATGCGGAAGAAAAAGCGACAACATTTTTTAACACAGTTGGTTTACATAAACGGAAACTGGACATAGCAACCTTTATGTAAAGGTCAGAAATCACCAGATAAGCTTTTCAGATCCACAACAAACTCACAGTAAATTTACTACTAATGCGATTAACAACATCCTAAAGCTTCTTCTACAAAACACAGGTGTTAATACAGTGGATGATTATAGTCCGTGCCACTATTTATGCTGTTGACAGCTTGATTAAATGAATTAAAAACTGAATGTGTTGAAAATATGGAGGACAATTTAATGAATAAATGGGAATGTAAACACCACTTTACTTTTTGTAAGACAGTATCATCATAATTATTTCTGATAACGCTGCATGGAAAACTACCAATAAATCGAATCAAAAACAAGTCAGGACACAATTTTCCGTTTGTTTTGATTAAACTAGTGTGCTTTGAAAATCCTTCTCAATCAATATTTAAAGTCACAACAGCAACACTGTTGATAAACAAATACTATAGATGTTAGCACACAGCAGCTATTTTAAAACAAGCATGCTTTTTTGGAAATAGGAAATGGAATATCACAATATAATAAAATTGTAATATATAAATATAATCACGTGGGAAGCAACATGCAGGACGTGCGCTGCCATCCACTCTAATGTGTAGCTTAAAAGCACTGTAATAATGCATTTTATTATCGTAAATTCCAGAAACACTGCAAATGTTCTTTTTAACTGTAAATAGAGGAGACAAATCATCAACAGCCAAAATGTGCTTTTTTAAATGTGATATATGAATGATTAGAGACACGGGCCAATACCGTTGGAAATTGGCAATATGTTTTGAAATAAGCCCCAACAAAACAGCAATACGAACCTTAATTGCTATGTTTGGTTGTCCTCTTGTGGAAAAATCTGGAGAGAATTTGCCAAAATGTGAATTTTGTAGATTGCGTCGTCTGATGGGGATCCGTTTGTCAGTCCATCTGTAAATGGGTTAAAACTTCACAGACGTGTCTAAACACATTATTAAAAGACTCCGTCTGGATTCTAAAAACTGAACAGTCGTCAAGGCTTAACCGTAAATAATAAACGCGTTTTGCTGCCTTGAATTGCTATTCGGTCGCACGCCTTCGCACGTTCGCCCGTCTGCCTTCCTTCCTCCGAGTGACTGTTGATCCGTGATCGGTTAGTTACGCCTGTCGATAGACGATTGACTAGATTTAAAAAAAACTGAGCCCTCAAGATCCGGTCTGAGATCAGTTTAAATAATAATTTTGGATTCACCTCCCATCATATTTAAACAGTGATTTTGATCGTGGATCAGCTGGCTAGTATCGAGACAAACTGGCTCTCTGGTCTTAGAAACCGGTCATATGCCTAGCAAAAAAGGTACACGTTTTTTATATATTTGTATGAGCATTTATATACATACAATATTCCAAATGAAGAAAAATCATGAAATACATTAATTACTCATGTCATAGTTATACATAATTTCATTTATAATATGGTTACTGAACTCTTATTTTGACGGGATAACGATAGTTATTAATGACGCTAAAATTCTTAAAATCGGTTAGGAAATGGCGCCATCACGTGGTAAAATTGGGGTTCGTACATGTCTAACGGTTTGTTATTCTGGATGTTTCCATCTGATTTAGTGACTGTTGCGTTGTATATGCACGCTGATGAAAATGTTTTCACGAATATAAAGAAAGTAAAATGTGCACACATTCCAAATAAGAAAATTCCCATTTTGTATTTAAATCTGAATACGTTTTTGTGACGTTTATTTTTATGAATTAGGTCGATGACGTAATGCAACAACAGCTGGAGGAGTGGTTACAGTTTTCACCCCTAAAGCCATGTTAATACAGTATATTAATATACATACATGTAGACTTTATATAGGTTATTTGTTGTGTATATACGTCTTTGTATTGTATCACAAATATAAAAGAAGTGATTCAAAGAACTAAAACTCACATTCAAGAAATTTTGTCGAAAAAAATTGTCAAATATAGTGACATACAGAACGACAGACAGACAGACAGACAGACAGACAGACATACAGGACTATAGATAGATAGATGGATGGATGGATGGATGGATGGATGGATGGATGGATAGATAGATAGATAGATAGAGGGAGAGTGAAAGAGCGAGAGTGAGACAGACAGAGACAGACAGACAGACAGCTAGATAGATTGTGGTACAAAGTATTCACAGTCTCGCGCACGCGCAAAACTATCTCTCGTGCACTCGCGTCTCCTGTTTGTCGACCACAGAGTGTTTTTCCCGTGATGCTCTGCGCGCTCAAGCAGCAAGATGGCGGACGCTCTGGATGAATTTGAGAAAGAAGCTGGATGCGTCCCGATTCTTCATCCTGAGGTAAATAGTGAAACATTATGTTTGCTATCTTCATGCGCTTCACGACAGCGAATCTAAATGCACCCACACGAACACTATAAGTGTCGCGATGTTCTGCAAAAGCGCTTTTGTGTTAGATAAATCTTCATTAAGATGGGCTGAACCCCTGCCGATGCGTAATAGCATCACCGCTAACGCTAGCTTTTCTTTTCGTTGAAATTGCACTTTCTGTTTGTTTTCGTTGTCTAACTCAATCGTTATTTCGCTGCTGATGGCCTGATATGTGACAGAATGTTCAGGGGCAGCAGTGACACCAGTGATTTTAACTGATGTTTTGGGTGATTGCTGTGCTGCGTTTGCAAGTAAATGACAGCCTTTATTCAGAAATCGCTTGTGAAAATTTGCATTTATCGTACGAAGTATTATTACTTTACATTCCAACATGAAGCAGAATTACTTTATTTTGGCAACATGAGTGTTGACGTGAAGTCTTGAATGTTGCTCTCTTAATTAGTTGGGCTTTGTGGTGTTTGAATAGCTTTGTTTGTTTACATATTTCATATTTACATATTTCGAACTAAATGTGCAGCAGTAACTGGTTCTTTGTGTGTTTTTTCATTGATGGGGCAGATGGTTTCAGGCTGATGGCAGTTGCACTTGCCTGCTGTTTTCTTTATGTGTGAAATCATGATTACGCATCTTCCTCAAATCATAGAGAACAACTCACAGCAAAGTTTAATTCTTTTAGAGTGAGAGAGTGCATAAGATCTGCAGTAAATTATGAATGCAAACACACCACACACACACACACACACACACACACACACACACACACACCATTTGTTGTTGTGTTGAACCGTTCCGCTCTTCTCGTGAAGATGGATGTTGGAAGAGAAGGTTTTACAGTGAAGGTTGTGAGTTGGGTTGCAATGGTTTGATTAGACATCCTGACTTCCAGACAAACCACTTTAATTATTTGTGAAAATTTTAGGAGCGTCTGGCTTTGCAAAACAAAAAAATGTATGGACAACAATTGTAAATGTAACCATATAAAAATATCACTGTACAAAATGGGTGTTTCTGTGATCTACTGAAGAAAACCATCTGCTGCACATCGTCTTCTCTTTTTCTCTATTTGCTTGTTTTTGTCATGTCTAGTCTTTTTGTTTTGTAACCTCTCTTAAAACGTTCTCTGTTTTAATCTTTTCATTTCTGTCACATAATTTGAAAGCACAGAATATCTTTTTGTGTAAGTAGTGCATCAGATAAGGACAGCAAACTCAACTCCTCTTTTCATATTACTAATTCCTATTAGCTTTGGTTTCCCTCCCATCCGTTCTTTTAGGATTCTCATCCATTCATGTCTGTTTTTCTTATCACAAGGTTTAGATGTAACGTCCTTCATTAAAGATAATCAGCAGTGAAAAAAATGGCACAGCTCCACGTTTTCTGTATTTGTTTGACAATAATTTATGCGCAAATGTACAGATGGGTAAAGAAAGTAAAATTAAAACTACTTGAAAGTTAGCTAATCTATGAGCTCTTCCTGTTTCTCTGTTCTGGCCTTCATGAAACACAACCTTCTTCTCTGTTTCCCCTCGAGTAAATGTCCCTGTAGTGAAAGGAAAGCCTGAGCAAGGACGTAGCAATCTCCCAACCTTTCAGAACGTTTCGGCTTTCCATTGTATTTTTGAGTGTTACTTATGACACATTTTGTTAGATGGGCAGACAGACAATTGGAAAGAAAGTGACAGAGTGAGGCGAGTTTGTCACAAGGGACCAAAGTGAAATTGTGCATTTAACCATCCAGTGAAGATACACAGACAGGCACAAACCTGACGGTGCCCGTGTTGTATGTGAGGGTCAGTGTCTTTCTCAAGGACACTTGTACAACCCACCGGACTGGGATTTGAACTTACAATGCTAGGATGACTGGTCCAACTCCCTACCGCTGGACCACATCGTTTTGAGTTATATTACCGTATTGAGGGGGGAGGGGTGGACAATACATGGTTTTAGTAGACCTTCATTACATTATTAAAAGAATAATTATTTATAAAGAAATAAGCAGAAACGGTTCTCTTTCTTAGTAGAGCCGCTCTTAAAGACACAACACTGATATCGGAGCCAACCGTGCCTTGCCTGTGTGATCTATTCATTCAGCCATTATTTGCTTTCTGCGTTCGATTAGCAAATAGCAAAGTCTCTGTGTTATTATTATAAGTTGTAACGAAACACAAGTTGTTATACTGTATTAAAGTGCATATATAGATGTATAAAAAATGTAATTTATGAAGATGTGACGATATCCATGATATTGCAAAATCCATATTTTGGCACAACTCAATACCGTTTTCACGTTAATACTGGTTTACCGCCCAACCCTATGAGATAGATAGATTCTTTATTAATTCCAGTGGGAAATTGAATCATTTTATTTGTCAAAATTCCTTCTGACCTAACACGTGTCGTCCATCACTGTCCCTCAGGAGATCAAGCCTCAGAGTCACTACAGTCACGGCTACAGCGAGAGCGTCAGCCGCAAGAGCCACGTGGATGACTACAGCACATGGGACATAGTGAAAGCCACCCAGTGAGTGCACACACATTTATTACATGTTTTGTTACATTTCACGCTTTGTGTTCCCAGATGTCTTGTGTGTAGTCGTTGTGTACACTTACTGTGTGTGTGTGTGTGTGTGTGTGCAGATATGGGATTTTCGAACGCTGTCGTGAGCTGGTGGAGGCCGGGTACGATGTGCGTCAGCCGGATAAAGAAAACGTCACACTCTTGCACTGGGCGGCGATCAACAACCGTGTTGACCTGGTCAAGTATGTGTGTGTGTGTGTGTGTGTGTCTGTGTGTTTTAGGACTGTCACAGTGCCGGAAATTGGGTAATCAGTAGGGGTGGGACGAGACATTTTCCCCACGAGACGAGACACTAGGTTCACGAGAACGAGACGAGACTTACATTTTTTTTAAATAAACAAAATCTTTGACAAAATATAAGGAGAGCAATATTTTATCTGTATTTTATTTAACTAAAACGTTCAAAACTGTCGATTTTCATCAATTGCATGCAGTGATAACCAGATAACCAACATAATATTGGTCATACAAAACATGATGCCATAAATTGCCAGTGCAAGTAATTTCACAAAATTTTTTAACTGTCAATAGTATATTAGACAAGTATATAGACAAGTCTTCCAGTAACTTGAAAAGAATGGTAGAATCATTTTGGCATCAAGTTCAACTCAACATCAATGTACTTCATTATGATTAAATTCACTGTGTTCATTTTAGCTCTGAAAGCCTCAAATTATGTGTTACATGTTGCAATGTAGAACATACAATGGCATAACATAACATGTAGAATAAAAACCATATTTATTGAAAGTGTCCAATCAATTATTGTCTAGATTCTAGAACAATAGAATGGAATAGAATGCATTTATTGTCATTGCGACACAAGTTTACAATGAAATTAGGAAAGCTACTCCGTTTGGTGCAATATAGGAAAAACACACAAAATGAAAATGTAAAAAATGTGCATTGTGTAAGATAAAGTATAAATAATATATCTATTATAAAGTATATAAAATATAAAATTAGAGCAAACGTTTTCAAAATACAAATTATGTTTCAAATAGACATATTAACAGTAAACAATAAACAAAGTAAACAATCGACAGATAGAAAAGCAAGCTTTGCAATAGCACGGAGGGGATAAAGTGGCATGTGCCATTGGTGAATTGCACGGGGAAGAAAGTGACTTTCAGTGAAGTTGAAGTCGTGAAGAACGTGAGGTTCTTTCCCTTCACGGTGTCGCTAGACTCACATCATCTGAATGAGTTTTACTGCGGTATTCAGCTGGTTTTCGCTCATATTTCTGCTCTACTGCAGCGAGTGAATCGTTTCAATAGTAATGTAATACACGTGTATTAGACACATTAGATTAAACTCACTTGTGCAACTAATGACAGTTTGAAATAATCGGTTTTATTTTACAAACACATTTTCTAAAGTGAAAGTTTAACTCGTTCGCTATATCATCACAAACGGACTTAGTGTGACCTGTCGCGGTGGGCGGGGCAATGACGGAGATCCGCTCACTCATAGGGAGAA
>MU204381.1:12558064-12605910 GCA_017309775.1 Paedocypris sp. Pulau Singkep | reverse complement strand
TTGTTTCTCTTGTTCTACTTTCTCTTCCTAACTGTTTTTCTCCTGCACATACACTTTCTCTCTCTCTCTCTCTCTCTCTCTCTCTCTCTCTCTCTCTCTCTCTCTCTCTCTCTCTCTCTCTCTCACTCTTACAAGTTTCTTACCATGGCATTATTGTTTTCTTTAGGTTTTTCAATCTCTCTTACGATGTCCTACTTTGTCATCCTGACATTCTGTCTTTTCTGTCTTTCTTACTGTTATGCTGCTTATTTTGTCATTGTTTCTAATTAATGTCTCACTTTCTTTCACTCACTCATAATCTTTTTTTCTCTTTGTCCTACTTTTTCTTCTTGGGTGCTTCTTGTTCACCCTTCTCCTCCCTATCTGCTTTTCTCTTCCTTCTGATTCTCGTACTTCTTTTTTTTTATTTATTTTGTTTTTCCCATCTTTCTTTCTTACATTTCCCTATTTCTCTTTCAGACTGTCTCCAGTGTTCTGATTTGTCTCTCTCTTTCTCGTGTTCAGACAGGGTCATCTCTCAATGGTGGTGCAGTTGATGAAATACGGTGCAGATCCCTCTCTCATTGATGGCGAGGGCTGCAGTTGTGTGCATCTGGCGGCTCAGTTTGGCCACACCTCCATCGTCGCTTACCTTATCGCAAAGGGACAGGTGCGCAAAGCTCCAGCTGATCCGTTCGACACGAGTCTGATCTTGTCTCTCTCCTCGTCCAGGACGTTGATATGATGGACCAGAATGGCATGACCCCGCTGATGTGGGCAGCGTATCGGACGCACAGGTACGTGTGTGATGTCACAGGAAGCGGTGCTTGACGTATAATGTGTGCTTTTGCTGTTTCTCTGCAGCGTTGACCCCACGCGACTCTTGCTGACATTCAACGTGTCTGTGAATCTGGGCGATAAATATCACAAGAACACCGCTCTGCACTGGGCGGTGCTGGCGGGAAACACCACCGTCATCAGTCTGCTGCTGGAGGCTAATGCTAATGTGGACGCACAAAACATCAAGGTAAAACCGGCATGTTCTTCCGTCCCTCTTTCTCTGTTGTCCTCTCTTTGCATCGATCTCATGATCTTTTTGTGCTTGTAATCAGGGGGAGACGCCGCTAGATCTGGCCAAACAGAGGAAGAATGTGTGGATGATCAATCACTTGCAGGAAGCCAGACAGGCCAAAGGTTACGACAGCCCCTCTTTTCTGAAACGACTGCGAATGGATAAGGTGGGGTGCAGCGTGTCAGCAGAACTCTCTATATACTTTCTATAAACTCTGTGCATGTTCAGTTTCCAACATCCAAAGTACACTATTTTATAGCATTGTTTTTTTTTTATGCAATTAAAAACAGAAACGCCAATAAACATTTTGCTGTAGGTTTATTTCTAGGTGAATGTTTATTTCTAAAAACAAACACACGACTTTTGTATAAATGTATAAAGCTAGGAAAGACTTTCGACAGCTTAGTGACATACTGACTTTCAGCTGAATACAAAGTTCTGAATCTGTCGATTATAGTTGGAACAATTGATTCTTTTTTTTTTGTACTTGACGCTTGTTAGAGAACACCGCATTGTTTAACACTTGTACTTAACGTGTGGCTTGAATATTTGAATTTGACGAATAATTGACGAGAATTTGTTGTCATGATATGTCAATAATGTAAAAATAGCAAAAAAAATAACCATTGTGATATAACTTTTCACTAGTATTGTTTCCTGCTGTAAACAGTTGAGGACAAAAATATTAGCCGCCCTACAAAATAGTCCTTTCAAAATGGCTTTTAAACACAGCAAAAACTATTTTTACAACGTTTTAAGACCTCTATCTAGGATGTCTAAAAAATATGTCAAAAATGTTTGCTTACTGTTAAAGCACATTTGAAATACTTTTAAAACGAATTAACGAAAAATGACAGCTAATATTTTTTTCCTTGACTGTACATGAATAGAAAAAGTAAAAGGGATTCTCCATTTGCTTGCAGGAGTTCAGGCAGAAGGTGATGCTGGGAACCCCGTTTCTGGTGATTTGGCTGGTGGGATTTATCGCTGATCTCGACATCGATTCCTGGTTAATCAAAGGCATTATGTATGCCGCTGTGTGGCTTGTGGTGCAGTTCCTCTCCAAGTAAAAACACCCACACTATAGCGAGAAAGCAGTCAAAAGCCGCGGTTGGGTTGTAATCCCCATCTCTTATATCCAGGTCTTTCTTCGATCACTCCATGCACAGTGCTCTTCCTCTCGGGATCTATCTGGCCACCAAGTTCTGGATGTACATCACCTGGTTTTATTGGTTTTGGATTGATATCCTTTTCATTGTTATTGCTCTTCTTGTTCTCGCTCTCCGGGCCTTTTCTTTAACCTCGCCCCACATCTCCCGTTCCTCACCGTCCACCTGCCCTTCCTGCTCAACAGTCTGGCTCTCTTTTACAACTTCGGCAAGTCCTGGAAGTCCGACCCTGGCATTATTAAAGCATCTGAGGAGCAGAAGAAAAAGGTTGAAGCGTGGCATTGTTTTTAGCACTTTCTTGGGTCCTAACCCTCCGCTGCTTTCTCTTCTCAGACTATAGTGGAACTGGCGGAAACGGGCTGTCTGGATCTCAGCATATTCTGCAGCACTTGTTTGGTGAGAACTAGCGTTCGTTTCAAGCTCAAACTCATGCAGATGTCGCATACATCTCCAAAAAGTTCAGATACCGGAATCAGAATCCGAAACTTTATTGGCCAAGTTGCGAATGACAACAAGGATTTGAGCTTGATCTGACTCTGTCTTATCCCTCTTTTACATATATTAACATAAATATATGAATAAAAGAAAAACAAAACAATGACATGAAATGAATGACACATAAATAACGTTATTGCACATGTATTGCACATTCTTGCACAAGTATTGCACATTAGATTGTGGGTCCAGTCTTCCAGCCTGGGGGAAGAAGTCCAAGTGATCATACCAGATTTGCAGAAAATATGAGCACCCTTTTTTTTCCGAATTTTGGATGCTCAAAAATTCGGGGGGTGCTTATAATCGCCGATTTCAAATATGCGGGTAAATATATGCCCCCATTTCTCCGTATTTCAAGTCAGGAACAATCACAAATAAAGAGAAACTTGTCGTCTTTGTGCAGCGGCATGCGTGTGCGTCTATATAATGTTAAACAATAGTCCGTAGGCAGACGTGCTACAGTGTAAGCTTTTATTGGCTCAATAACAGAAATAAAGAAACGTTAGACACGCCACAGCACTTAACAGAGACAAAACAACAAGGGAAGAAGTAAGATTAAACTAAATACAGTACAATATTTTACATTCCAACAGTCAGACTACAAACCACGACTGCTTAGCTTAGCGCAACCGGCTACAAACGAGTCCAGTGTGTCATTGCAGAAAGAGTCGACAATGAAGGAGCAAGGAGTAAAAAAAATTTATTGAACAGACACAATCAAGACGCTCGGTAACTGCAAAGGGGATCCTTCCCAATAATCCTTCCTCTTCACACAGCGCTGGATAAACAGAGCTGGAATATTTGCGCAGATATGGAATTCAGGAAGTGTGATTCCGAATCCAAATAGAAACCGTTCTTCCTCTGTTCTCCACAGATACGGAAGCCCATCAGATCGAAACACTGTGCCGTGTGCAATCGCTGCATCGCCAAGTTTGATCACCACTGTCCTTGGGTTGGCAACTGTGTCGGTGAGTGCCACGCGTTCGAGACAAAGGGTTGTACCATTTCCATCATGAAGGATAGAAGTCAACATGAAAGATTTGATCTCATTTTTAGATATGTGTGTGTGATATGTTGTGTGTCTGTTGAAATGAAACATGCCTGGTTTTTAATTGCTCTGAAATGTTAAATTGTGAAACATTCAAATTGTCACGTTCAGGAGAACAAACATTCGGCTATTGTTCAAAGCAGAGAACTTGATTAGGCAAAGTGTGAAATCCTCCATCACATCCGGTTTTCTGATTTACTGTCTCCTCAGATGTTTAAAAGTTTTACCTCACAATGTGGTTTTTCTGGACCAGTGTGAAACAGCAGCGTATATAATCCTTTGCTCTGTATTCTTGCTGACAGGAAGCGGAAACCACCATTATTTCATGGGCTACCTGTTCTTCTTGCTGTGCATGATCTGCTGGATGATGTACGGCTGCGTTTGCTGTGAGTGACGCCGTTCTGCCGCTTTCCTTCTCACCCGGAGCGCAGTTAAACGCGTCTGATGTTTCCGCAGACTGGAGGATTCACTGTCCCACCAGCTACACAAAAGACGGTTTTTGGGTCTACATCACTCAGATCGCCAACTTCTCACCGTGGATGTTCTGGATGTTCCTCAACAGTGTGTTTCACTTCATGTGGGTGGCCGTGCTCATCATGTGCCAGCTGTACCAGGTGAGATGCCAGTCCACGTCCTGAGCCACGCCCCCCACCCCCACCCCCCGCTAACGTCTCGCGTGTTTGCCGTAGATCGCCGTGCTGGGCATCACCACAAACGAGCGGATGAACGCTAGAAGATACAAGCACTTTAAAGTCACGGCCACTTCCATCGAGAGCCCGTTCAAGTGAGTTGGCTCGATTTCTTCTGGTGCCATGATGAACGTGCCATGATATGAATTTTGCAATATTGTGGATTTGTTAAAAAGTAATTATTTGTACATTTCATTTAACAAATGTAACTAATGTGATTTGTTCCGTTACAACTTTTAATAATAATAATATTAAATAATAATAATAATGAGTATTTGTAAGGCGCTTTTCACAGTTTTAACTGTCTAAACTTTTGACACTAATGACGATATGCCGACATTGCTAATCAAACATAGTTGGCAAAGTCTGGACGAGTGAACAAGATGGACGAACGTGCTTAAAGTCCGGTTAAAGGAGAAGAATCAAATCAAATCACTTTTATTGTCTTAAAACAATAAAAAACCTAGGTGCAAACTCTCCAGTTAGTGCAAATGTACAATACAAAATACAGATAAAAAATTTTTATGTTATTTTTTTAAATCAGCGTCCTATGCAAATCATCATATTCGATATATAAAGATATATATAAAGATACAAAACACATTTTGCCTTGTAATGTAATTAAGGTCTACTAAAATGTCATATCCATTTTTACATTTTCACCTTCTGGACACTGGAAAATATTGTGACGTGAATTTGAACTTCTAGTACCAGAATCTAAAATGCCTGTGTTTTCTTTCACATGAAGCCATGGCTGTATGCGGAACCTCATCGATTTCTTCGCGCTGCGCTGCTGCGGTCTCCTGCGACCCGTGGCCGTGGACTGGACCTCCCAGTACACAATAGAGTATGACCAGACGTCCGGCTCGGGATACCAGCTGGTGTAGCGTGGCGCTGGACGGACGGACTGACGGACAGACAGACGGACAGACGGAGAGGTTTTCCTCAAGGCCTCCACTCAGACTGCAAACCTCACCCAGTCAGGATCCGCATGCTGTCACTGGTTACCATCACCAACCCGCCCAGCTCCACCCGTCGCACTCTCCACGCAAGAGCGGCTGGAGTTTGATGACATCACAGGCTTTCTCTGATGAATGGGATGAATCGTTTGTTTGGTTTTTGTGCACATGAAGAGCTTTGTTGCTTTTTTGTTTTTCTACATTTTTTTTTAACCCCTCACCCCCTTTTCCGCGAGACCTTCGTCCTGATTCAGCCTGAAACTCAATGTAGGATTGAGATTTAGCATAACTGGCTGGTGATTTCTTCATCCTCGGATCATTCCAAACTCGCTTTGGCCCCTGCAACGGTTCAGATTGTATGAAATATATACAAATATGTGACCAGATGAGATAAGGAGAGGGTTTCTTATGTTACAGCGGGAATTGTTTTCTACTAAGCTGCCTTGACTTTTTTTGATCTCATTCAGTAGAACGTAGACAAGCAGAAACTGAATCCGATCAAAACGGGCATCAGATTGCAGACGCCCTCCTTCCACTAATGTGACCGGATGCATATTTATTTCAACATATTTATGGAGGTTTATGATCATTTTCAGAGTAATTATGGTCCATTTTAGCTGTGTGTGTGTGTGTGGCATGTTTTAATAGTTTAGCTGAGTGAATCTGATGAAGGCCCTTTTGAGGATTTCTGGTTCTCTTCTCTGTTTCGCGTACTGATATCAAAGCCTGTTTTAGGGTTTAGTGTCGTGATGTTTTCATGAAAGTCCAGCACATTTCTCCCGCGTCCGATTGATTGAACTTGTCAATGCCAAGCACTCCAAACGTGTTAAAGGTCAAAAGGTCACGGCAGACAAAACGTCCACCTTGATTTTCATGAAAACTCGGTGTCCTGGGCTTCTCGACGGATTGTTTTCATCAGATTCATTCCAGATTTACCGGAAATATTACACGTATATGCCAGACTCTGTATTTATTATATATGTGTAGTTTTAGGAGGCACTAGCCTGTAAAAATGTGGTTAAGTGGAGCCGGTCGCTGGATGAACTTCTAGATGATGTCATTTATTATTGCCGCCAGTTGGGCGCAAATAATTTTTTTAAATGTTTTTTTTTTTTTAATGGTGCACCTTTTATTTCTCTGTCTAACACAATGCACTGATTTTTATATAATTTTTCTGTGGGAATTTTTTCCTTAGTTTTTTTTTTCTTGGCATAAATGAGCTGAATTTTCGTAAGGTGTGTACGTGAAGAAGCTCCTCCCCTTTCCCCTCTTCCCATTGGGTGTGGTGTTGTCATGGCAGCAGCTGACAGGATGAACTGTTGTAAACATTGTGCATCTGTACATAAATGAACTAGATGTTTTCGTGGGTGAATTTTTTTTTTTTTATTATGATTTTTTTCTGGGTTAGTCGTTGCTGCTCTGTTTTTTTTTTTTTATTTAAAAAGAAAAACATAGGAAAAAAATCCCCCTGATTATTATACCAACTGTATGACTAGCTTTTAGTGGCGTCCTGCACTGCTGTGTAATGACGTTTGACCCTGCAAGTCTCCACTGCATGTGTAAAGCCTGGACATGGAGGCTGTTACCATAGTGACCACCAACCCCCCCCCCCCCACCAGTAAATAGTGAATGTTCAATATCAGCAATTTTTGTTTTCTTTCAAGCCCTGAGTGTTTGGTTATTGTACGTTCCTGGAACGCTGCAGGATTATTATCAGTGAATGTTCCTTCTCTGTGATTAATATTCGATCTCAAGGGTTCCTTTTGTATGTTTCATTGCCACCCTAAACTCTTTATCGGATGGCAGAGAAGTTGGATGCGAGGGATTTTCGAATCGACGTGACACTATCATCATCCGTTCAGTGGTCCGTCGTGTTGGCGTGTAACCGGCGTCCTCTTCCCGGTTTGTGTTCAGTGTTTGTGGCTGAAAAGCACATGCTCATCTCCAGTGCCTCGGCTGACATCAGGACGTCACCCTTCTCGGTTTCAGATGTAACTCATTGGGCATGGTTCAATTTTAATGGCTTTATTAATAAAACCAGTTTGAAGAGTCACATGCTTACGTCTGATTATGAGTCTGTGTATAACTGTGTGTGTGTGTGTGTGTGTGTGTGTGTGTGTGTGTGTGTGTGTGTGTTTTGGGGCTGCAGAAAAATGGACTGGAAAATCAAATTTTTCCTGAATAGTTTTTGCCAATTGTTTCATTGTTTCAACATTACCACGTACAGTGAACGTGTTCTGTTGACCGTTCAAATTTGGCCTTTTGATTTCAAACAACATTTGTTAATTTGCACGCACAAAAAGTGACTTTCCTAACAAATTAATTCAAGCTCATTTTGCTAAATTCCAGTCTAGAGTGAAAAGCCACACACTCGACTACAACATTCGAATCAACCGAATTTAGGGAGAGTCTTCAGCTGGGAAGATTTGAAGAAAAGTGCCATGAAAGTTCATTGCAGTAAGCTATAGTAGTAGAAGTAGAATGTTTCAGTGACAGAGGAATAATATGCGTGTCCATGACGGAGTCTCCTAAAGGCCTGTGATAAAAACACACATAGGCCAATCCTGTAAAATATGGAGACTAAAACTTTTCAAATTGTTTAATTTTGTAACTAATGGATTTAAAACGGCATGGCATCGTAAAGGTGAGAATTTAAGAGAAAAATGAACTGTTGACCATTGGCTACAGTGAAACATGGTGGCGGCCCCGTCATTGTGTGGGGCTGTGTGAGTGCTGTGGGTGGGAGGAAGCTGTCGTTCATTGATGGCCAGCACTCCGAACACTTTTTCCCACACGACATTGATCCAAAACACACATCTAAAACTACTGGTGCATTTCTGAAGAAGAACAAATGAAGGTGATCTGAACCCGATCGAAACATCTTTGGGGAATTCTGAAACAATGGAACAAGATCCATTTTGGCAATATGTTACCAATGTGTTCATTTCACGCCTATATTACTTAGTCCAAAGACTTTGTTTTTAAGAAGTCCTTAAAAATTGCGGTGCTCTTTCAAAATATCAAATGTTATTTTTGTGCAGAGCAACAATAATGAAATAAAGAAACATTAGCCACGCAGCGACACTTCACAGTGGCTAATAATATTTAACGTTGCTATTTTTGACCTATATTCGAATAAGAGTCACAAGTTTTAGGATTGTTATATAAGAATTATTTAGCCAGAATTTCAGGTTTCTGGAAAGTTATATTCGCATATCAATACAATTTTTATTGTGTGAAAAATCAGGGGGTGGTGCTTATATTTGATGGTTGCTCATATTCGCATAATTTCGGTAATTACATTTGATCGTAAAAGAACTTGCACAAATACACATTTCTCTATGTATATGTTTTAATTATATAGTTTTTGCATACATATGTAATGCATGAATAGCCTTAAGATGTGACTGTAAACACTTAATGCACTTTTGATCCTTTACCACAGTACAGAAGCACTTGTGTGACGGACGCAGGTAAATCATTTGCTGTGGGAGAAGAAGCGAGGCTGTGTATCACCGAGCATGAATCAGAGCTCCGGCGCCCTGACCGTACCCGACGCCCTTCGGCCCAAAGTTTTTTGCATAACACGCTAAAAAAAACCAAACAAACAAACATGAGTGTCAGGAGAACTAAAAACATAACGTGAGAAGTCTGAAGGCTTCTCACTGACCTTTGCAGTAGATTTCTCCATCTTTCTCCGTCTGTGTGGTCGACTCCAAGCTCTTCCCGCACTTGGCACAACGAAAGCAGTTCTTATGCCACGGCTGCGAGACAAACACACAGAGAGGATGAAATAAAGCCAGGAAGAGTCCGACCAGCTGAAGTGCTCATGACCTAAAGCCGTAAGCCATCAGAGGACAACTAAGCTAAGTCTTTTGTTGAAGCTTCTTTGGCAGCGCTTTCTCCACACATCTGTAAATCTTCTAGAAGACGTAAACAAGGCCTCCATGAACTACAATCTGTGAACTTGGGAGTGGCACTTCTAGATTTGCTTCTCAAAACTCGTCCCTTGGGAGATCTTCAATGGTTTCCTCACCTTGCCAGCGCTCACCACCTTCTCCGCAGCATACACGGACTCGCTGCAGCGCCCGCACTTCTCGGAGCCGCCCAGCTTCTTTGCATATTTGGAGGTGTTTGGGCTGGTGCTGGGTCGGTGCGCTTGGGCTCTAGGTTAGAGATGGACAGGTCAGTAGTGTTTTCTGGACTTTGGCCCAATGAAGGAGCAACAGTAGTTCTCAGTAGTAAGAGATAGAGAGATTGAAAGAGAAAGACCAAAATAAAGTGGAGGGGGGGCTAAAGAACAAGAGACAGGGGGGGGGGGGTAAGAAAGGACCAAGAGAGAGAAAGAGTGAGAGAGATAAGCAAAGAAAGAAAGATCTAGAAGGGGAGAGAGGGTTAGAAACTTAAAGCTAGAGAGAAAGAGAGATAGAGAATGAGAGCAAGAGAGAGATTGAGAGGGAAATGGACAGAAAGAGAAATAAATAAATAGAGAGAGAGAATAAGAGAGAAAATGAGAGAGGAAGATAAACAAAGGGGCAGAGAGAGAGAGATGGATGATGAATATGTGAGAGAGAGAGAGAAGGAAAGAAAGGGTGAGGGAGAGTGTGAGAGATAGAGAGAATGAGAGAGACAGACAGAGATAGAGAGAGACAGAGACAGAGAGTGATTGAATATGTGTGTGTGTGTGTGTGTGTGTGTGTGTGTGTGTGTGAGAGAGTGTGAGAGAGTGTGAGAGAGAGAGAGAGAGATAGAGTTCAGCTTGCATAACACATTCTTTCATAACAAGCATCGCCTGATCTGAAAACTTAAGAACCCAGAGAGCGGAGATTAAGGAGAGAAAGAACGGAGAAAGAAACTTCAGCAGTCTGGTGTTTTCCATCCAGTGTGAGCAAAGAGTATTACTGCTCTGCACAAACATGGCGTCAGATAAGTGATGGGTGGATGGATGGATGGAAAAGATGAACAAATAAATAAAATTAAAATTCATTCAAATTAATGAATGGAGGAATGATAGATAAAAAAAGTAGAAATTAAATGAAACTTTGAGTGTGTGTTGAGAAGCTTAAAAAAAAAACCTTATTAGTCGGATAACAATATGTGTGAATGATGTATGAAGGACATATGAATACAGACTCTTCCGGCTTAATGCCGAGTCTCTCGCCGCGGTCCATGTTGAGCGTTCCTGCTCCCTGGCCGTATCCGTATCCCTTGGGTCCGTACTTTTTACCGTAGCAGGACTTGCAGTAGATTTCCTGGTCGTGGATGGCCAGCGTGGTGCTGTCCAGCCCTTTCCTGCACACCACTGTCAACGAAACAACTGGATCAGACCAAATAAACCACAATACAGTAATGCCAGCTAAGAGAAAAGACTGGAGAGAGAGAGAGAGAGAGAGAGAGAGAGAGAGAGAGAGAGAGAGAGAGAGAGAGAGAGAGAGAGAGAGAGAGAGGCAAGCAGAGCTTTCATGAACTCATTATCAGCTTCTTCTTCAACAGAGCAGCTTTTGTGTGGCAGCTCAGTAAATAAACACTGGACATGTCGACAGGACAGTCTGTGCTGTTTTAGAAGCACGGCACTAATGTGATGCATGTGAGGTAAAGCTTCCAATTCACACGGACACATTTAGCCCTTCCGTTTCAAAGTTAGCCATCAAACTAAATTATTTTACAGAATGGTATTTATCTAATCTATAAAAGGCTAAATAACTATTGCTATACATAATAATAACTAAATTAGTATATAGAATTTTGTGCAGCAAGTGTAAAACTATTTTATATATGTATATATTTTAGAAATGATATGCTATAATAAAATAAACATTATAAAATTGAACAGTAACACAAATTAAATGTAACAGTATTTTCAATGAGAAAAGAACAACATGTAATAAAATGTGTTCAAACTGTTAAAAACATTATTAATATTTCATTGCATTTGTGAGGCACTTTTGAGACCCTCAAGGTCCCCGACCTCTATTTTAAAATGAAATACTAAAGCGAACTAATTGTAAACTAATTAAACTTTCATTTACTACAAAAGTTGCTTTTATTTTTTTAATCAGTTTAACAATCATGAAATAGGAAAACAAAAACAAATCAAAATTACACACATTTTAACAATACATTTTATATAAAACATTTTGGCTTTGTGAAACGTCCAATAACTAAATAAAACGTAGATTTTCTTACACATATTTGACTAATTTGATCAGAAAAGTTTAAAAAATAAAGAAGCAGTATTTTTTATAAAATAAAAAAATATATATTGTATTTATTCTATTACCTACTTATGAATGAATGAATGAATAGTTATACTTCTATTATATATAGTTATACTTCTACTGCTCCTTATGCACCTTTTAATGTACAAGATTAAATTGAATAGTACATTTTACCCAGATAAGAACCTATCTAGCACAATCATTTGATCAAAACTAGGCAATGTACATTTACAAAAAACGCTTTGTATCGGCATACACAGATAAAATAAATGTACAATACGTGTATTCAGTACAATGCATAAATATCATATTAATGTATGAGGCACACACGAACACACACACACACACACGAGTATAACACATGACTCACTGCAGAGAAAGCAGCACTTGTGGAAGCTTCTCCCATCACACTGCACTTCTTCAGCGTGATACACCGTCCCATGACAAGCGCCGCATGTATTCCCACCACCCCAGTTGGGCATGACACCTAGAATGACAACAGATGCTTCTCTGTAAATTGTGTTCATCTCTGATGTCCTGTTAGACGCCCTCGCTCACATGAAAGGCATTCATGTGAAGTCAACCTCGGGCGCTCACACCCTGAGGAAAGTCACTGTTGACCAAAGCCGCATGTGTCTGTCTGGACGAATAAAGCTGCAGAACGACAGTAAACACCCTGTTTCTGCCTGGAGACCCATGCTGACCACAAACACTGGACAATACGGCCTCACAATAAGCAAGCCTCTCCAAAATAGGGTTAGGGTGCAGAGCTGGGAAGGTAATGTGTAAAAGTCTTGCCAGGCTTCATCACACTAACTGGCATGACGTCACTTGAGTGTTTCTCAGCTTGGCTGGAATTGAACAAAAGAGTCATTAAGGGATGAGAACGAGTCCAGAAAGCCAGACTTGCATGTCAAGGTCCCAATCAAGTGTCTGAGAGACATAACGCCATCACGTATAACGCCAAACAGGTCAAGTTTCTAGAACTAAATTTGACATATGACGCAATAAACTATCAAATGACGTTTCATCGTTCTGAGCTTTTTTGTGCACGTAGCTGTCAAATCATGACATAATAGTATTGATTTCAAAACTTTATGTGAATAGTACTTAGTAGAAGTTCGTTAAAAAACACTCTTGCGACGACTCCTCTCGCCGTTGCGCACCAACACACACAACAAACTAAACATTAACTCCACAAAACAACCTCAAAGCTTTCTCGACGTGTTCTCTCCGCAGTTCGTTTGGATGTCACTGTACCTGATTTCCTGCCCGTATCCCGCAGAATCACAAACAGTCGAGGTTCGTGGCTGATGCAAAGTGGAATTTCACTCCAGGAGCGAGAGAATATACGAGCCACAGAACCTTCCCTCAGCCTGATGACGTCACGCCCCGGCATTACGCAACTACGCACTGGTCCCCCGTTGTTCACGCGGGTTTCGTACCATGCTGTAGATATCTACTGTATTCCTGTTGTTTTTTTGCCTGCAAATAATCGCCATCTATCTGCTTTTAGATCTATATAATTTGTTTGTACCGTACATGTATGAACACACTCGTTTTTTTTACAGGAGCAGGAAATCGCATCAACATTTAGCCGAGGACATTTATAGGGACCAGTCTGGTCAAACAAGCATAAAAACAGATGCAAGCCTTATTCCTTCTTTTATGGTGAAAGAGAACGGCTTTTTTGTCTGTTCGTGGCCCCTACATGAATTTGATGGCCAGAACACGTGTAAATGCAAATGTGAACCTGGTTATGGCTTTTAAACTCAAAACCACCAGATTCGATACAATGATATGAATTAAGTCTGTTGAACAGCTAACAAAACAATGGGTGTTGTGCTTTTTGTCTTTTCAGGCCAGTGGACAACAGATAAACGTATTGTAATGATGGCTCTGTATCAGGCTTATCACGAGACTAACGTGGAACAAAAGAGCCAGGGTGCGTATTTCTTCACTGTGTTTATTGTGCATTGAATTCAACACATTACGAGTTACGACAATGAATGATAATAAAAAGAATGATATTTTATATACCTGACAAACATATAAATCACCATTCATATTCAGAATCGGCTTCTTGGTAAAGACCAAGCCCCGGTAAACATGCAGGCAACGGAAAAAAGCGTTCAAAAATACTCAAATTACTGTCGGAAATGTACAGTAAATACTGTAAATCAGTGTCAAAATTCAAAGGTACCTCCAGAACAATTTAAGAAATAACTTAGAACAAACACATCGACAGGCGTTGCTGTAACGCTACAGTACTGTGATAATCCAGTGATCATTCTCACTGCTCAGTCAAGTACTTTATTGTTCCTCAAAGGCCTGTAATTACACAGCCATTATTCAGATCCAATGCTCTAAACAATGCAGATATCCTATTCTTCCTACTCTTCAGTGGTCAAAGTAGATGACAGTGTGGAGACGCCGCTAGTTTCTGACTAACAAGGCATGTTGGGAAAATCTCACTCTAAAAAGCGATAATCACTGGGATTGGATCTGAACAGCTTCCCAAAGAGGGTTCAAGTCTCGGTTTAAACCATGAAACAGAAGCGGCAATGTCACAACCCAATCACCTGTGACGGTCACAGCCTGTGAAATGATGATTAAATAATACGCAGAGAAAAAAAAAGAAAACATCAAAGCCCCGCGTTTGTCCAAGTAACGATAACCAATCAGCATAAAGCAGGAGTGAATTACACGTAGGTTTTGTAAACACAAGACGCAGGGATCAAGGATGTTTAACTGGCGGTGGTGTGACCGATGTCCAGCCTCCTGTGGACAGAGCCTTTCTTGCGGGACGCAGGTGGGATGGAGAGAGAATCGCAATCTCCGGGGGTCTCGAAGAAAGACTTAGACATGGCATCATCCTTAGGCGTCACAGGGGTCTGGAAGTGTTCAAGAGACATCTTATTAACTGATTTTGAGATGGTTCTGTCACATGTGACCAAATGTACCTGAAAACCACACTTTTGCTGTAATAATGACTCCGATACAAGTCACCAATTCAGAGAAGACTTTATATCCAACTGTATCCAATTTCTGTATCCAATTTAAAAAGTACTGACGTATTTCACTCATACTGAATTTAGGCTAAAAAACACCAAGAAGTGTAAAAAACAAGAAACTCTTTATTTATAAGGTATTATTTCATAATAATGTATAGAAATGAACTTAACACCTCAACGTTTCAAAATGGCAGAACAAAATAGATAATAAAAAAGAACAAAGAGTTAGTCTCAGTCTGTTTCTAACAGACACTGAAAAGATAGCAGATACTCATCAAAAACGTAGTCAAGTAGTTTGCAAAGTTGCATATATTTTTTGATGCTCGAGACAAGTACAAAGAAGCAAAAAAAAAATAAAAAAACCTTAACTAAAGTAATGGAACAAAATGATTAACCACTGCATGTGAGCACTGACCTTTGATGCCGGGGGGCTCTGGTGCGTTTGGGGTCTCTGCGGCGAGAGTTCATGCCCATGATGCTCTGGGCTGCTGAGTGTTTTGGCTTCTGCCATCACAAAACGGGCTGGTGACATCACAGAGGGAACATTGAATCTCAGACCTGCGTCTGCGCTGGAGGTGGGCACCGTGCCCGCTATGAGTGGAGAGGGCAGAAGGAAGCAGGGCAGAATCATGCTGCTTTGGTTGTGCCCAGCCGACATGAGAAAGTTAAAATTGTTCAGTCCTGGGGAAAGATGGAAACTGTGAGTTTGATGAAAGGTAGAGATTCTTCATGACGTCAGGGTGGGCTGTACCTGTAGTGGTGGGCACATAGAGGTAATGAGAGGACATGACGGGCTCGGTGGCATTCAATGCTCCACACTCAGACTCATTCAAGGCCTCGTCCCACGAGGAAGACCCTCTGGAAGAGACTGGAGATCTTCTGGAGCTCGGACTCTCACTCTCAGCCTGAGACGTACAGATTACAATTCTGTTAGTCGTGACTCAAAGAACATATCACAAAATTTCCAATTACTCTGCAAAAAGTTGATTGACAAGGATTATAAAAGTGATTTGTTCAAACTAGAGAGAAGACCATATGAAAAATGTGTTCAAATGCTACAAACTTTATTTTATGTATCTTTTGATGGTCTAAATTGAGTTATCATATCTAGAATGATCACATTAGGTTATGATCTCTCAATATAACACCTTAAATATTATTGTTGAAAAGCTGCATACAACATTAAATTCAGCAAACTTAAACGTTTATTTTTATAGCTACTGTCTGTAAATATTGCTATATTTTGATACCATCCATATTTTATATATTTGATATAAGATGATATATATATTTGATAGAAGAGGCTATTTTGTGTATGTTGTACATTTTTAGATGGGAATTTTTGTTCCAGTGTAAATTTAGATGCATTTCTGTGGTGTGGAGCTCACAAAGCCACACGTCATATTGTATCGGTTCATGTGTGTGTGACAAATCCAATGTAATTTCTACTTTTAATTTGTTTATCACCCAATAAACAAATAAACTGTCTTCTGATTCTCACCACAACACTCTCTATGGATGGTGAGTGATGAATTCGTTTAAGCATCACCTGTTCTTCTTCCTCTTCCTCTGGTCTCTCTCTCTTTCTCGAGACTGAGACAGGTGACCTCTGACCCTGGCCCACCACCTCGGGGACGTGTCCACTGTACAGCATCAACAGGGGCGTCTGTGGCAGGTACGC
The DNA here is from genome assembly GCA_017309775.1 of Paedocypris sp. Pulau Singkep. Taxonomy (NCBI): domain Eukaryota; kingdom Metazoa; phylum Chordata; class Actinopteri; order Cypriniformes; genus Paedocypris; species Paedocypris sp. Pulau Singkep. The sequence goes on along the minus strand of MU204381.1, from coordinate 12,589,586 downwards.
AAGGGGCAGCGAGGGACATGGTGTCTCAGCCGAGAGTGGCACGGCCAGCGGCGCCGGACCAGCAGACACCCCAGCACTTCCCCTGGGAAAATAAGACGTTAAACTCTCCTGATAAACACTACAGGAATCTGAAAAGCCAGGGTGGGTGAGACTCACCCTTCGCCAAAGTGCAGGCGGACGGCACTCTTCCTGGAGTAATCCACCGGGTTGTCTGAAAACACACACATGAAAACAGCCGTGTAAAAGGAGCAAACGTCTGTACAAAAAGCCAGTTTGATTGTTTTTACATTTTACTGTTTTTTTGTCTCACACTTATTGTGTGTCCATTAGGGTCACGTGAATCTGTGTGTTTATGAATGTTTTTGCTGTGGTCTTATATTGTTTTTACACTCTTTAAAAACACATGCACATACATTGATCAACAAAAGAGTGTGATTGGTTGGCCACTATCCCGCCTCTAAGCCCAGAGTGGCTGGAAAAAACTGTTCAGAAAACAGAAAGGGCACGCGTCGTGAGAGACAGAAGCGTCGCCACTCACCATCATCTCGATGTGGCGTGCTGGGGGCGGAGTTTATCGGCCTCGGATTGACAGGAGGCGGAGGAAGAACTTGAAAAGAGGAATGACGTGGCATTTTCTCTCGGCGTTCCACTGTGGCGTTGTTCTTGCTTTCTGATTCTAGAAATCATAAAACCACCACAAATAATTCCCTGTCCAGAGTGATGCTGCAGAGTTTGAACATAAGCCACTGGACGCACCGCTGCAGAAATCAGTCGGTCCGATCCATTTAAAGACGGGCTTCCGGCTCTTCTCCTCCCTTGCCTGAAGCTTCTTTATCAGATTCAGGCTGGTGAGGACGTTGGCGATGTCATACAGTCGTCGTACCTTAGCTAGCAACAACAAACAATCCTGAGCTGTTAAACAAATCAAGAAACTGGATTTGTTTTTATGAGAACGCGTTGTCTTACTTTTATACTTGCTGTGACTGGACTCGTCCTGACCCTCTTCGATGAGAATCTTAGCTGCTAAATCCAACGTCACAGTCCGTGTTTTAGACACCAGGAACAGCATGACAAACTTTTGGCTCATGATGCGAAGCGACTTGTCTTTCCTCCGGCTTGATGCCGCTGCGTGAGAGAGAAAACAAGGTAATGCTCAAATAAAGGCACTTGCAGATCATTACGTTTTCGGTTTTAAGAAATATTATCTCTAGTACATAATATCTACCGTACCTTGTCTGAAAAGCAATGGTCAACAGCTGAAAATGTGGTAATAACTTCACGAACATTCTGTATTTTGTGTTTCCGTAATTTACACAGTTAGCATTAAACTGATCTGCTATATCACTAATTGCACAATGTACAAAACATATATACTAATTGATATTACATATAAGACAATAAAGTTGAATCTAATGTAATCACAGAATATATGTATATATTTTTCCATCAGTTGAATGCCAACCTTCAGCGTCTTGAAAGACTTATGCAATAAATAAAATACACATTTTAATATAAGGATATATTTCTAATAAAAATAATTGTATGCATATGTACAATATATGCGTGCTTAATGTCGATTACTATTTTTCCTATTGTTTTACTAATTTCATTGTATTCATTGTAACTGTTAAACAATGCAATATAACTTGAAGTATGTGTATATATACTAATATAACTTAATTTCACATACACATTCTTATAAATTATATCATTATAACGAAGCAACACCTATGGATATAGAGTGTACATATTAATCAAAGGTCAAGAGTGAAGTCATTCCATCAGGTCACACCCAAACAAAACAAGTCGAAACTTGCACTGGCGTCATCTTCTAAAATGGCAGATCACGCTGTGAGAGGTATGATGGGATTAATTCATCAGTCGTAGTAACCGCTGACTACGTACTAGAAAAGCATTTCAGTTGTGTCTAAACCGTCACTATGGTTTTACTAATATTAGAAGTGACATGAAATGGCCCAAAAGCGAGGGACGAGACGAGTGTTGTGTGTAGTCGTGGTTACCCTGCATGTTTTGAGGAAAGTGTGTGTTGGCTCCATTCATCTGTAGATGGTAGCCGCTTTCTCTGCCTGCTTGGTAGAGCTCCTTCAGTCTTTGTGCCAGCTGTGACCGGCCGTGCCACACGTAGAGATTCTTGGCCATTCTGCTGACGAGCAGCAGTGACTCCAGCACGTTCACAATGTCGTAGATGCGCCGTCTCTCCACACCTACGGCACAGCCACATCACTTTACTTTACTTTAATAATAATAATAATAATTGAACCGTTATTAGTCCCTCATGGGGAAATTCTTTCTCTGCATTTAACCCATCCGATCAGACACGAACTCGGAGCTCTACAGTCATTTAGCAGACGCTTTTATCCAAAGCATTACATTTTTTTTTTTTTTTTTTTTTTACAAATTGTATCCAAATTTCATTAAAACTTTCACAATTTAACAAATTCTTGCTTTCGAACGAATCGAACCCATGATTTCCAACACCAGCGCTCTACAGACTGAGCTACTGGGAAAGCCGCAGGCCATATAGTATTGTGTGTTATTCAGGATGGGCTGTTGATGGTAATGTTCTTACCCAGGCACGTGGCCACCTCATCCAAAGAAATCCTGACGCTCTCGGAGGTCCCAGGGTAGTCCGGATACAAAGCAAGAAATTTCTGGCACAGAAGGCCTAAACTCTTCTGTTTGCGGCTCGGCCTCTTCTCTGCATCGTCTAGTGACTCAAGCTGAAAAGCATGTGACCATCATGTTCATAATACCCTTTCTTAAAAATAATATCTACTACCTGGTGCTAAAATATTTGAAATAAGAATGTATGGGATTGTGAAAAGCATTACGTATCAATTGCAATCACACACACTCATGTTGATTGCTGCATGCTACTATTCTTGACACATAAATGTAATAAAACGCTGTTATTCTACCTGACAAGATTCGTCAAGCTCCTCATCTTCTTCCTCTGCTGTGTTATCTTCATTTTCAATGGGTCGGAAGAGGATTTTCCTCATCTCTCTGTCTCGGATGTCCGGGCTGGCGGCACTAATCAGCATCTTCAGGTTGGCCGTGGGGGTCCAGGGGTCCGGGCTGGCTTTCTCTGATTGTTTAATGGGGGTGATGTGAATGAAATCTGGTTTGAGTCCACCGAAACCCGCCGTCGCAGACTCGCATTTCAGTGGGGTAATTTTTTTCCTGTCTGCACAGATGTTCTCCTGAAAATATTTTGTTAAATAAATGACATAAAATATGAGAAGGGAGAAGTTGCTATGGTTAAAAATGTTCACACTTACTTTTTGTTCTTTTATACAGTCTGTTTCCTCCGAAAGAGAGTTATTAATTCGTTTTCTTACATTTAACAGATCCTTTAAAGATAAACACGTCACCTCCATCTAAAAACAAAACAAAACAAAACATGTGTATCATATTCACCATATTCAGTTCACAGTAACCTCTTTTTTAAACTTAAGTTAAAATAGAACTCCTCGACGCAATTACCGATTACGTAACGTAGGACGTGTAAAAAGTTTTGGCGCAATGATCGATTGCTGCCAGCGACCGAAGCGACCAGGGCATATAATAACCCTTAAAACACACTTGAATGTTAGCCGCAACTTTACACTTTTTACATTTGATTTGTCGTGGTAAAAAATTATTTAAACGGATATAGATTTATGCTACGTACAATAAAATCTCTAAACTCCTAATATTTTTTTTCTACTCGCAAACACACTAAATACAGTGATGTTTAGATCGCGGCTAAAAAAAAAATACAAAAAAATTATTCAATATAGCGATAAAAAGTCATGTGATTGCAATAGCAGAGGTAGCTCCTCATTCTTACCTTTTACGACTGCCTTTAAAATAAAATTAAAAAAAAACTGTAAACAGATCCGTTGAAGGCAAATTCTTCCTTCGAGCTTCTTAAAAAAGCATAATTGTGTGCATATATCAGACGATCTCTGCTAGTAACTTCTAGTTTTAGCAGCAAGCTGCATAAGAATCACCCGCTAAAGCTTGTTTTCTGGCGCTCTGAAGAAGTTCCAGGCGGCCAGCCAATCAACACTGAAACTGAAAAAAGGCCAGCGGTGATTGGACGAACGAAGAGGAACTTCCTTAAGCCTAACAAATGCAGCCAATCACCGAGGGGCCACGAGCAAACCTGTGGGGGTTTGTTGGCGGGGTTATGGGCGCGCTCGACAGGGAGACGCGCTGTTCTTGACCCGCGGTTTCTTCTTGGGGCTAGACACGTTTATAAAGACGCGGCTGTAACTCAACGGGGACTTAATATATTCTCTACAGGGCATTAATTACACTTCCAAGTTGAATGTCTCACGTCAGATTTAAACTGCAGACTCGACCAGGGGACACGAGCAAGTTCCTCAGGTAGGCGTTTTTGGCGCGACTGAGCGCATTTTTAGCGGGATGAGATGTAATGTGAGCCCCTCACCCACAAACCGCCCCCACACTACTTTAACAGTCACTGCTATAAAACATCGAACACAATCGATCATGTCTTTAGCATTGAATAACAGTTAATAAAATTACCTCAAGCGTGTCTACATTAGAATCAGACCTTCAATTAACGCATGTGTCAGATTTCAGGCCAAATGCAAAACAACTCCAATTACAATCAGCAAATTAGTGCATTGGAAAATAAAATCAGAATTTGAATTAATCAAACACAATCAACAGAAAGACTTGTTCACTCAATTACGTTTTATTTTAAAACAACATTGAAATAACCCAATCCTCAAAAAGCGTGACATGCAAGTATGGAAAATCTATGAAACAAACCATAAATACACATTTTGACAGACCAATTTTCATCTATAATCCCGTCATCATATTATACAACTCATTATTGACTGGTCACATAAACTGATTAAAGATAAATGTGTGTTATTTGGAAGCGTCTATGTCTTGAACATCATTTACAGTTCCTTTACGGTACTTGTAGCCTTCTGGAGCAGCTGAATCATAATAGGATATATCGGGGCGAATTCTTTGCCCTCTCTGGCTCGAACAGACTGCACATACGCCTCCAACGCCCCTCTGCAACAAAGAAAATCACAAAGTTTACTTAACCTTTATAAACCACGAGGTCTTTGTCCAGAGCACCACTAGAGGGCACTGTTGAAACAAGAAATCTTAGACTGGTCTGGACTCAGATGAATGTTTGTGCTACTCCTATGGACACAGTGTTTTCTGAAGCTTTCTTCAGAGGGTAAAGGTACTGGCGATATGAAACCGACTCTTACCTAATAAGCGTGAGACGGTCCTTTTCTGAGGGGTGATCATCCAGCCATTGTGAATATCGTGATATTGACCACTCCGCTCTCTGCATTGAAAAGAAAATTATGAGTGGACATGCGTGTTTTATACATGATCCACCCAACTATTTCCGACCACCTTTGTGTTATAAAACGATCCAAAATATCCTCACATTTGTCCGAGAACTCAAATTGAAGTGTTTTTTAGCAGAAGCTTTTATCTAAATCAGCTTACAGTAGGTCAGACACGGGGACACACGGGACGGGGCAGCTTGAGGTGAATTGCCCTGCTCAAGGGCATCATAAACGAGATATGCCCTTAAATACCTTCTGCTTGCAAAAATAAAATATCAATCCTACTTGTTGTGTAAGCAGGAGCTGAGCATCCCTCTGCATTAGTGTGTCTGCGCGTACCTGGTGTGGTGATTTGAGCTCAGCTGGGGCACGAGTGAACAGGAAATGCAATATGGTGCTGTACGGAATCAAATCTCCCAGCGCTTGACTGCCAGCGATGAGCTCGCTTGTTTGGAACAGTAGTGGCCTGAAAATGAGACAAACACATTCCATATTGACCAAGAATCCCTCATAACGCCACATTAGACCACTCAACGCGACAGAAAAGAAAAGGGAAGAAAGGAATAAATGACACCACAGCTCAGATGATTGCCGAGTCTTGACTGTAAAGTGTGTGTGTGTGTGTGTGTGTGTGTGTGTGTGTGTGTGTAGGGGGTAAATCAACAATTATACAATCTGAATGAAGTGTATTAGTCTGAAAATGTGGATTCAGTAATGTAAAGTACTTGAGTAAATGGACTGCTACTTGAGATTTTTTTTGGCAACTTTGTACTTTTTTTATTCTCTACTTGACTACATTTTTGATTGAACTTTTATGCACCTTAGAGTTTGACTACGACTGACTTATTGGTCTTTTTTATCCATTTTGTTCTGCCATTTTTAAACATTATGGTGTTACATTTCATTTCTGCATTAGGAAATACAATTCATAAATAAAGAGACACCTCTCAACTGATTAATTAAAATGAAACTACAAAAAAAACTGAATTAAATAAAAAAAAATGTTATATCTGAGAACATACCGGTGAATTTGCAGAAAAAAGAAACAAAAAGCAAAACACATAATAGTTTTGTAAATAGTAGAAAAAAAGTGTTTACATAATAGTAAAAAAATCTCTTAAATGTCTTAAATTATGCAATCTTAACCAAACGGGTACAACGTATAGACAAGGAATACTACAACGTGTAAGACAAGGAACATGAAGACAAATACAGCACATTACAATGATTACTAAAGGATCATGACATGAGGTAAAGGAAGACGTATTCAAGGGAAAATAACACGGCGACAAGAGCAAATCTGAAATGTGAATTATTCTGCATTGTGTGCAGCAGATAAGAACAATTTATTCAGGATTTTTTTTCCAAAGAAAGAAAAGAGAAATGACCTGCATCTGAGAACTACTTATCATGGTTCCCTCACACAAAAGACAAATCTTACGCTGTAATGCACGGTGCTTTTTAGCAAAGGTAAAATGATGTCTTTACATAATTAAAGACATTTAAAAACATTTTGTTATAATCCAAACCACAACTATAAAAGTTATTGTTCAACAAAAAAAAAATGCTAATCTGATTCATTGTCCTACTCAAAAAAAAAAAAAAAAAAAAACCTACTGGACCGAGATTCAAACCTGTAACGTTTTGGTGGCAGGTTCAACTCCCAACCACAATATCCCACTCAAATACATGACATCAAATTAAAAAAAAAAATAGCTTCAGTGAGAATCAAACCCCTGTGTCAAAAGCAGAAACAAATAGTTCATATGGATTTCAGATAGCAAATATATTGTGGTGAAAAAGGCCTGCGTTGATGGCAGCAGTGTGATGTGATTAGTCGTCCTGTGAGATTCCTGCCGTTCCTGAGGCCGCCTGAAGGAAGCATGAAGAATACAGGCCTGCTGAATTAAACCCATCTGTTAACCTGCGCTCGTCTGCCTTCCTCGGGCGAAAAACAGAGCTCCAAATACGCAAAAACAGTTGGAACACTGAAGCCACTGTTAAAGCTGATAGCAGAAAGAGGATCACCTGAAAGAGCGCAGGAGACGGTAGGACTTGCCCAGGTCTGACACGCGTCTACACAGAGGAGCCACCGCCAACTCCATCTGAAACACAGGATCTTCGTTCACAACAGAAGCTTGTGGTTTTCACCTCGTACCTGTGCAAAATCCGCAGCCAGCCTCATCTTCCCTCCCTCGGCCAGTGGGCGCAGGAGGCTGGCGTGACGGATGAAGAGGGTGATGGCACGCTGCGCGATGCTCTCGGTGTTGTCATAAAGGAAGTCCAGGCACTGCAGCGGGCGGAAGTAGTCGCTCATGACCCGAGCGATGAAGCCCTGCAGCTCGCGCATGTACAGAGAGCATGGCACGTCTGGCCGGGCACCCGCCGAGAGAGCGCTGGACGCCAACACAAGAACAGCGAGGTGTGAGCTCAAGCTACTGTATCCATTTCCTTTGTCACATAATCAATGTGTGTAGCTACTGAAATACACACGGCCAGAAACAACAGGTTGTGGCTGACGTTCACACGCTCACTTTTTCTGGATTCGATTTCTTGGGGTTTGTTTTATATATGAAAATCTATCATTATAATTATAATGTCGTTTTATATTCTCAACTAACAGAGATAAACTTTGAAAATGCAAACAAAATGTTTTTTATCGAGATCAGACTTGACTGCTTTGCTATCGAGCCTCATTCGCTCGCCGTCTGCTGATTGGGCGATGCTGAATCATAGTGATGTTTACATGTCATCAAATGGCGGAAGAACTCTCTCCGTTTGATCTGCCGGACCACCCAGACAAGCGATGCGAGAGAGGGTCTTTATCGCAGACATTCTTTTATCAGTAAACGCTGAACTTCATTCATTTTCAAACCACTTTATATTTTTGTGCCTCCAGGAGCTGGAGCTAATCCCAGAACCTGATGGAACAGAGGTCCACAATATGAATGGCGATGTGTAGAAAGGATGTGGCTTTCCAGATGTGAGTGGACTCTGGCGCAAGTGGTGTATGTGCGTTTAATGTAAGGCGATCTTGAGGGTCTCGAAAGGCACCAAATCAATTAAATGAAATATTTAATATCATTATTTAAAGGAATCTTAAAACTGGAGCTGTCTTCAACTGGCTAATTGATGGCCACTGGATAATACCATTATCATTGTTATTACTATGAGCTTATGATGTTTATTAGATTTTCTGAGATGTGCGTTTGTTTTGGCCGTAAACTTATATACGTCTATATACTAATTTGTCTCACCTGTCATTATGGGGCAAAAAAGAAACAAAAACATTTCATATATTAAGTTATTTCATCCTTAAAAGTACTTATATATATTTTCCATTTTTCTTTTTCACCAATAATTTTTACATCTTTACAATTACATACTAATAAGATAGACGAGGTGAGGCATGCAGCCATTACATTACATGTTATACAGTTATTAACATCACTTAAACGATAGAATTTTAGTCAAAATGTGTATGAATATTTCACTTAACATTTTTATGCGTGTAATGCGTTTCTTGTGCCGAGCAAATATTGGCTCTGTAAGCTGGTATTTCAACATGCACTGCATCATTGTTTTGCACATTTTATTGTGTTCAACTTTAATGCAACTTTTGGAATGTCTTTGTATTTCGATCTCCGCTGGATGATTGTTTTAATTTGTTGCTGCACTTAATACCCAGTATTGGTACAGTGACATTAAAGAATCTTGAATTCTAAACGCATGGTAAGAGGTTCTAGGTGAGGCACGCAGATCTCCTGCCTCGTGCTAGGGGGCACTGCTGAGTGTGGAAATCTGCATTTTACTAAGTGAAGTGAACACACACAAACCCGGAGTAGTGGACGGTCGAGGTGTCGGGGGGCATGTTGGGGTCAGCTCAAGGACATTCAATTGTGAAACTCACTTGACCGGTATTCGAACCTGTAACACCTGGGTGGCAGGTCCAACTCCCTAATTCTAGGGCGCATCAGCTCACATTACACATCTAAACTGAAAGAATTTTGCTAACTGGACTTACTGGACATCAAAGAATGAGATATGAGACTCATATAAACGAGTTATTAATGCTTTACATCAAGAGCAGCACAGTTCATTTATTACTAAATTAAATAATGAAATGTGTAATAAATACAATTATTTTTAAACTTTTGTACACAAAGTTCATTTGCAATTTTAAACCACACGTTAACTGTTACCAATTCTGCTCGGAGCTCAAAAATGTGCCAATCTGACCAATTTCTGACATTATTCTCACCTCATGTGTGGTGGTTTTCATGTGTTGCTTACCCCGAGAAATCTTCCTGATGCATAGTGATCAGTATGGCTTCGACGGAGTCTGTGACTGAATTCAGCAGCGGCTGGATGGCACTGCTCATCAGAGCCCGTACCGACTGCAAAAGACCAGAAAAAAACACACTCAACTAAATTACACGCACACACACACACACACACACACACGTTTAACAGCACAAGTGTGACAGATGCGCTGCTCCGAGACGCTTGACACCGGAAATGAGAATTACTCCACAAGTACCTGCACCTCTCTCTCTCACGTGATTGGTTGACATTTGCCGAGAAGACATCGGTCTGACCATCACGCGTGTCTCTTCAACTGTGCCGAGCCCTCCACGTCAAAGCTTCTTATCTAGCCATCCATCTCTGAGCTGCATCAATACCAAGCCAATAGTTCTCTGAATAAACTGGTCGGGACATCAGCAAAATCCTCTGTGAGTAGGAGATAAAGCGAATCTCCACAGCTCATCTCTTCTTTTCCAACCCGGAAAAGTTTCCGTCATGTCCTTGGTTTTCCCGCCATTCTTTTAAAAAAATGTGTTGTGACACTGTCCATTGGACATAAAAATGTCAATTTTGAGCTCAGCTTTTTGTTTGGTGATTAGATTTGTGTGGTGAGATAAATCTGAAACTAAAATATAGACGATTGACATATCTCTGTCTGTCTAGATGGATGCAAACGGATGGACTGGATTATGGTCCGAGTTGTGCGAGTAATAAAACAAAAAATACTGAGATGTAAAAAAAATATTAATATTGTTTGTCTCTGTGATTTGATTGGTTTACGTCAAGTTCTTCCAGTGTGCATAAGTGAGGTTCAATGCTTGGTTGAAAGCTCAGAAGAAATAGATTTGTATGTATGGTACAAAACGATTGTGTAGCTTTGCTCTAACCTTGTATTGTACAATTTCAAAAACGTTTAAAGGAAGCTTTTATTCAAAGCCACTTCAGTGTTTTCATTCAAATGCACTTTTATCTCTGGTCATAGTCAAAGTAAATTCACGCTTGCCCAGACCGTGCAATAATATAAATCAGTCCTGACAGAGATTTACTGGCACAATTTTATTTTCACATTAGTTTACATTTCAAACTTTTACCGTAATAAAGTTGACAAGTCTATGTTTTGCTGATATGATGTTGCACTTCGGTGAAAGAGAATGTTAAAGTAACGCAAGTAAAGGAGTTAAAAGTAACAAGTATACAGAAACAAATGCAAAAAAAAAAAAATCAGTAACAGTACTCCAGTAAATTCATCTCTGCTGGTGAGGAATTACGGTCAGAAAACAAAAGCAAATGTTGTAGTGGATTTTTCTCAGGGGCTGATGTGTTTACAAGGAAAATTAGAGGGTTAAATTTTGTGCAACCCTAAGCTGTCAGGATTCATCACACAGAATAAAGGGAGAAAGAAGGGCCAGGTTTAAATCTGATTGCCAATTTGCCATGGAGGGAAAAGAGCTGAGAAGCTCAGCATTCACTCAATTATTTCCCAAAACTACCAGCCGCTCGCAGCTTCTCTATATCCAAACCTGACCTTTTCTTCACCGATCTTTGTGTTTCCCAGTTAATCTCAGTCTATTACAGATCCATTCAAAGCCTGATTACGTGTGATGCATTTCTGTTTGACTAAATATTCCTTTTTTTTGGTGAAAGAAGAACAATATAGTTTCAATAAAAATATCCATCAAAATTAAATATCAATCTCGGCGGTGACTTTTATTTATCACAGGAAGTGTTTTACCTGTAAAGAGGAATTGAGCGATTGTTCTGCTGCTGCAGGGAATGTGCCCAGTCCGGTTATAACCTGAAATTACAACAATGACTCAAACTCGGCGCATTTGGAGTCAAGTAGCGTTCAAGAGCCCAGATACAATACACCAAGAGCACCTTCCTAGTTTCATCTTGGACTTTTTTCATTTATTTAATCAAGTGCTTCGTTTCAAATAAATTGTCAAATGAATCACTTGAATAGAGCACAAATGAAACTGAAACGCCTAAAATTATAAACCTTAAAAGGTGCTTCAAAATGACCATGTACTCTATACATTATTAAACCCACGTTTCATTGATGGGTAAAACATTATTACATTAACATTGTTCAGATTTCAGTAGTTCTGAGGGGGCGCAGCATCAAAAACATTCTATAATTCTATGCTTTTGCGTTTCTTTGGCACAGGAATAATTTCCGAACGTCTGCAAAATGATAGAATGTGTTTTGGCGATCATCAATCACAAGTCGAAACACTCCAGTGTTGGTGGCAAATCACAGACTATCTGTTTTTCGACCTATGATTCGGCCAAGATAATGACTTGTAGACTTCTAGATCCACTAACAGACCTGAAGTAGCGATGTGCTGCATGAGCGGCTGCTTTCTTACTTTAGCAACAGCTTGCTGAAGACGGTGGAGAGAGTTCACCACGGCAATGTTCCTCCTCTGACCCTCCGTCAGCGGCCCAATCACCTGACTGGCATCTCCTTGTGTGCACAGCTGAGAAAGAGAATGGGAGTCATTGTAAGGGTCATTGCGAAAAACGGAGTGAATAATCAAGTCGTCGCCATCAATGGTAAATAAACGACAGGCTGCCCCTAATTTCCCCCAGATGTCACAGCGTTGGTCGCAGGTCAGGTGGTTTTTGTTGGCATCGGTCAGCGTGCTGAGACACGCGCGTCACCATGGCGCTCAGACACCCGGAGCAGCTGGCACTGGTGGTGGGGGGCAGTTAACAGGGAGAAGGGAAAAGAGCCGAATCTGTCCATCTCGGTGTTCACACCACGGGCACTAACAAGAAAAGAACGGTCTCGGTCATGAGCGTACACGCCGCCTCCACCTCTCCGACGACGCAGAGCGAGGACAACAAACACACCGCGATTCCATGTTTTTTCCTAGACGTGATTATGTTTTTACCATTAATCGAGGCAGTGCATTACAAGTCTGATTGTGGCAGAGTAGGGCGCCATGGCAACGTCTAAAAATAATGCTGCGTTTAATTATCATTAGAGATGTCAAGTGAAGTGCAGTAGCACTAGTGATGCTAGAGGTATGATGCACCTCAACACGTTAAAAATAAAACCCGTACTGAAATAAACAACTCATTTGTGAAAGCTGAGCTTTGTCAAGATTAAAGTTTGTCAAGATTTAAAAAAAAAATCATTTCATGGACCAAACGGAATGAATATGCAGTTTTGTCTTATTACTTCTGCATTTTAATAACCATAATAATTGGAATGTTACAGAAATAGTAATCAGTAAGGGAACAACCATAGCTGGATTAATGTGACAATTATTATTGGATTAACGTGACAATTGCATATTATTTCATTGTTTCATTGTGGTGAAAAGCGCAAGCTAATAAAGCAGCGAAGGAAGCTCTGATTCGCAAAAAAATCTGTATTGCCAGATCCTCCGGAGTACAAAAACACTACTACTATATGTCTTACTTCTATGAGGGGCCATCGATTCCTCGGAAAGGGGCTTACTTAGTTATTGTTTAGTTTAATAAATTGATTTTAATAGTTATATTTAGTATATTTTATAAAACCCAAAAACATGTAGAAGAATTGTGCAAATGGTTGCTCAACAATCCAGATACAGTACTCCAACGTCCCATGAACAAGATTGAGTAAAAGAAGCTAGATGTATTGAATGAGTACATTTTACCATGGTCTTTGTTTGACCATATTTAACATTTCGGCTCTGTTTGGAGCATGAATGGAGCTCAGTGTTCAGATGACTCATCAGTACAAGAAGAAATTATAGATCATAACCCTCATTAATCACCATCTTAATGGGTAAACACAGGAAGAGAAAATGGACCACTGATGCAAGGATAAACACAAGATTAAAAAGCAGAATACAGTTAAATCATCAGTGTGTTGCAAAGGGAACAGTGATGCAACTGCATGAAGAAAAACCATTTAAACACCCGAGGAAGTAAACTAAATAAAAAAAGTTAGATAACAATTTCCGTAAAAAAAAAAAAAAAAAAAAAAAAACACAAGGAAAGATTAAATAGTCTGCCTGTTTTACATGCAATTACCAGCGTTTTTGTTGGATCGGAGGCGACGGATCAAGTGCTGCATTCGGATTTGTTTTAGCTCTGTGGGTCGGTGGTCTCGCTACTATTTATAGAAAATACAAAGTCACAATTGTAACTGGTGGGGCTGTGTTCCGCAGGTCAGAGCTCATATAGCCAGAGCTGGGATTCTGACACTTGTTGAGATGAACCCGCCTTTTCTTTGCTCCCCGTATAATGAGCTTTGTGGCGGGCTCTGTGTCACCGTCATGGCAGGGTTGGAGGGCGCAAGAGAAGACAGCCTGCAGAGTCAAGCTCATTATCTTTTTCTGTGTCTTACCAACTGCTCCGATTTGACGCAGAAGAGCTGCACAGTTTTGGCGCCATTCTTCGCCACTGCAACGGTGAGGCCTGAATCTACTGATGCCACGTTCAGTTCGCTACAAGGCAATAAGAGAAATACGACTGATCAAACAGACACTGATCAGCGTGTGGCTGTTAATGACAGAGAAGTTTTAAATTATTGTATTCTCTAGGCTAAAACACAGTAGTAGATTTGATGCCTTCGTATCTGCTAGCTAGCATATAGAAGATAAACATTACCAAAGTTTGCATTAATCTCTCTTCACAACTCTCTTTTGCAACCATTCCTACCTTGCTATGGTCTTTATAATGCTCTCAAGTTCATCATTAGAAGGTGGGTTTCGTCCTCCTTGAGGGAACACGAGGTTGATGGGGTCGAACAGGCGAGACAAAGACTTGGACAGGTAAGCTGCTTCGTATGGTTGCAGGGAAATCTTTAGATCTTTTTCTGGACTGAAACACAAAAGACGTGGCAAACCTTTATTTATTGGATTTTAACAAATGAGACTTATCAAAAAAAACCAAAAGAAAACCATCAGCGTTAAACTATTCTCAAAGTCGGAATTTTTGGAAATAAAAAACAATTGTGTGTTTGCTTTTTATCGGAAAAAAATGTATTGCAAGCGGAAACTCAAACTGCAATGATATAACAAAAAACAATACACTTTTTTGTAGAAATATAAAATATGACTTTATAAATATAAACCACTGCAGACTAACTCGCATGGAAACACTGTAGAAATCATTAGACTTGGGAAGCAAACATCACTAATGTGCAATACTTAACACTAACATACATACAAAGATCTAGTAATTGAGGATAAAGAATCACAACCAAATTAACAGTTAACTAGTAACACTCATTCAATGATAAGAACTACCATTCTGTCTTACAAATCACTTAAACGCAAAGAATCCCTTAGCTAATGCAGAACATGTCTATTTGCTACAATTAATGGTAGATTCATTCTATATTAATTTCAAGATCAATCTAAATAATTTCTTTTTAAACTGTGCCCACCTCTAGTTTTAATCGTCATCTTGTTAAGTAAAGCTTTCACATTCTTGTTGAATAACTCAATCAAGAAAGACACAGCAAAAAAAAAAAATGCATTATATGCTAAAAGAAAAAAGTGAAAACTATAAATAAAGTATCAATTATTCTAATGGACATTTATGAAAAGTGTCACATTTGTACTAAATGCATATAATTTCAATTGATAATATGGTGATCTGGTCAGTTGTGTCCCTCCTGGCGTTAAATCTTCAAATGCATGTACGCACATAGCATCATAAAATGTAAATAAATTAACGTTGGACACAAAACAGGGAGCGTATTTGATTCTAGCTGTATTGCTTACTCGTAGTCTGTTTTAGGGTGGGTGAAGAGATCTTCAGCTTCATTCTCAGACACTTGCAGCTCCATCTCCAGACCTGCAGCGCTGCTGGCTAATGAACCCTGTATGCTTGTGCTGTACTGCTGCAACCGTTTCCACAAATCATTATAAAGCCTCAGGAGTTTGGGATACTCTCCCTCCAGAGCTTGCTTCAGGAACGTGGATCCTTAAAAAAAAAAAAAAAGAAACAAAATGTTGATTTACTGCATATATTAAAAAAAATACCTTTCTGTGACAGTGTTCCGTTTAAAAATGTAAGCACAGCCATAATTTAGTCCTTACTGTAAAAAAGCCACACAAAAAAAAAACAAACATAATTAAAAATATACGTAAAATTGATATTGCGCAAGAAAAAAAAGAGAAATATGTAAAACATACAGACTATTTGCTTTTACTCATGATACCTTTTTAATTAAAAGGTATATTAATTGCTTAATTCTACTTTAAAAGCCTAGTCTATGCTACTTAACACCAACAATGGTAAACGTGAATAAGAACTGCAAATCCTCTCAACGCTTCTACAAGCTTACAAACCATAAACCCCTCATCTCCAATCATTCTGACAATACCACCCAGAAAAAAAAACAGAGAACTAAATAATACAGAAAGAGGAAGGAGGGGAAAAAGGGTCTCTTCATTAATATGGTAATAACAGAACTTTACATGTGATTAAACACTATGCAGATTGTGTCCAATGCAGCCTGGTTTGATGAATGCATAATAGAGCGGTTCAGATGAGTTTTGTGCACATCTGTTTTGAAACCATCTTACACTGGATCGTGATGCTTTCTCTGCTGCAAACACACAATGTTCTGAATCTCTGCCGTTTCGATTTTGCCACGTTCTGCTAAGATGAGATTTAATCATCAATCCCAGTAGATCACAAAGAAATCTTTCTACCCAATATGGCTTTTCCCCCAATTCTTAAAATAACAATCATATTGTAACTTAGACTTCTTTCCAGTAAACGAACTTAAATGTATACTCAATCGAAAATGGCCTAAAAATGGCCTCTTTACTTTAATGGACGCTACCTGTTACATTGTGATTGTGCGCAACAAGTGAGCAACTTTTTTTACCGTATTTATATCTGTGCGGATGAGGTGATATCGCCATCTGCATGGTGCTGAAGGTACTGGATGCTATGCATGAGCTAAAACACGTCAACGTGAATTAGCGGTTGCACAGACGGGAGACTGACTTTTTGTTCTGTCATTTTGAAACATTATGGTCTTACATTTCATTTTCATATTAGGAAATAAAACTTCTTTTTATTTAGTCTTTCACATTCCTTGATGTTTTTTTTCCCCCCTAAATTCAAGAGCAATAAGATTAGAACTTGCATCTAATCTAATATACTCAAGTCAATAAAAACTTGATACTTTATGACTTTTACTCAAGTCATCTTGAAATTGGTGACTTGTAACTAGTAATGAAGTAATATTTACAGTAAGAAAACTGTACTTTTACTCAAGTGTGGTTTTTAGGGACTCTTTAAACCACTGCTTCTTTTGGACTTATACTATAGACACATTTACTACACATTTTATAACTGAGAAAAGTACAGATTAAATTTTTTTCCAACTGTCATCATCACACACAGCTAAGATGCTTTATGCCTACTTGAGTAACACAAAGAGCATTTAATCAAACTGCTGATATCGACAACTTTTTGAAAGAGTACAATATTCAACTATTTGAATTCAATAATCAATAATTGATAATCACTTATCAACTCCATAAGATACAAAACAGAGCAGAACCCGCGACCATTCCAACATGGCGCCAGGTTTGAAAATCTATAATGGCCCTGAGAGCAGAAAACTCTCAAGAAATACAAACCAGCCTCACGTTCCGACCTTCCATTTGAACGAGAGATTCTCGGAAGAGGGCGAGAACCGTCAGCAGTCACAAAATGTATTTTAAGTCAAAGAAAATGGGTGATAAATCATTTATAACCCATCGTCTTGAGAGGCCAGTGGAACATTGAAGTCTCTAACCAGTGTCCTAACAATCGATCAAACTAAGATGTTTTCTGATGCTCCCTAGCAGCTGGAGGTTTGCATCCACACTTTCCCCTCCAGATCCTCTCATTTTGTGAGAGTATTTTGGCCAACTTCCCTTAATAGATGCGCAGGGTAAGATCCCTAGGGCCTGGCTGAGATAAAAGCCAGTTGGATTGAGAGTTTTCAAATCAGGCTTGATAAAAGTTTGGACGGGGAGAGTAAAGCACAAGCCTTTGGATAATGAAAGTGATGTAAAGGCTTGAACCTGCAATCTATCGATCAGGGAAAGCGAAGCACCAAACATCATTAGCTTGTGATAACACGGCCCGGGATCAATAATGCCACATCATCAGGAACAGGCCTTCGTTTAGCTCAGGTCTAGAAGGAGAGCTTCGGAAGGAGACGATATAATTACCACAGATTTGAACAATTCATGTGTATTCATGACGGAAGATCTTCAGTTCTAAAAACATGCAACGAATGGAGTCCGTCACAGCACTGAAAGACATTCACTGTGAGAGAAGATTATAGGCTGTAAAGCAGAATTGTTTCTTAAAAAAAGGTGAATGACCCAAGAAAATCCAGTTTTAATGTGGCTGCAACATCCTGATCTAAAAAAGGGGTCGCTGGTACCAGTCACTTCTGATAGAAGTAGCTTTTCAGATGCATGATGGGGCTTTATTTGAAATAAAAATAAAGTCTCACCATCTGTGGCTTTCTGCAGCTCCTCCGAGAGCGTCTGTGTCACTGAATTCCAGAAAGTGCGCAAGATGTCAGGTTGCCCATCCTAAATTAGACAGAGAAATCAACCAGAGCAGAAATTATTGACAGAGTATAAAATATTCATCGTGGTTGTGTGGCCAACTATTTAGAAACCATAGCTGCAATCATCTGGTTTCATCACAAACCAAAGGCTGCTTCATTGATGGTTTATGTAAATAAAAATGAAAAATAAAGCCTTTAAAAATTTATATGGACTATACAAAGCATAAGGCAGCAATTTAGTTTCATATTTTATTAATAGTTTAATGTATTATGCCGCAGCAGTCTAGTGTTTCTGTTTAAGTTGTGAAGCAATTGGAACTTGCACACATTACGATGAAACCAAGCGGGAAACAGAAAAGCTGTTCTGGAATTTATGGTGTAATGGAAAAGGCATAAACAAAAATAAAATTACAACAACCAAAAAAAATGAATTACGAAAGAGATAAAATGTACCCGAATGTGTTCATTTTGCACACACTTTTGATTTCATTGATTTATTTATTTATTTTTTAGCATGTAGCAGTATTGCAGGTTTTGCATTGTCTGTGTTTTGTTTAAGGGAATTGAAAAGGATGGAAAGGGGAAAATGTTGATGGTCGGGGTCAAAAAGAGAGGAGACAGAATGTATTGCTTGTATGCGAGTCAATGGTGGGACCCCACTATGATATAAATGTAAGTGTGTGTAAGTGTGTGCGTGAGTGCGAAGGGGGCTGCCTCAAATAAAGGTGAAACATTGCAGGAGTCTGAAAAAGTCTTTCAAAGTGTAGGCAGAGAAAGAAAACAAAAAAACATGGCATTCAGCCACCGATTCCAATCTCCAGGGATCTTGACAACAGCTTTGTTGATCTCTGCACTGACTGCAGCACAACGATCCCTGTATGTTTTCCTATACGGCACAGGCAGCCTATATCCTGCATGCAACCTGGTAACTCAAAGGTTCCGTGGACCTGGAGGTTGGTTTTTTCACAGGCTCAAAGAGACGTTTCTACCCACATCTTTCAGGGGACTTTTAAATGACAGTGCATTTCATCTGCCACTGACAGCTCTCCCACCGTTCAATGACACCGCCAATCATTCAGGCTGATTTCAATTCCATGGTGTTCCTCACTGTTGACGGTCACCGGGCTTTTACTTTGGACAAAACATGTGACGCACAAATCTAAATTCTAAACCACTTCATTTTCCCAAGAAGTGCATCATGGTGGCGCGCTTCTAAAATGAACCGCGCTGCTTTTGCTTTTTGTCTTTTGCAGCCCAAATACTAACACAAATTGATCTTCCAATTCGGCCTCACTTTGCTTCTTTACATGGAAGAGGACCGTGGAAGAGTGAAAAAGATGTTGCCATAGAAACGGCACCCTTGCTTCCTCCGTACCCGCAGACCTCAATCTTCGGACTGAAAATCTCGATTTCCAAGAGGCGATTAGAAGCCGCTCAACTCATCTCTCCAGAAACTGTTTACCCACTGAAAATGGCAGCAATACCAGCCACGACACAGAAAGTCATTACACATTTGTACAGTTATTTTCTTTTTCTCACAGACAAAAGTCAAACCATGTAGACTGTTTGTCAATGATTAAAGAACATTTAATGTACTGTATTAGCGTAACGAGTAATTGTTTGTAACACATTTTAATCTACGCAATTTCTAATCCAATTAATCAAACAATGAGAATGATAAAGTACTTCCAAAAACACTTTATCACACACACTCAAATATTAAAGACTTCACTTAGATACACTAGAATAATATCTATTTCACAATACTATTCTACATTTTATATTTTATATTCTCTACATTTTATATATATATATATATTTACGCATTATCCAATAGAAAACATGGTGTTGTCTGGAGGAAAGCTGTGATTGGCTCTATTGCCGGCAACCAGGAAATGAATGAATTGAAATACCGGAGAACGCTTTTAAATGTTTTACGTTATTATGTATTTTAAAGCTATGTCTAAGAGCCATATGCAGTCACCAGATAATCCATATATGACTCGCGAGTCATAGGTTCCCGATCCCTGGTCTAAGACCTAAGTGCTCTTTTTTAAAGATTACGTGCTCTGGAGTTTATAAAAGATTATAGAGTTCTAGTTAGATTATAATCAGATGACATGCCAGTTTGTGTATTCACTTCCTGGTTCTTAGTTTACACTTTTAGAAAAACGTCACGTTTACATGCTGACACAGCATGCTGCTTTACATGCTCCTTCATCAGATCTTCACAAAAAGCCGTTGAGATTTCGACAACCAGCTCAGCCAGCCACATTTATTATGCATTCGGGCTACAGAGCTTCAAAAAGGATTCTTAATAAACATTCTTCCCCCATTATTGAAAAGATGTTTGGCCAATAATTACAGAAATCATCACCCAGACACACACACACACACACACCACTGAAGATTGGTCTCGTCACTCATCACACGCATAAATCTGCCTGTTCACGGTTCACCCAAAACCAAATGGAGAATGTAGATAAGTCCCATCACTACCTGACTACAAATGTGTGAGTAGTGAGTGTGTGGTGGGAATATGAGTGGATGTGGGATAGATAACAGTGTGACCAGCAACCTACAGATAGCCATTAAGATGTCATTTACCAGTAATGTGCCAGCAGCGAGACAAGCGGTCAGAGGCAAGGGCAGAAACTTCACGACACTCGCCACATATCAAAGTCACTCCACTTTCTCCCAGGTGAGAACCATTTGAAATATGAAAAAGCTCAATGACCCATTACTAAAAAAATCATTGCATGTCCTCAAACTCACTTTGATGATTTCGTCGATGAAGCAAATGTGGGTTACTGGATCCCTCTTCTTGGTTAAAACCTTCTGTAGATGCTGAACCTGTGCAAATACAGACAATATGTCTTGTTCATGAAAGGCGCCAATAAATAAAACATTTAATGAATTATTATTATTATTATTTTTATTATCATCTAGAAGAATATATTCTTTTTTAGGCCAAAACTACAGTGGTACCCTGACTTACGAATGACAATGAAAATATCAAGTAACTAAATTTCCGAAAGTCTCAAGTTCCGAAATATTTTCAGTATACAAAAGGAGCACTTCTTTTTATTACCGCTAGCATGCATTGAGATGAGAGTCTAGACGTGTGAAAAAAGTTGTTAAATAAAAAAAAAAAAAAAACAAAGACACTAGTTAGTTTCAGAGATCTTGCGTCACCTTGAAATGATTTCACAGGAATCTGCATGATGTCATTTCAAGATGGCGGTGAGATTGTCTATTAATATTAAAAGAAACATAATAATATTTTATGATTTACAAAACATTTTTGTCTGAATTTTTGAAGAATAGCATGGGTTATATAACATATCTTTTTATTTAGTAAAACAAATACAAATTGCTTTTGCATGTTGTGTCAGATTACAACTGAAGAAATATGAACTCAAGGTGAAAAAGTTAGCCAATATTGCCACCAAGGACCGTATCAATATTGTGCTCTGGATTTAACCATGAAGTCACACACACTGCGAAGTGAACACACACAAACCAGGCGCAGTGGCCAGACTTGGGCCTTGGCCATCAAGCTTGTTTTTTCTCAAATCCAGCATTAACATGAGACTAATAGAGCTGGGCGTTAACACCTTGTTCATCTGTGTAGTACTGTTGGAGTTGCCTCATGTTATTAGTGGTCCTACAAGAGACATCTGTGTAATTGTGCACACATTACCTGGCCACTTGCAGCATAAATCTGGTCCATTAGCTTCTCTAGATTCGTCCAAAGAGCAGCACGAAACGCTGCGGTGTTTCCCGGTGTGGGCATGGTGGATCTGCCAGGAGCTCCTAAACACGGTCAAACCAGAAAAGACTCAATAACTTAAACCGTAGCACAAATCTGCCATAAATGACAAACCTCTGCTGTTGGCAGGCTGCGTGAGCGATTTAATGTCCAAAGCGTTGGCCACGTTCTCCTGCACAGACGCCTTGTATCCGTCCACCACACTTCTGATGGTCTCCCTCAGAGTGCCCAGATTGTAAAACACTTGCAAAGCTGTTCCCACCTGAGATGGATTCTGGAACACATACAAACACACGGATGAAGATGGAGAACATATTCTCCTAAATGCAAGAGTATAAAATACGTAATAAAGATTGTCAGTTTGTATTGTACTATAATCCCTCATTGCTAATTTTCTATTGTTTTGCTTAAACCATCGTGTGATGAAGTGCTGCTAAAGCAGGACATTAGGTCAGCAAGACGCTATTTAAGCGCATTAAATGATGCCTGACCTGTTCAACTCTTTACTGTCGCATCTATAGTTGCAAGTCAAACGTACACCTGAGACTAGTCTTATCCGCATGACGGGATAACAGGCTGTGTGCAGAACTTCCAGCTCCAGCCACCGATTGACGTCAGCGTGTTTCACACCAAAGAAAAGTAGGTCAAATTGAAATTCTTCAAGTATAACCATCTAAGGTTGAATTAACAAAAGCCAGTTTAAAATAAAATCTAAATCTTCCTATTAAGATTCCATTTCATCATACTTCCCAACTATAGTTGACACTTGACGGTCACATCATTCTACCTTTTGGAAAATGTCAGAATAATATTTTGTTCACTTTGCGTTTGCGCATTTGAGAGGCTTTTATTCTGCAGCTTTCCTTTGGAATCAAAGCTATTGATTGGCGTTGGGAACTGCTCTACTGGTTGCAGTTGGCGGGAAAGCCTCACGCGCCGTAAACTCACAAACGCAAATGGGGCCTTTTATCTAATAGATACATTTAATTCTGTGTGAACATTATTAAGAAAAAAGGCCGAGGTCACGTGTGATCTCAGCTCTTCAAAGTTGCATATACTGACTGAACCAAACTCTTGAAAGAGGTTAATACTCACGAGAATGAAAACCGATAAGTGAGGAACAAAAGCACGCTTTTAGATGAGCATTTAGATTCCACCCAATGGTAACAGCTTCTGTACGTGGGACCATCAAAAAGCTCAAAAGAGACTTTAAGGCGTTTCAGGCCGGGTTAAAGCCGCAGTTCCTTGTGACCTCATTACAGACGTCCCATGAGTCCACGACTCTAGCGTTAACGCTGGCATTTCAGACTTCAGGAATCAAGCCAAATGGGAAAATGGTTCCTTTATCACCAGAAACAAATCAAAGATTCCCATTTCAACTTTGAACTTCCCATTTTCTATAAGATCTGGAGCTCAATGACACAGCCGTGACGTATTCTACATCTTTTATTTCCTTAAACACGTTTTAAATGGCTCACTAAATCACCATACAACTACATCACTTAAACGGCTACATCCTACGTTACATTTATCTTATGCGTTATCCTACACAACTCGAGTAAACGTTATCCGTTGGGAATCACTACAAGTTCTACCCAGGAATCAAATGAATGTCTTATTGGTGATATTGAAACCCCTCATGCTGCTTTGATTCACTTTTGTATTCATTAAATCAATAATAATCCCTGATTGGAACAAAATTTAAATAAAAAAATATATATAAACCAAAATCCCCTTATATAGCCTTTTAATAGAGATTTTAGTGTGTGTGTGTGTGTGTGTGTGTAATAATAAATATATATATATAATTATTATATATATATATATATATATATATATATATATATAAATATATATATATATATATATATATATATATATATATATATATATATATATATATATATTTAATTTACAGCAACTGAAAACTGCCAGAAATATTAAAAGGTTTCGTTTTCAATCATTTTCAACGCAAAAAATGAAACTTTCCCAGAAAATGCTCAGCAGCATAAACGGCGTCTCTCTGGATTACGCAAGCGCCGTCAAAGAACAGACGAGACTCGCAGGCGAAGGGAAACAGTCCTAATTGCTTGCGGCAGGTTCGTTCTCAGCATGTAATGCACCAGTTCTCATTTAGCCTGAACTGTGGAGAGATAATAGTTTAGCAAGGGACAAGCACAGGCACCGTGGAGATGGATTTGATCAGCTCAGTATAAACCGGTGACCCAAGCTGGCGAGATGCCAACTGCCACGACTGAGACGTTTTCACATTACTCACATCCAGAGCAGCGCCGGGCTTTAGTTTCTTCAATTAGCGCTCGGCACAGGAAGCTATAGAATCATTTTTGCTACCACTAAAAGGACAAAACTATTTTTAGAGGTTTTCAAGGACAATCTGGAAAAGTGACTTGCTTCGAATCGGAAAACTGAAACCCAAAACGAGGGTGAAATCATTTCATGACTTTGACCTCGTAGTGCGGTACCTCTGAATAAAAGAGGCATAAATATTCAATTCGAGGGTGAGAAATATACATTTTACAAGCCAGCTTCAGAAAACCATTAGATAAAATCGGAACAATATAGGTCTCATGCATCAGTCTGGAATCTTCCCCGCCGTCAATCCTGCTGTCAAAAATAATTGAAAAGAACATTATTGCCTCCTCCATTTGCTTTGTTGATGCATACGCTGTTAAAGAGACATGAAGCGATGGCAGTTCGCAAACCACAGCAGTAATTATTCCAGTGATTATTACTTTACATCATTACAGATGCATTATGGATACTTAATCATCCTCATTGACGGAAATCGGTTTAAGGAGTCATTCATTTAAACAACTTATCCATTAAGCTGAGAGAAAGACAGAAAAAAAAAAAAAAAAAAGTAAAGCATTTCTTTTCCATCTAAGAACAAACTAGCAAGTGAGTTGGGGATGTGACCTCAACGACAAACATACTCCAACTCTGGCTATCAGAGATGCGCGGTCATCGCAGGAAAACAACGCCGTCATTTCCAGCCAATTGGGTCCTTTCGTCAAAACAGCTGGTCACTACGTCTGGGTCATTAGCTTCTGGCGGTGTTTGTTTTATCACCATATGGAAGACTCAACCCGGATATTTGTCAAACCAACCGATTCATGATAAATACGCTTCTGTCCCATATAATGCTCACGTTTCCAGCGTAGGCTTTCTATTTACTGTAACATGTAATGCATCACTGGAGGACTGTTATTTTTACTTTATAACTCTTATTTTAATTATTTTATTTTTTTTCCCCATTTTGTAACTGCGTTTATATTCATATAATATCAGGTTGACTGATATCGCAAAAAAAATAAAATAAACGTGTGTAAAAACACAACATTTTGTACTTGTTAAAATGGATGGCCAATTAGAGCGAAACCATAAACTCGACCTTCTACGAAACGCAGTAAAAAAAAAACAAAACTGAGAGTGACGGCTGAAGTCGGATGAACATGTGCGAGTAAAAGGCAGCAGAACAAAAAAGATGGATCACTTAGGCATTCGTTCTCCCGCCGTGTTTCCACAGCAACCCCAAAAACAAACACGACAAAGAACGATTAAAACCTTTTAAGAGGCTCTTGGTAAATGTCAGAGAAATGACAGACCTACAAGAAAACTCAATTTGAGTTGGGAGGAAAAAAAAAAACTAAAACTCACAAACGGATTTCGTATTTTTTTTTTTAATCTGCTGTAAACAATGATTTTCCCATGACAATAAAAGCGGAGTTAAATACACCTTGAGTTTCTCGGAACTAGATTGAAATATGTGATTCTCTTCAGCAGCTGTCGCGAACGCATTCTTACTGCTCGCCGTCATGTGTCCATGCAAAACGTCTTCTCGCGATGCGCTTCCACTGAGTGAAAAGTGGCACACCACGCATCAGAATGAATGAATATTAATCATCTCATTCCGACATCACTGTCTGTTTGCCCTACGAGAGCTGAAGGCAAGCGAGCGCAAACAGAATAAACTCAGCTTTCCGTAGTGTGGAAACATCTAAAGCATGTGTGGATGGTGGTCTTTAAAAAAATAATAATAATAATAATAAAGCGTGTCCACGTATAGTCCGTGCCAGAGTTTCATCATTCTAAACGGTTGCGTTTAGTGGTTAGAATTTGCTTCAAACAAACAAATTACAGAATAATTGTAATGAGACCAGAGAGAACTGACATTAAAATCCCGTGCATATGGTCTCCATAGTAACGGTTATTTGTAAGGTGGGTGTCTGGCAGAAACGTGTCACTGACGGATAATGGGAGAGCGAGTCAATGTGTGAAAGCGCCGAGCTCTAATCAGCTCACATGGGATCCAGTCGCTAACAAGTCTCAGATCTGAAACTGTACCAGTGCTGTCAATTTAGGCAAAACATGCAGCAAGTTGCACCTAGACATCACACTATATGTCTTACGGCCACGTTATCTAGCCTGGTTGAAGATTACCTCATTGCTGATTTAAAGAATTTGCAGCATGACAAATACAGTCACTATTGTGGTCATATTATAGTCCAAAAGCATCTGGCCTTCTTAACATCTTTCAATTTGCTAAATCTTAAATATATCTAAATATGATGATGTTTAATTTTCACAATTTCAAGTGAAACAAACCTTATGTGCATTATTCTAGACCACCATTACCATATTGTGCCTTCTCTTCCTTGTTATTTATCATGCGTTGATTGCATTGTACTGCACTGTCTTACCGTTCTGAATATAATATTTCATTGTTGGGATTATATGTGTCTTCTGTATCTACTTTATGTTGGCATGGGTGCACACAAAATACATTGGATGAATAAAGTTGCATTCGTCCGTCCATCCATCCATACATCCAATCTACATAAGTAAAACATAAATAACCTCAACGGTTGAAATATAAACTTATTTCTTTAAAATTAGAATGCCCGTGCTAGCACCAGTGCTTGCGTGGGTTTCCTCTTGGTCTCTGATTCCCTCCTATAGTCCAATAACATGCTTTTCAGGTAGACTGGCATTGGAAAAAAGACCGTAGGTGGGAGTGAGAGTGTAAATGTGTGTGTCTGCTCTGCAAATAAGCCACAGATCCAGAGTGCGTGTGACAACCTAATGATGCTGAGATACCAGCTCCCCGTGACCCCCCCCAAAAAAAGATCAAGCAGCAGAAAATGGCTGAATTATATTTTTATCAAACTGGTGAATTTTTTTCATCAATTTATCATCCTGGTGTAATATAGATAAAGAGACACAAATGGTAATGTCTGCAGTGCTTAAATCAGAGCAGGCCACGACTGCGGAGCACTTGTCAGCAACACGAGCCGTTCTGCCCATCAGTATTCCATCATGATCTTCAGAGAGCAGACAAAAGCAGAAGGTGAGAGAATGACAGCAGCGTAACGTCTGAAGAGCGAGAAAGGCAGAAAAAGGAGGCACAAAGCTTTAGAACAGTGTGGTAGAGGAAGAAAAAAAAAACCTACTGCTACCAGTGTGCACAAAGGCAATGATTTCACTGCTTAGTAGCTTTATCTCCTAAGAGACTAAGGGACCTTCCTATTCATGTAAAGGTTACTCAAACACGTGGCTCCAAAAATGGATAAGCCATGAATATGGGGGCAATGACTTAACCTTTTAAATGACCAGCATAATGGTAGTCAATGCAACCGATCAGACAATTTTGAAAAGGCTGCATAGAATGAAAGATTGCTTGATTAGTTGAATAATACAAAAAAAAAAGTAAAAATTCAGTTTTGTCAAGACAATTGGGTGGAATTTATTTCCACTCCGTCTGCTTTGAAGCTTGAAATAAAACCTTCATTCTTCCGATTCCCATGTCGTCACCGACGACGAAGCTAAAAAATGATGCATTTGGCTTGAAATCCACTTATACTTGCCAGTACAGACCGATAAGATCACCGATTCACAAGAATCAAGCTACAGTCTGAACCCTGTTAATTTCACAAGTCAGACATTTTAAAAGGGCAACACGTTTCCTGTCACATCAGAATGCCAGCAAGCCCAACTTGGTCCGAAGAGCATAAACAAAGCCACGACTTTTCATTCAGACACTTAATGCACTCAGAATCCCGCCATCATAAGCAGAACAGACACGATGAAGGAGTGCTAATAAGAGATTTGAAGCGATTACGATCCACTTTAGCACATTTTGAGTCATGCATCAAGATCAGCCCTCGAGGAACAATAAAGAACGCTCTTATCAAATCATTTGTCGGAGGGTTAATACTGCGTGCATTAACCTTTTCAGGATATTGCCAATAAATAAAAAATGAATACGTGAAAAGAATTTATTACCATAATATAAAGCGAAATGATACGTGAAGGAATAAGATTAACAATTTGGTAAACATGAGCAAAATTGGCATAAAAAGAGCTTTCTATATTTGATAGGTTTACACTCCGGATGAAAAGACTTCTGGAGACAGTAGAAAAACTAGACACTGGCCAAGAGAGAAGTTTGATTTCGTAGGTCAGAACCTTGGAGCAAGCGAGAGAAGTATCGCGTTTGTGAGAGTCTAAAAAAAAAAAAAAAAAAAACCATTGAGACCTTAACGTGCATCTCTAGTTGAAACTGCACACCAGCTGACCTCTAAAATGATGCTGACCAAAGAAGAACATTCAGCGAAAGGAAGCATTGAAATGTCTCCGTGCAACATATAAAAGCAAATTATGGTTTGCAAGCAAATTAAAAGAAAACATGGACTTTCCTTACTCCATATTCCGACTGAAAGAGGGGTTGTGTTCATCCGTGTCTGACCTTCAAATGTGCTTTACCTTTAAGTGAATCAGACAGCTGATGCTCTCAAAACAGGAAAGTGCTGACAAAAAGTGCCTTTCTGTTGAATAATACGTCTTGTGCAGTAGATGAAGAAGGAAAACCCCTAGAAAATATGTTAAAATCTGAATAATCCCTCCAAAGGATTACATTAAGACTTTAAGATAACATGGAACACAAAAATAACCAAACTTTACGTAACGCTGCTAATAAGATGACCTGTCCATAAATTAAAGAACGGTTATTTTTCCTTGTGTCAAAAAACAGGAAGCTCAAGAGCAAGAGAATGATCATTGTATGTACAGCATACATAAGATCATCTTATTGTTTGCAGTTTATTATTCCTCCAGGTCTTACTGGGAAAAAAAAAACGGTAGTTACAGCAGAGATGGATTTTTTTATGTTTAGGATGAAAGAGTAAGTACAAGACTTGGAATTCTACATGAGGTCTTGAATTGCAGCTTCTTTAACCCACACAGTTCTAAATATACTGATGCAAGATTGGCCATGGAGGTGTAGAGGGAACCATCATGTTTTACTTCATGATAAAATCCAAAAGAGATGCCCGTATTGCAAGCTATGCACTTTACCGCAACGCTTTAAAAAAACGTATTTTTTATAATTGCGGCACTTAGGCATTACTAGGAGTTAATTTATTAACAATGATACTACTACTAATATTATTATTAATAATAATAATAATAATAATACTAGGTCAACTTTTTACATTGAACCTTATGTTGCCTAAATGTACTTCAGAGTAAAAAAAAAAAAACGAAAACTTTTGCCCATTTTAGGCGACAAAAGAGAAAGTGAGCATCACAAGTTCACATGAATGAAGATTGCGCTCGATTATAGCGGCATTCTTCTCGGGAAGTTTATGTTTTAGACTTGAGCGAGTACGCCTGTGGCACCCTTCGGTTTTGCTTTGTGAAACACGTTGTTCATGTTGCAGAATCAACACCTAGGAAAAGCTAGTGCCAAGAACAGAAAGCAGGCCAGACTTATTTCGAGCGCTGTCAGCAATGGAAGGCATTGCCAGTGATTCGGGAACAAACAGAACCTCGAAGACCCTTGTCCTGACTGGAGCACAACAGGACGTTGGTTTCCGTGACTTCAACCAAACACACTCGGCAGCCCATCCGCATTTGGAAGAAATTAATTATCGACTTAAAGTCTGTATTACAAGACATCAGGGATCCAGTTTCCGCCTGGATCTCTGCATTGATTTGCTCCATTAATTGTCCTGTAAGATTAAAATGTCAATCAAAATGAAAATCTAATTTAGAAAGCGGAAAAAACTTGAAAGAGAGGCAACAACCTTTGCCTTTAATCGTCACATTTAATAACTGCATGATACACTGCATCACTTTATTTATCCCTTTGAAATATGAAATTTGCGTGTGTGCGCAGAGAGAAGAAAGAAGTGCCATCCATCTGCTGTGTGTGAATGTCACGTGTCACCAAAAAAATATTCTTGTTGGAGATTGAGCACATGCAGAGAAAATGGCTGCTTTCCTGCTTTCTAGATTAATTGCAAACTGATTTGCAGTCAAGTTACATCAGACCTTGCTTTTAGTGACCATGTTTTGCTGACCGAAATAAACAGAAGGTACATTTACATGTATCTACATGATAAATGCCATTCATAAACGATTTTACTGTTAATCCCTGGGCATCAAACCAACAACCTTCCTGTAGCGCAGAACACACTTTTCATTTCAATCAAAAAATGGCATCGCTTGGGGAAGAAATGATACCTGGATTTCCACGCCCTGTTCCAGCAGTCGTTTCGCTTGGTTCTCCACCTCCAGACGGGCTCGACTGATAAATAGCAGGTCATTTTCTATTACATCAATACCGGACAGGTCCACACCCTGAGACAAGTAATCTGAAAAAAAAAAGTGAGATATTTTTAGCATGTGCGTTCAATATAAACACGAACATATGTTACATAAAAGCATTCAATGTACATTTAGAAACAATCAACATAACTTTACAACCGAGCATCATCATGTGATAGTTGTGGTCCAGTGGTAGGGAGTTGGACCTGCCACTCAAGTTTTTAATGTTCGAATCGATTCGAATTTGGTAGGTTCCACAATTGAGTTCCACAAAACACTGACCTTCACAAGACCCCCAGGATGCCTAAGGCTGCCCACTGCTCCGGGTGCGTGTGTGTTTACTTCACTATATGTGTGAATCTGAAATGCAACCTAGCAAATTTTTGATGTAATGCTGTTCAAATCTAAAATTCATTTATTAAAGATAAAATACATGGACCTTTTAAGAGCATAAAGTAAACAATGAAATATTATGAGATTGCTTGACACTTAAATGCAGAAGAATCAAATGTGTATTTGATTTTTTCCATTATGTTTAAATATTGGATTACAGAAATGTCTCAAGATTCTTACAAAAATATATTGAAACAATACATCTACCGTATTTTCCGGACTATAAGCCGCTACTTTTTTTATAGGTTTTGAACCATGCGGCTTATACAAAGGTGCGGCTATTCTGCAGATTTTTTCCACCACTAGGGCCGCTCTAAGCAGATATCATTTTTATAAGTTTTAATCAGCAAAGTTGTTGGTGTTAAAATACAGGTTAGGAAAGAATCTATTTAGTTACATACCACGGTATTTTCTACTGTACAGACGGTATCGGTATTTTATCGCGGTATTGGGGGAGCATTACATTTTAGTAGACCGTATTAACATAATTGGCAAAATTTGAGAGAGGGAGAGGGAGAGAGAGAGATAAAG
>MU204381.1:12487225-12558039 GCA_017309775.1 Paedocypris sp. Pulau Singkep | reverse complement strand
AAAAAAAAAAAAAAAAAAAAAAAAAAAAAAAAAAAAAAAAAAAAAAAAAAAAAATCACAGGAACAGATGTCAAGTAATAATGGCAAGTAAGTGCACAACATAAGAAAACGAAAGATTGTTAAGCAGTATGTACTAAAGATTTTAGATACGTACATACAGTACAACCGAACGAATGCCAAGCAATGACAGTGACAGTATGAACGAATGACAGTAAGTGTTTTATTGTTTTATGCACCACGTAAAAAACAAAAAATTATCATGCTACCAGGACTATAAAATTTCAGACATTCATTCATTTAACAAATGCAAGCAAAAAAAAATAATAATTGCACCACGTAAAAACGAAAAATTGTTATGCGTACAGTTTCAGTTACGATTCTGGATAAAATGAGAATCACGATTTTTTTGCTTAGAATAAAGATCACAATTCTTTTCACGATTCCTTCTGGATATTTTGTTATTTTAAATATTCAACCCTGAAAATCAGGTTGTCAAACAGCAATATAATAACACATACTATTCTTTGCTTTAAATTTAAATAAATGGAATGAAAACTATAATCTAATGTAAAAGTAATGTAAAAGAAAAGAAATATCACGATTAAACGTAATAAAAACAAACATTCCAAAGAACAGCATTATGTACAATGCGTACAAAATCATTATCTCTGTTTAAAAGCACTTTTGAAATACTTATCAAGCAATGATTATTTTAGGGGGACTATTAATTTTGTCCTCAACTGTAAGATGGTTGCTGAGTGTAAACACACTTCAGAATAAAATCCTTTTTAGGTAGTAAAATGTCAGAGTTGATACTCTACCGTTGTATTTAATCATTCATTCTCCCCGTTTATTTTTAGTTTTTTTTTCTTTTAAACTCGACTCACCTACATACACTAAGTGGAGGTGATTAGCGCGCGTGATCGCAGCTGCGCATGTGTCCGTCATATAATGTTAATGATGCTGTGGAATATGTATGATATCGGTTACGAACACACTGTACAAAAAAAACCATTGACACACAAGCCAATGTGTGATTCGAAAAACATCTGCTTGAGTTCAGGTCAGCGAGTTCAGAGAGCAAAGCCAGACCGGACATTGAATCACTGTGACGCTGCAGTTTTGTTGAGCAGTAAAGCGCTGGTATGATGGCGTATAGATGCCTTTTTTTGTAGTAGGACTTCAGGACCTTTGGCATGACATCAATCACGGTTATTACCAAGATTTATCTAGATTGGAACACAACAGCCACTCCACAGAGAAGAGTTGCCGCATGCAATGTAGTGCAAAACGATTCTAACGGTGACCTTGAAAATGCAATTTTTCCCCATTAAAGGGGGAAAAGAGAAGAATGAGACAAATGGAGGCTGTCTGGAAAGGTGATTTCCACAAAGCTGGCCACTCAATTTGTTTGTGATTAAAGCGAGATCAACAAATGCGTTTGCCTACATAACCTGCTTGAAAATCTAAATTCAATAGTCACCAGGCTATAATAACCTTAAAAGACCAAAAAAAAAAAAAATCAGATCTACTATTCATCAGCACTGTTCTATAATGCTGGAAAAAAACAATACATAATTGCTCTTAGCGATGATGATGAGATGTTTTAAAATGAAAACTTCAAATATTTCATTTTAAGGCCTAAGCTTCTGCTCTAAATGTGAACCAAATTAGAAGACGGTGACTTTTGGCGTAGAATAAAACTAAACCCTTCCTTGACTCAAACAAGGATGAGACGGTAGAGCTTCCTGAAGGTCACCTCCTTATAATAAAAGGCGTTTTCCCATGCCTTCCCTCCCCCAGTCCACCAAAACGTGTCCATCACTGCCCTCTGGACCGTGACAGGAAGTGTATGAATTCTGAAGGCTTTGTTGGAGTCGGATCCATTCCCAGCGGGACAGAGAAGGCAAAACAAGACGGAGATATGCAGCCAACAAAAGTTCTCAGTCAGGGTGTCCCGCTAATTCTCCGCAATGAAAACACAATGTGGGGGATCCAAACTCACATTAGCGCTGGGACCTTGCGTCATTCAGTGACGTGTTAGCTCTCTCGAGGCTAAAGGGACTTGACACTGTTTGGACAACTAAACTCAGTGGAATCCACAGAATAAGTCAATCTTCTTTCCCACACAGACTCTTCCACTGCAGCTTTGTCACCATTCAAAAAGGCCGTCTCTTTGTCATTTTGCATACTAGGAAAAAAAAAAGCACAGCAAGGTCATGTAAAAATAACTCACACGGCATCATATTTGGAGACGGGACTATTTTTTTCAGCAAGAAATACCAATCTGTGACGCTTATTTTACACCATTATCGTGTCCAAAAGAATATTCTTAGCCTTCGAATGTAAAACCAGTTTGACTAGACGGCACTCCAGTAAATCTAGTCACATTCCCAAATAACGTATTCCTGAAAAGTGCTAGTAAACGGGTCTAGATCCACTTAGACCTGCTGTAGGAGCATCAAACAGATGTGCGGTTATAATGCAGAAGAGATGGAACAGCTGTCCGTCTTTGGGGACTGTAGACTGCCAGAGGCCACTAGATCTGTCATCCGCACTTGGTCTGTCTTATGTCAACATGTGCAAGAGCCCTTTGAGACACTGGGAACGTGACCAATAGCAGCTTCTTCCAACTTCCATGGGATCCAGAGACTCTGAACATGGCGTTATGAGCCAACCAAGACCCAGCTACATTTCCGCTTTGGTTTGGTTTGAAAGCCTCAAACTGCTTTTCAATTAAACAGATCAGTAGAGTCAAAATGTACCAAAGAGAGAGGCTGACACCATGGCAAGAATCTATATGCACAGATAATGAAAAACTCCAAACATTTCTCCAAGAATGTCACTATAGACACTATAGACTGTTCTCTAGCTAAGAGAAAAGGCATGAAGACATTCATACCAGAAGCTACAAAGGAGTGCCAGACGTGAAAAAAAGAGCCTCGCAAAGACTAATAAGGGAGATCATAAAACCTTAAACCTAGTAGAGAGTCAAGTCAGAGACCCAGCAGACGGGCTCAATGCCCCTGGGAACAAAGACAGATTTTCCACAACGGATGCCTGGCACCTCAGCTTCATTCTAGCTTCCACCTGAGGTTGCTAAGCACAAGGTAATTTACACAGGCTTTCTAGAGTTTTGTTTTCACTCATTGAGCATCAGGTAGAGCAGCAGCATCATCCAGCTGAAAGAACACAAACACACCATTGTGAGAGGGAGATAATATGACAGATGGACATTACAGACCTCAAATGACACGTTGGCTTTAAATTCTCCGGAAGACACGTTCAGATACCACAGGAACACCTATCACACATATAAATGTGTACAAAATCTCCGGCATCTACCTAGATTTATCTAGAAACGGGTTTGTGAAAGAAAAACAGTCAATTATTAATAGCCGTCTTAAATTATTCACCGGCATGTTCGCCTTGGTCATTTGAAGTCTTTTACTGTGATATTTTGGTAGTTGACAAAGATGATTTGTTTGTTTGTTTGTTCTATAATTAGAATGATCTTTATCGCATCAGTGCACAACAACACGCTCGCGTAAGGACGGCAGAAAACACTAAACCTGAACCAGACTTCATACCGTCACGGGGATTGGGATGGAGATCAAACATTTAAGCAAACACAGATTTGTGCTCAACAGCATTACAAGTGGTTTTCCAACCGGCATATTTCCAGTTTTCCGCATCAAGTAAAAAAACGAAGCAAAAAACTGCAAACCAATGGAAATGATGTGTCACTATCACCTGTGGGTCTTTTTATGTTTTACCAGACCAATCAAAAATAAGAGAAGTGTTATAAGCCACAGCTGAGGAGAAGAGGAAGGGGGAGGGAAAGTGAGAATGATGAGAGGAGCATGGGAGGGGGAACAGAAAGAGCGAGAGAGAGAGAGAGAGAGAGAGAGGACGAGGAGGAGGAGAGAGATGAGTAGGTAGGGCATTTTGACAACACGGAGCATAGGGATGGTGAAAAAAAGAGAAAGGGAGAGGGAGACAGAGGGAAGAAACAAGTGAGGAAGAGAGAAACAGACTTCTGAGCAGGATGCGAGGAGCAACACTCTACAACAATTGAGCTTTCTAAGCCTGTGACAGGTGAGCAAGAACTTGGGAAAAGGAGGAGAGTGGCATTTCTTTTAAAGCAGCATGTCCTTGTTCAAGTGTCATGGAAGAGGTCTGCTGAAACTGGGAATTATATGGGCTACTGGGTCACTCATAAGGCAGCACTGAGAGGTAAAAGGCTTCTGATTTTTTGAAGTAAATTAAACATGAAATGCATGATCTTAATTTTATCAATTTCACAGAATCATCTGATTTTTGCTACATACTTTCGGAGAAAGCTAATGGCATCAATTGGACTTAAAGGCAGATTAATTGGATTCAAAACGAGTTGTTAATTCAAACATTTTCCTTTAAAACTTGGCACAGAAGAAAAAGAACCGCTCATTATGTTCCTTCATTAGCAAAAATGACTTAATTTGACTAATGCGCTTGTGCAAAACCGACCAATGAGGGCGCATGAAAGGCATTATCATTTTAAAGAGAAGATTAAGGAAGCGCTTACGTACCCATTACCACTTCAGGCTCTGAATGGAAGATTAACACTAAAAAAAAAAACCCAAAACTAAATGGTAATCATGCTTAAATTGTGTATTTGACAAGCAGGTACAGAGTCACAGCATTTCAGCTCAGCAGGGAAAAAAACCATCCACTGAATGCATTATAACAACATCACAAACACTAATGGAGTGAATTCTGCTGATAAGCTTTTGCAAAAAAAAACTAAAGAAGCAGCTGCAATTAAGCTTAGCTTTAAATGAAACTTAGAGGAAATGTCTGGAAGAGGAGCACAGAATATTCTGGCTGTGGTAAAAAGGCACATGTTGAAGCTTAGCTGTAGAGAATTTCAAGGTCACCATTGACAGGTAGAGTGACTCGCTAACCCAACTCTTATTATCTTACAGCAACCATGAAGTGGCGAACAGAGGATGGTATTCCTGTTCTGTAGTTCAACGGTGAAAAACTGGACACATGACGCATCCACCGGCTTGACTACCTCTTTCCCTCTGAAAGTCTGTGACCTTGTTGAGATTACTGCGCACCTCTGTCGGCCAGCGTGATCTCCTGCGGAAGCGGCAGGTGGGAAGTGTGATTTACTCGGGTGGAGAAGTGACTTCAGAGGGCGAGGAGAGAAAGTCAATCCTGTCACTAGACACATTCCGGCATCTGGTTCATCATGTTTTGGAATAAGCGCTGACGAATGAGGACGCTGGCAAGGATGGGATGTTGTACGATCTATTTGGCCAAGACAGAGGACAAAAGGCTAAAGACAAGTCTGAAAACAACACAGCTTTCATGTCAGGACCACGTGGATATTACAATGCACAAACCCTTCCCACGCTCTGAAAAGGAAGAGCAGAGAGTGTTTCCATCTCCCACATCCTCCCACAGAAATCTGAGGCTCGGAGAGAATGAGGTATGAACTGTTTGGTCAGTGTTAAATCAACCCGAAAGAGAGGTGTTTGAGGAAACCGGGGTCTCCTCGTTTGTTCAGTCTGTGCCATGCCGAGACCGAGGACGGCCATTTTTAATGCATCTGTCCAAGCTACAAACTGAATACACGACTCTAAGACAAACTCAAGCGCAAACCAGAGCAGGTGCATAACAGAATGTGGCAAAGCAGCCGAGGATAAAGAACGGTGGAGTATGGTTGTCATCTGGCCAGCACATCAGGGCTTTGCTTGCTGTTCCTACAAAAGCGCTTAAGTGTGGAGAACACAAGGGAGGGGTGAGTTTTCAGAATCTTCTGTGTATTCTTACAGCCGGATCTTTCGGAATTGTGCTTGAGATCAGTGATGTCCCCCCGGCTGCCTGTGGTCCACATCCGGGCCGTGAAGGTGCTGCATGTGGCTTTCTTGGTTTCTACATGTATTTATTCAGTGATAAATACATATCACTGTATTTCTCTGTTTGGAAGAAGAGGTTGTGACTGTACGCTACAGAAAAAGCTTGTTCACAAATGTGTGTGCTCGCAAATGTCTTTCCTGAAATCAAATCCAGACAGTTTACTAGAGACAGTGCAGCATAAAACTCTAAATTTGACCTTCCAAAACATGTGAAGGTCGTTTCCAGTTGAAAATTAGTCTAATAATAAATTGGACACTTTGGATGTCACTTTTCACCGCTCCATTATTCAAATGGAGAGAGCAGCAGATATTTACTTTATTTTATTTCCGTTTTCATGTTTATATCCACATTGAATCGTCACATTTCCAAAGTCCTGACTCCAAAGCCTAAATTTTGGCCTAATATTCTGAAAGGTTGGCCACCACAGGTTTAACTAAACTTATAATCAAGTTCACTTAATATGGAGATGTAGAACTGTCTTTAAACTCATTCTGGACATCATTTTCACAACAATCTTTATATGTAAAGCATGACTGTAGTTTGTGTTTCTACGGTAGGAGAATGCATACCCCTCCTGTGGCGGGATTCCAGGCCATCATGAGCAACATAACTGTCCTTGACAACGCCGAACCCTTTGACGTCGAAATGGACCCGGACACGCCGTTCCCCGTCAGCTTCCAAGTGTCTTTAACGGGATTTCTCATGCTAGAAATTGTGTTGGGACTTAGTAGCAACCTGACTGTGCTGGCTCTCTACTGTATGAAGTCCAACCTGGTGAGCTCCGTCAGCAACATCGTGACCATGAACTTGCACGTGCTGGATGTGCTGGTGTGTGTGGGCTGCATTCCCCTCACGATTGTCGTGGTCCTTCTGCCACTGGAGGTCAACAACGCTCTGATCTGCTGCTTCCATGAAGCTTGCGTGTCTTTTGCTAGTGTTGCTACTGCTGCCAACGTCCTGGCCATCACACTTGACCGGTATGACATCTCAGTCCGGCCGGCAAACCGAGTGCTGACCATGGGACGGGCAGTGGCCCTGTTGGGGTCCATTTGGGCTTTGTCGTTTTTTAGCTTTCTGGTACCTTTTATAGAAGAGGGCTTTTTTAGCCAGCCTGGTACTGACAAAAACCAAACCGAGGAAGAGGAACAGTCAAACCAATACTACACAGAAATAGGCCTGTACTATCACCTGCTCGCCCAAATCCCCATCTTTTTCTTCACCGCTTTAGTCATGCTGGTTACCTACTACAAGATCCTCCAGGCCCTCAACATTCGCATTGGCACGCGCTTCCATGCGGCGCCCAAGAAGAAGCCAAGGAAGAAAAAGACCATCTCCATGACTTCTGCTCAGCCAGAGTCTACCGATGCTTCTCAAAGCAGTGCTGGCCGGAACCCACCGCTGGCGATGCGCACTTCCGTGTCGGTGATCATTGCACTACGGCGGGCAGTCAAGAGACACCGGGAACGCCGGGAACGCCAAAAGAGGGTCTTTCGTATGTCCCTTCTCATCATCTCCTCTTTCCTCATTTGTTGGACACCCATTACCGTGTTGAACACGGTCATCCTGAGCATAGGGCCGAGCAACATCACTGTGCGTCTCAGACTGGGCTTTTTGGTCATGGCTTACGGGACGACCATCTCCCATCCACTGCTTTATGCCTTCACTCGGCAGAAGTTCCAGAAGGTGCTAAAGAGCAAAATGAAGAAGCGTGTGGTGTCGGTCGTCGAGGCTGACCCTCTGCCCAATAACGTCGTCATCCACAACTCGTGGATTGATCCGAAAAGGAACAAAAAGGTCACGTTTGAGGAAACCGAAGTGCGGCAGAAATGCCTCTCATCCGAGGACGTGGAATGAACTACCGAGCCGGTTCAAATGAATTTTCAGGTACCAAATCATTCAAAAGGGAAACCATCAATCCAAAGCAACAGATTCCCTGTTTAATAATTGTACAGTATTCAGAGATCAATAATTTATTATTATTTATTGTGATGGTGGCTACTTTAAGAGTAGATATCATATATGGTATAGATGTAAATACTGCATGCGTTTTGAACATGTAGATTTGGACGTCGTTGACACAAAGTAAACATAAACCGCGGCAGAAAACAGAACCGCAACACCACCAGAGGAGATTGTAATAAAGGCAAAGCTTACAGTCGATTTTTCGATATAACGCTAGGCCATATTTCAGTGTGTGTGTGTGTGGGGAGTGAATCGCCGCTTCACTGGAAGACAATAAAACATTAACTCGATACTTTAAACGTCTCAATCAGTGAATATCTACTATCTGCCTCCCGTCAGCCAGGGAAGCAAATGAAGCAGAAAGCTCTGTGGGATTATGCGGCAGTCTGTTTCTGCTCAGCGACACCTTGCAGCCAAATGGCAACGGTTGATATGAATGAACAGGCCGGAACACAGCATCACTGCCAAATAAAGGTGCTGATATTCAAAGTGCTTGGAGAGCATCAATAAGATGCTGCAGATTCGAAATACTTGATCTCATGAGAACCATTGCACTGATCGCACTAGGTAATGAAGGGCAAATTACAGAGCGATATTGGTGTCTGTTGGCAATTACAAGAACTAATCAGCTCATGTACTGGAACAAAAGGAAGGCAGCGGATAGATCGCCAGTATGAACAGATAAAGCTGAGCCGTGATGGAGTAGCTCGGCCTGTTCAGATTTAGGACTCCTGAAGTTCCCGGTGAACCATTCGGCAGAAGAACAGAAAATGTCGATAATAATGTGAGCAAATAACGAGATCCGAACGAGTTCCGAACGGTTTTCTGACTTGGATTGTTGGGTTTGTTCAGCCTCTTTTTGAGTTATTTCAATACTCATGTCAAACTGTGCAAAAACAACCCTGCTGTATTATTTAATCAGGTTTGTATTTATGAACACAAGCATCCCTTGCCCCCCCCAAATTTTAAAAGCTCAAAAACTTGTGATGCGTATGTGCACAAATTTAAAAAATGCACGTAAATTCAAGCGCCCATTTTTCTATACTTCAAGTCAGGAGCAATCACACATATGATTAAACGTTTTGCACTTCTGGGTTGCGTCCTCATATTTCATATATTAAGATTCCGGAGGCAGACATGCCTAGAGGCTTTTATTGGCTGAATAACAAGCTGCTCTACTACCTCACGTCACATGAAACCAAATTTAAAATATATTAATAAATTACAAATAACAAAATTAACTGAATAGCATAAATATAGAAACCTTATCCATGTAGCAACACTTAGCAGTGTCTAAACAACATAGAAATAAAATGCTATAATACATTTAGAAATCTACAATGTTCTATTTTTTAATCTAATGTTCAAGTTAAAAAGTTACAAGTTAGGTTTGTTAAAAGAAGAAAAATAATTCTTAAGAACAATATTTGTCCGAATATTGCGTTTCTGGAAAGTCAGAACACCAAGAAAGTAAAGAGGTGCGCGTGTTATTAGAATTTTTATGTTATGCCTGAAAAACAGGGAGTGCTTAAATTTGCATAAATACAGTGCTAACATCTGAACAAACAATAAATAGCTTACAGATTCCATAAGAATAAAACATTCAGATATTTATATTTTGAAAGATTAAATTACATTAAACAGGAAGGTTTGTTCACCAATTAGTTCTATCAGCAGCAGCAGAATGCCTTTAGTATTCCCTGTCAGTTATAAAAAAATAAAAAAAAAATAAAAAAGAGAGAGAAAACACGCTAGAATGGGGATTTTTCGACAAGACTGTAATGCTCTTGGTCTCATTTTGATCCACATTAAACATTAGAGAAGCAAAGCGGCACACACACACACACACACACACACACACACACACACACACACACACACTATGACTATCATATTAGTAGTTTGCTTTATACTTGAAAGAAAGCATAATAAATGTTAACCTTAGGGGAAAAGGCAGTGCAGGGGGCTCGTTTTGCAACACAGACCACTGACTGATCTGTTCAGTATCTTGAAAAAAAACTGGATATTTTTTCCCAAACAGTTTTTTTTCTGCAACATGTTAACAAAAA
Source organism: Paedocypris sp. Pulau Singkep (assembly GCA_017309775.1). NCBI lineage: Eukaryota > Metazoa > Chordata > Actinopteri > Cypriniformes > Paedocypris > Paedocypris sp. Pulau Singkep. The sequence continues at coordinate 12,548,099 of MU204381.1, read as the reverse complement.
GCAAGTTCACAGCTCAACAGGTATTACAACAGAACAAGACAACAAAATGTCTGTTCAGACAAAGAAAAACAGCACTTCTTCCTACATGCACACCAGGACTCCACCACCTGCTTATGGCAACGATTTCATTTAGAAAAAACATCAACGGCAAAAAACGACATTGCTTATTATTCAGTTATAAGATGAGCAAATGCACACAGAATGCTTTTATACATTTATTCATCCATCTGCAACTTGAGCTGGACACAACGATCAATAAAGTCTGAAATCTCAGCCATCAGAAACCGAAAACAAGATGTATATTTGGACCAAAAACCGCATGGAATCCGGACAACACTGCACAGGTTTAATATTGCACTGCATTAATCAGATCAAGCCCAAAAGGTCAATATTATCAGGAGAAATATGAAAAGGAAATGCACTTTGTGTTTTATAAGCCATCAGCTTTTACAAATTCCATTTAGCCAATAAAAAGCCTTTGAATTACCGTGCAGATCAAAATATATTTTCTCTAATTTGTTTCCACAAGCTTGAGATTGATCCAGTGTTGTAATTTTAATATGAAAACATTTTTCTTGAAAATGTTATCTTCGTGAGACTTAGAAAATACATGTGATTAAAATTCAATGTCATTACTGCTATTAATTGCCCAAGCCCGATCAACGGTCCAGCTAGTCAGGGTCAGATGCCCATATTGGCCTCAGCAAATGCAGTTTAGCAGAATCGCTTGGAGGACGAAAGGTTGTGGGTGTGATCAGACTTCGAGAGCTTAAAAAAAAAATATGATAACTTGGGAATATGAGAGCAAACGGGGTCAACTTTGATTTCATGTTGATTTTAAGCTTTCGGAGATTAAGACCGTGAAACTCAAGTCACTTGTAAATGCTATTCAGGTCAGCCATTAATCAAGAGGGTTTTGGCAAAGCACAACCCAAAATACCTCAAAACCAGGTCAGACGATTCTAGAACCACACTCACCTGAACTCAGCAAAACATTTAGGACGCAACCATGGGGCTATTCACAAGAAACCAAGAACAAAACTGCCGAGAACGTAGCATTTGTGATGTCGTATAAACTACACACAAGTAAACAGTAAACATATAAAAAATGTCAACAGGATAGAAGCAGTCATTCAAAGTAACTCAAAGAATACTTTCTCAATGGTGATGGAAGTTTTTAGGAAGACATGAGCGAAAGACAAAAGGTGAAAAGCCAAAGTCGGACTCACCCAGTTCGTTCAGGCTCTGGGCGGCTTTGGTGATCTCTCTGCTTCCTCCCTGCAGTTGACCCTGCAGCCGTTTGCTCAGGTAGAGGATGCGAATGATCCTTCTCAATAGGTCACACGCCACCTATGAACGGGCAAGACAATCAGAAATCAAAAAATCCTCAAACATTTCATTATAATTTAAACAAACTATTTCTGTAAAAGTTGCCAAGTACAACATTGAAGTGAAAACACACTAACCCGGAGCAGTGGACAGCATTAAGCCACGGCAGGCGGATGTCAGTGTTTTGCTCAAAGACACAGAGTTGTGAAACCCACCGGACTGGGATTTGAACCGGCAGCGCTGGCTGGCAGGTTCAACTCCCGAGTCCCTACCACCGCAAAACTGGCATGGCAAACAAAGCCCGTCGACAGGCAGTGGAAACAGGATGGCAGAATTCCATCCAAGGCTTTCCTTACCTGCCCCAGATGGTGTTTTTAATTTGATCGTAGAGCAAAACAAGCAACACTTCAGATTTTCCGACAATGTGCGATCATTTAATTATCAATGCGTTTCACACGTACAAACAGCCGACGGAAACACCATTTGTTTCACACCATCAAGCCAACGTCGACGCTCTTATGAGGGTGTATTTGTGCTCCGAGCCGCTCTGCCCGTGTAGTGCAATGGTCAACGCCTGTGGGCAAACAGCAGAGCGGACAAGGACACGCAGAGGTCGGCTTTTTTTAATATCAGTGAGTAGGTTCAAGTATCCCAAAGGTCCAGCCATGCGAGTTTATCTGTAAAATTGAGTCGTTTTATCCTGCGGACAAGAAAAAGAACAGACTCAAAATAACAAACACCCTCTTAAAAGTCAGCTGTGTCCCCTTCCTCAAGTATGAGCTTCCTGGAAATAAAAACGGAATTCAAACGTGTCGCTAATAGCAAGGACAAGAGGAATCATTCCGTGACAAGGCCAATAGGAACAGGATTGTTCTTCTACAACTATATTCCGCATCTAGACTTTTTAACCAACTTTGTTTTTCTATGCACATTTCAATGTTCAATTTGAAAAGTGTCAAACATAAAATTGACTTGTGAAAAATGGCTTTTTGATTTCCCAATCCACCCTCGGCATGCTTCTCTTCTCCAGCAGTGGGTGTATTCGCTTCTGATCCTTTCAGTGCCAGATTGGATTATATTGATTTCTTTTTCTGCAGCTTCAAGTCACTGTTACATCAGATGAACAAGACAGTATGTGATAAAAGTGCATCTTTCACCAAAGAAAATGGGCATAACATCTCTATTGACTTCACTTAAGTTTCTGCATTTGGCAGAATGTCTATTAATTGTTTGGGTGAGCAACAGGAAGAGAATATGCATCTTGGTAGTTTCTCCAAAACATATACACATGTTTTTTCATGTGGCAAAAACCTTCTTAAACCATCTCACCTTGCTGGTATCAATGAATGAATAGGACAGGATTTGTTATGGCTGTGTGTGTGTGTGTGTGTGTGTGTGTGTGTGTGTGTGTGTGTGTGTGTGCGTGTGTGCATGTCACTCTTTAAATGGGACAAATGCAAATCACAGTCAAATCACACAAAAAAATTAAGCATCTGTTTGGAAACCTAAATTCTACCACATCACATTGAGTTCAGAGACTGATCAGAAAAGCGAGTATTCAAACCTGTTCCGAATGATTTATTCTTATTCAAGAATTTCTTATTTTTCCAATCATGTCTGAGATACAGAACGCGGCTCAACTGTAAAGAAGTGTGAAGGCAGAGGTGCATCTCTCTCGTATCGAGACGCTGAGCCAATAAACATGCTAATAACGTTGCTCAACAAGGGCACGCAGCCTGCGAGGAAGAGCAATGAAGAAGTAATAGTGTGGCATAGAGCCAATCACTCCATCTCTGCTGGAATATCCAGGGATGATGGTGTTCATATTGAAGCCATTAAGCTACTAAACTGACCTGTAACCGGGCAAGCTGAGCTGTCCGAGTGACAATCTTATTGTAAGGGTCAACGATTTTGCTTCTTATCCTGAGGAAGAAAGATGCATTAGAAATAAGATCACACATTGGGACATGACTAAGCAAGACATTGGGATTTGGTATTATCGCTTACCTGTCCACGGCACTTTGAAGAGCCACAATTCTGGTCTGCATCATCTGTAAAACACCTGTGTGAGAGGCAAACAGGGTAAGTGGAGCTCACAGAAGAAGAGAATGCTAGAACATGATGGGATGAGAGAGCCCCCTGCTGCACAGCAAGACAACTGCAGGTATCTTCACCATCAGCAGTTTGCTATTGCTTGTTAAAAAAAAAAACAAGCTGAACAAAAAAAAACAAGCTTGTCAGATGAACAAATGTAAACTATTAATACATTATCTGACTATTTTTAACAATAATTCGAAAATAACAACATTTAGGTTTAACTCACTCTACCTAATCAGCCACTTCAATCATAGATCACTGGAAAAAAAAAATCACCTTCCAGAGACTCAATGCCTGTGGCCTGAGCCAGCAGATCTTCATGTCTGGCCACAACCTGTGAAAGAAAAAAAGAAAAGTATGGTTTCTTTCTTACTGTTTTTGTTGTTGTAATGTTCAGCGTTTTGTTTGCTGCTGATAAACACGGAAATAACAAAAGTCTAATCTAATCTAATCCAATCTAAATCTAATTCCATACCGCTTCCTGCAAAACATCTTAACAACACACACACACACCCACACACACTTCTTAAGGTAATAATGAGACTAGCGTGGCTCACTTGAGAGTGAAGCTCTTTATCGAGCTGACTGATGCCTTCAGCTAGTTTTGCCAGTTGCTCTGCAATAACCGCGTGATGAATGGCTTGAGCAGTGTAGGTCTTCACGTCGAACTCCTCTTTAAGAAAATCCGCATAGCATTCTACAAAAAATAAATATCAGAAATAAATCAAGACATAAAATTGTCTTCATATTCGTGTTCAAAACAAACACTCGGAAAACCAAAACAGCTCGGAAAACATAAAAAGTGTGGTTGAATAATTATTAAATGAGCAATTTATCGTCGCGAAAACAAATGACACAGAAACTAAAGCCTCGCAAAATAATGCCAAAATACAAATCCACTTACCATTTTCCAATAGAGAATTTGCTGTTGATTCCGTATTAGCCTCCATGTTTGCCACCTCATGGGTGACGTAATTACTACGCGCCAACGACTGAATGAAAGCCAACGGGAATAGGGTGGCTCATGAATATTAACTAGGCTCTGTGAAAAGCATACATTTTATGAGACGATTTCTAAAGCATTGATGATGGAGAAATGAAACTAAATATTTTAAAACAACAATCTCGTATAAAAACAAGAGTTTACATGGTCACAAATAGCCATTTTTATATCTCCAAGACCGCAAGTTCAAAGGTCAGACACGCCCTCAATGTTGTGACGCGGTAATGCGAAACCAAACCTCACGCGTGAATTGTCCTAACACCGGGGCTTTTTGTAAACATGTTTCGTTATGTAACAATAAGTATCTGAAGTACACGTTGTGTTGCATACGTTTTAGTGAAAAAATATGATATAATTGTATTAATATTTTCCGAATTCTGCGATTTAGAGGCGACTGATGATCATTGGTGATGTTCATACTAAACAATAGTTTCGCAGTAAACAATAGTAATGAATGTCATGGACTTGTTTAGCAATGGTCAGCCGGTTCGGGTCTGTGCTCCAATGGTCCGCTATTCAAAGTAAGTGAAAACTAACATTTCCTCAAATCACATGAAAAATGTACTCGAGTTCGAGACCCGGTAGTGGCACTTTTTAGCTGAAATAAAGAGATGTTTTGTTGTGTTTCCAGGTTGGCTTTCAGATGTTTGGTGAGAAAATACGGGTGTGATCTGTGCTTTACGCCCATGATCATTGCAGCGGACTTCATGCGCTCATCCAAAGCCAGAGACAGTGAACTCACTACCAACAAATGTGAGCCATTCTCCAGATTTCAACTTGTTGACCTTGTTTAATAAATAATGACTTCTTCACGTATTGTCCATGTGTTACTCAGCTGACCGGCCTTTGATTGTGCAGTTTGCTGCCAGAGATGCTCAGACCCTGGCGGACGCAGCCGGTGTGGTTTCTCCCTTCACTGATGGAGTGGATGTCAACTGTGGCTGTCCGCAAAGGTCTAGATCGTCACTCAGAACAAACCTTCGCTCATTTGGTATCAGCACTGACTGTTTTTGCATGTTCCTGCAGGTGGGCGATGTCTGAAGGCTACGGTGCCTGTCTCCTCAACAAACCCGAGCTTGTGAGAGACATGGTGCGGCTCGTCCGAAACCAAACCGACAATCCCAACTTCACTGTGTCTATTAAAATAAGGTGAGACTAGATTTGTCACACACACACACACACACACTCTTCCAGTTTCTACCACGTACTCAATTTCTGGGTCATGGGGACCTGGCGCCTATCATGGCATCTTTGAGCCTGTGGCAGAACACACTTTGTATTAGTGGCCAGCCAATCATAGACCCCTGCCACACCCACACGCATAATAAGACCTAACAAAATCAACTTTTATCATCTCAGTAATTCAAAATCAATGTTGTAACTTAAACGTTTATCAACACTCATTATATTTTATTACTTTATTATTGAAAACATAATGTTTTATGTTTAAACATTTATGTTGCTACCAGATCTTGCTGTTCATATTTTTATTTAAACAAAGTCTTTTTATTTTGGATTTTAGATTTTTCAGTATTGCATTACCGTATACATGACAAGCGGAGCAAAACAAATACCAAAAATACACAAATAATAGCCCCACCCACAGTCAGACACATAATGCGGTAAAGTATACAATTACAACCTAGTTTGAAAAAATTGTTAAAATGGTCATTTATGAGAAATGAGGTTTTGCAGTAGGATTTGCAGGGTTGAATTACTTACGTTGTTACGAACTAACAAAGTTCGGAGAGGGTTGCCATTTTGTGTCAAATCTTTGGATAGATCCTTATTGAGAGTAACGTATTTTTTCCAAATTGAGATAATGCACAACTTCTGAAATGCAGTAATATAAAGTTGGTTGGATGTGGATCTTACCATTTGAGCAGAATCATCCTCCTGGACAGAATTTTGCAGAAAGTCAAAGTTTTGCGATGACAAATGTTAAGGTGCAAGTTTGGTTCTTCCACACCAAATAAAGCCAGAATGAGAGACGGAGTTCATGTATGTTTTAAGTGATCTAAGTTAGATCACCGGTTCTGCCTATTGAGAAGATTTTAAAATTTAAATTTTGATTTTAAGATTTTAAAGAGTTTGATAGGAAGTTTCTAACTTGTAAAAATCTAAAAAAGTGCTTTTGGGAATGGCAAACTTGTTTATTAATTCATTGAGTGATGAAAATGTGTTATCTATGTAAAGGTCCTGTTAAGTGATGATTCCCTGCTTGGTCCAGATTCTGAAAGCCTTGTTAGTTTTGATGAACATGTTATTGTTGTACAGCTGGGCAAGAAGGCAGGTGTCACGAAGAGCAAAAAAATTCCTGAATTGGTTCCAAATTTTTAAGGACTGTGTCACCATGGGATTGGAGGTGTAGTGGAATGCAGTCTTGGGGAGCGGGAGTCTGGAGGACAGTAAGGAGTGTAAAGAAACGTCCTGGCAAGATGCTTTCCCCAGAGCAACTCATTTAGAACCTCATGGTTCTCGCTCCAGTAAGCCAGCCCGCAAATGTTTGCTGCCCAGTAATAATACATGAAATTGGGAAGTGACAAACCACCTAATGTGCGAGGCTTTTACAGAATATACTTGCAAATTCTGAGGTTTTTGTTTTTCTAGATAAAAGATAAAATATGTTTATCGATGGAGATAGAAAGTGTTTGGTTAAAGAGACAGGGAGATTTTGGAACAGGTATAAGAATTTTGGCTCGCTGTTCATATTGAGCTATAAATAATTGGTAAACTCTTTATCACAAAAACATTTTTTAAACTAGTTTCACCAAACAAGGAAATAAAATTAATCTCTGGCTGAGAAATCACCAAAATCAGTCAACAAAATCATCGGGAAACAGTAAAAGACATTGGTTTGTTTATGAGAAAATAACACTTGCATGCTCATACTTTACTTCATTCATTCATCGCGACTTACAATCAGTACAATTTTTATAAATCTGCAACTCCCTGCTTTCCCTGAAAATCAAACCCATGATCTGGTGTTCCTAACACTCTACTGACCGAGGTGCTGGGAAAGTGAAGTAAATCATTCATTCATTCATTCATTCAAACGGTTCAATGTTTTCTGTTCAGTTTTTTTGAACAGTGTAGGATAGTTGTGTTGATGTTTTGAATAATTTCAATGAAAAAATAGATGTTTAAATATAACTTGATGAAAAAAGTGGTTGATGATACCTAACAATAATGTAAAAAATGTGTGTCGCTCCTGCACTCAGAATTCACCCAGACCTGAGGAAGACCGTGGACTTGTGTCAGAAGGCCGAAGCTGCCGGCGTGTCGTGGGTGACGGTCCACGGTCGGACCTCGGACGAGAGACACCAGCCTGTTCACTACGATGCCATCAAGACCATCAAAGACAGTCTGTCGATCCCGGTCATCGCTAATGGAGACATCAAGAGCATGAAGGACGTGACGAGCACCTACGAGCTCACAGGGGCGGACGGTGGGTGTCACGGCTCAGTGTTGTGTCCTCACTGGATCCCTGAAACGCTTTGTCTTTCACAGGTATGATGGCTGCCCGAGGTCTGCTGGCCAACCCTGCCATGTTTGCGGGCTACGAGGAGACCCCTCTGCAGTGTGTGTGGGACTGGGTAGATGTGGCTTTACAGCACGGGACCCCGTTCACTTGTTTCCACCATCACTTGATTTATATGCTGGAGCGCATCACGTCTCAGCCGGAGAGGAGAGTGTTCAACACTTTGTCTAGTACCTCGGCCGTCATCGACTACCTCCACAACACATACAGCTCCTCATAGCCCCTTTAACATCGTACTGGGTGTTTGTTTTATTGTAATAAATGTGTTATTAAACATTAAGAAACAACATGCTTTTTTATTTTCTAACATGATACACCTTCACGCCTCTCGTCCACTCTCCATATCATCGGACGGTTTCTTTTCTGTCTATGTTCCAGTCACATTTATGTGGAGAATCTTGGAAAGAGTTTAACAAATTACACGTCGTCTTTTAGTAAGACTCACTCTGTAGAACTGGGATGATGTAGTTCTACGCTAATAAGATTATATTGTTTTACAAAAGAGCATAGAGCTTAAACCTTAAACACACACAATGTGGAAGAGCGTGCATGCGTGTGTCGTTAAAATGTACATATGCTATCAACAAGTGTGAGAAACGGAAATGCATGGTCACGTGACACAGAGGCAGCCAAATGAGCCAATCAGGGGTTTTCCTAGGACATTAAAGTTCTCTGTGGCGCGCTTCTTTTTTTTAAGCTCAAGAATTGCTCGCGAAAGAGCGCAAAGTTGTTGTTTTTTCCATGTTCCTGCGATTGGTGTGGGAAGTGAACTGTTTGCTTAACTCTTCGAATTGTACAAACAGGTGAGTAAAACTTATTAGCCGCAATGGCGCTAGCGCGAAGCGTTTACCACGTGAGTTTTCACAAACAATGTCGCTACTGAATCCATGTTTTTTTTCTAAGTGAACCGTGTATTGCTGAAGTTGATTACTGCCTTTTGATGAATAATAGGACACTAATGCTAACTTTTCATGCAAACGTACACGGTGTGTACCGCAAAATTCCGCATAGAGTGAGAAGAAACAAACACTTGGCTGCAGAGTGTTGGTGAAAATTCCTCAAGACAACTGCACAATATGTCGGAGAGTGTTTTTGGTGTGGCTCATGGTGTTTGTCAGACGAACCACAAGGTTTTAAATGACTGAGCTCACAAAAACCAAGCCACTGTTAGACTGAGTCTCGCCCGCTTCAGACATGGTTATGACCGTGTAAGTTTTTATCAGCAAATCGATTAATTAATTGCTAAATAATGGTAAAATGGGACCAGTCTGTAAAAATCAAGCTTGACTCGTTATTTGTACTTTATTGTTTTCTACCTAAAAAACGGTTTGTTAAAATAATTAGCGGTTATATACGTATATATATTGAGTAAAACTACTGAACACAGTGAAATTAGTGGCGAAAATTTAAATTACATTTGGCCTGGTTTTCTCACAGTCATAAAATGTATTTTGTAAAAAAATCTGTAAAGACAATGTAAGTGAATCACATTCGAATTTAATATGTATTATGATTTGCTTGTTAAGGTTAGGACAGAGGCGTAAGTTTTCATTTAAAACATGAAACATTATTGTATTTAACATAATGCCCATGTGTAAACAAAACAACCTAGTGAATTGCAACTTTCTATATTTTTATATTGGGAAAAGGCTATGTAAAAACCTTCATGTGTGTGCTGTTTCCGTGTTTCGACACAACAATACAAATATTTTAGCCACCCATTTAATCACAATTATCATTAGAGAAGTGTATATTTAATGTCTCTGTGTTCTTACTTTCCTGAAAACATATTTTTGTTTATCGAATCATCTTACTCAGTATTTTATTTATTTTTATTTATGCATGCATGTACTGTACTTTGTTATTGTTATTTTGGCTAATAAAAACAAAAAACCCACATTTCACTTGTACAATGTATTTCTTCCACTCTTTTTGCAGAAGAAACCAACTAATCCGTTACTCAACTCTAAAGCACCCAGACTCAACATGGTGATTCGTGCTACCCTCCTCGTCACATTATGCCTCGTCCTGTCGATGATGCGTACAGGGCTCACTAATCACATCCCAGTAGAAAGCCCTTCTGCTACCAACGGGCCCAAAGACTCACGTTTGGCACAGAGAACCAGAGGCTGGACTGACAAACATCCAGACGAATGGGACTGGAGAAAGGACATTGCAGACAAAGAAAACAACATTGCAGATGCACTGGATAACATGAACCGTATTCAGAAAGCCATGAATGAAGATCGAGTGGATGTAGGATGGGGAAATTGGTGGCAAGTCTGCCTGATATTAGTAACACCGATCTTAGTGATTCTGATCTTAATTTTCATTGTTAGGTCTTGCATCATTCCCTGTATCAAATCACTGATCCAGAAGAGGACGAATAATGTGTTTGTTGTGCACGCCTACACACTCTTGCATCAAAACAACGCTGTTGCACCAAACACACCGGTGTAAAGTAGTGTAGGCAGGGGCTTTAATTTTTTACCAAAAAAAAAAAAAGTGTAAAAGTTATGCTTTTGGTGGATGCGCTGATGTTTAATCAAGAAATAAAGTAATACGTGTGTTTTCAATGTGAATTCAACGATAGGATATACCGTAATTGTTTTTGCCCAACTGTGCTTTCAAAGTAACTGTTTTTCATTAGGTTTTAAACAAAGATAAGTTAATCTTTGGAAAGTGCCAACCATATCGTGTGGCTTTGCAACTGGCCAATCGTGTAACGTTCCACATCCCACTGCATTGCTTTATAAGAAACGCAGCCAGAAATGCGTTTTTTGAAAGCAGACCGGATGCAGATTGCTTGCAAGCTAAAATCCACTAAAATTGTTGTGTGGTTGTAAAAGTGAATTTATATCCCTTTTGTTTTATCAGTAAAATATCATTTTTTTCTGTATCCAAATGTATTCTGAGTTGTTTTTTATTTTTCCTGTGTTTTTGACCAAAAAGCAAATGCTGCTGAGTGATTTGTGACCATGTCTGGGTCAGACCAAGATTGTTGTTCACAGATGTTCTTTGCCTTCTAGGGAAATTGCGGCGTGTAACCGTGGGCAAGTGGTCGTCTTGACCTGCTTCTCTCTCGGGCCGGTCATATGTCATGATATGTGTACGTTAGACTGTCCCTTTAAGAGATGTAAGACTACATATTGTATTAGCTTAAGGTATGAATGCATGCTTTAAATGTAATTCCGTGTTTTGAGTATTTCTTGACTGGTCTCTGAAATGATTGTTCGGAATGAAGATGCTAACTTTGATGAATGCAAAGTTAGCAATCCTCCTGTGTGAAGATACTCATATGAATGTCTTTGATCTGTAAGTGATGAATGCTTGTTTGGTCAAATGGTTAATTCAGCGAAGATTCTCGACTGGTCTGAATATTAGGTATAAATTTGAGTTCTGCCTGAATTCTGTGAAGACCATGAGGTCTTCAGTGATGTATAGTGATGATCATGTTAGTTCTAATGACTGGTTTTCTCATTCAAATGCATAACTCTGGATCCGCCCACCTCACGAGAGAGACGTGACACTGTGAAAGAAAAGTCTTAAAAATGTAAAAAATAAAATGTAAAAGTGAAATTGTGCCCTTTAGTGGTGAAATGTGTATTTGCATTTGTCAAGAGTTGCCGACGTATTCAGCACTCACAAGACACTAGACTAGAGCAGGGGTGGCCATCCCGTGGCTCTTGAGCCTCTAACTAGTTTCATGCAGGAAGCCTTCTTCAGGAGCTTTCACATGACATGAGTCAAATATGCACACAATGTTAAACTTGAAAAATAACTAATATTATCATGTTGGTGTGGTTCTTGTCATTATATCTGGCTGAGCAGAGGTCTGTGTGTGTGTGCGTGCCATACAAGATTAAGGAATGGGATGGTGTTTATGTGTGCACATGTGTATGATGTGGCTCTTTGCAGCTCTTTGGGCTCTAACACAGAAAAAAAGTGTCTGTTATTTTCTGACTGGTTGGCCACCCCTGGACTAGAGCAACGTGCCAATTGGCCATATTTATGATTTATATGCATATATAAAAAAGCAATACTAGTTGATGTATTTTAACACTGTACTGTAATTGAATACATTGTACAATTAATGTGCTGAATTTATTATTTAATTGTTCTCTAACTAAGGTTGTACTATTATACTACAAGAAAAAAGGGAAATCTTTTTAAAACAAATACGTAACTAACAATACAAAGTATTCAGGCCTTGATAAAGGGTTTCAAATTGTAAGTAAATGCATATTAATATAATATGTAATACGGAAAAAGTATTATGAATGACTGACTATTTGTCGGAAATTTATTTTGTTTACAGCAGCAACAGGGTGACGGTACAACATAGAAACAGTGATGACAGGGTAAATAACAAAAATGTTAAAAAATGTATAGTAAAAAAATGTCCAAAGGAAAATGAAGATACAATAAATTAATTATTTAAAAACAACAGTACAAATTGCAAACTGTGAAGCAGCGATGGTGACACTGCATTGTTGAGTTGTACAGTCTTATTGCTGAGGGGAGAAATGACCTGCGGTATCGCTCCTTCTTGCCCTGGGGATGGAGAAGTCTGGTGCTGAAGGAGCTGGTCAGGGTCTCTACAGTGTGGTGCAGTTCTCCATGATGGATGTTAGTTTTGCCAACATCCTTCTGTCCGCCACCTCCTCGATGGTCTCCAGAGGGCAGCCCAGGACAAAGCCGGCTCTCTTAGCCAGTTTGCTAAGCTTCTTCCTGTCTCTGTCCGTACTGCCCCCAGCCCAGCACACAACTCCATACAGGACCACTGAGGCCACCACAGCGTCATAGAAGGTTCTCAGGAGTTGTCTGCCCACACCGAAAGACCTCGGTCTCCTCAGCAGATGGAGGCGGCTCTGGCCCTTCTTGTACCAGACATCAGTGTTGTTTGTCCAGTCCATCTTGTTATTGAGGTGAACACCCAGGTACTTAAGTGTTTTTACTGTCTCGATATCTGAGCCCTGGATGTGTGGTGGAGGTGACCTCCTGAAGTCCAGGATGAGCTCCTTTGTTTTGCTGGTGTTGAGGATCAGGTGGTTGTTTCCACACCAGCTCACAAATGTAAACTCCTCTATACTCCCGCTCATCCTCTCCTGATACACAGCTAACAATGGCAGTGTCATCAGAACACTTCTGGAGGCGACAGTGGTGTGTGTTGTGTTTGAAGTCGTACAGCGTGAACAGAAAAGAAGAGAGTATGTTATATGCATATTTATTAGAGTATAAAATAACTTGCGTTGAAAAGAACTATAGTTTGGTATGTAAGACATAGCTAAACAATTGTCCAAAGGCTTTATTAAGCCTTGTGTTATCAAAGGTTTAAAATCACACTTAATATGTCAGGTGAGTTTTGTCATTTTTGTTTCATTGTTTATTATAAAAGAGTTCAACCAAACACTCCAAGGATGCTGTCTAAGACAGATGATTGTTAAATCTCAATAATCTCTTTATTAATTTAAAATGTTTGCATTTATTATTAATTATACATTTTTAATAAATGTAAAATTTATTAAAAATGTATTTAAATGTATTGTCAAAAAGTAAAGCTATTATCGCAGCTAAAGCAACTATTTTATAAAACTATGCTGCTAAAATGACTCTAACCAGTCAAACCTGATAACAAACCACTCTAAAAAGCTAACCTAACCATTCCTCTCAACATTCCATAATAAATAAAAAAAAAATGGAGTCATTCATCATTAAATATGCAAATCAAATCTAAAAACCAGAGATAGAAGATTCACATCCAAGCAATAAAAAGAAATGAAATGTTTATTTCCCCAAACACGCACACATTACAACTCAGTGAAGACACATGTGGGCCGATCCGCTAGGGTTAATCTCACCATACACAAGAATGACACCAAAAGAACAACAACGGTGAGCTGGACACAGCACAGACAGACAGACAGACAGAGGAGAGAGAGAGAGACGGGCTGGACACGGCAGGGCTGCAGGTGTCGCTCTCTTCCATCCTGTGCTTCTGGAGTCCTCACAATCTCACATCCTGCGTGTCCCTCCGTCACGTATAAAACAGTATTTACAGCTCCAGCGAGTCTGTGAAACGTCTGTAAACACTCCACACGGGTCCGGTCCGATGTGAAGCGGTGAGGTCATGTGATCAGCAGCAGACGGACAGGAAGCGTGTGTGTGTGTGTGTGTGTGTGTGGCAGTGATGTCTGTGGTGAAGGCGCGGACCCACACGATGACAGACAGAGCGGCATCTACACACATACTACACACTAGTCACGCTGCTGCCGGCCGACGACAGCGGTTCTTTAAGGCATTCGATTTGTTCGGTCAGTTGATGTCACTAAATAAGAGCTTCTACGGGGAGTAAATGAGTGAAGTCGTCTCCGCTACTTCATCAGCTCTCTGATCACAGGACCTGAAGGAAACCACACACACACTGCAGTCAGCACACCTCACTGGTGGAAACACACTACACACAGAAAAGATATAAAGTGAAAGAAAAATAAGAGCGACAGAGTCATAAAGATGCTGTGTGTGTGTGTGTGTGTGTGAGAGAGAGAGAGAGAGAGAGAGAAGTTTCTGATGTTTGTGAGTGAGCGAGAGTGTTAAAATAGTATAAAATGTGAGTGTGTGTGTGTGTGTGTGTGTGTGTAAGAGTGAAAGACAGAGAACATTTTAAAAAGCGGAAACATTTGTTTAAATTAGAGATGGTGAATAAGAGTAAATGTGTATGTAAAATAGATACTCGGGAAGATTGTTTGTCAATGAGAGATAGGTGTCTAAGAGAGATCTAAAAGTGTGTATAAGAACAAGAGAAAGATAAAAAAAGATTTTTCTGTGGGAAAGTGAATATGAATGTGTGTTTGTTGGTGTGTTTAGAGGGGGGTGTGAGATAAGCCAAGCAGAGATTCTTCAAAAATTTGCGTTGATTGAGAATCAACAGAGAGAGAGAGAGAGACGGACTTGTTTAGGTCTTGCTGATGTTCTCGTAGATGACGTCACTGCCGTGGGTCTGTTGCTTCTTCTTCTTCCACATGAGCAGCACACACTGATGGATGAAGACATACTGCTCCTGCACACACACACACACACACACACACACACACACACTGTGATGGCTCCGCACAGTGACTGCTCAGAAGGTTCTGATGCTGTACCTCGGTTTGGACCATGGACAGCCGGTGCGAGCGCATCTCTGACACCAGTCCCAGAACATCCACAAACTCGTGATCATGGATGTGCTGCATCAGACGGTCCAGAGCGATGAAGGTCCCGGTCCGGCCCACGCCAGCACTGAAACAGAGACGTAAAGAGATCCAACCTTCTCCCTCTCTCTCAGCATGACCTCTAGTTCAAGTTCAAGTTCTGAGTGTTTGTAAGGCACTTTTCACAGTTTTAACGGTCTCAAAGCGCACGTGTGAATACGTAAGAGAATTGTTGCTTTTTATTCATTTGTCTGTTTGTTGATGTTTAAGTAAATGACTGTGATTATCACTATGACTATGACAAGACAAAGACCAGTGAGCAAGCACTTATGTGACAGTGGCCAGGTGAAAAACCTCTCTAACCGAGGAAAAAAAACGAGGTTGTTTCGCGCCATTTTAATGATGGTTCCGGAAGATTGTAATAAAACGCATACATTTTCAATTAAACTATATACTGCGACATTTTCAATGAAACTATATACTGCAACATTTTCAATGTAACTATATATGGCAACATTTTCAATGTAACTATATACGGCAATATTTTATTATAACAAGAGTCCTAGTAAAATGTAACATTTTACTTTGACCCAATGCAAGGGAAAAACGTTTGTTATAAAACCAGTACTTTTACTTGAGTAAAAATGTTGAGGGGATAATGTTGCTTCCACAGAAGTTTTTTTTCTAATTTTTTTTTTAATTTCTACTTGAGTAACCAATGCGACTACTTTTGACAGAACTTATCACGTTTATATCTTTTGCATCGATAAATCGCCCTGTGAGAGCGGTGTGTTTGACGCCTCAGCTAAAGGCGGGAAACGAGCGAGCGGCGGTGGTGAAGAGGAGCAGCTTAAACACAAGAACATCACAGCAGAACTCAGGTCATGACCTCTGACCTGCAGTGGATGATGACGGGGCCTTTGGAGCGGTTCACGTGCTGTCGGACGATCTGGACGAACTGTAAGATGCTCTCGATGGCGTTGACGGTGGGAACCCCGTGATCCGGCCACGACGTGTAGTTAAAGTGCAGCACGTCCTGCGTCTCGTCCGCCTGAACACACGTTCTTTCTCAAGCCACGCTGCTGTTGTGTGAATCCTGCCGCTGTGTGTCTCACATATCCGAGCCGGAAGTTTCTAATGGTCCACTCGGGCGAGTCGGTCTCCGACATCATCTCTACTGTGATCTCTCCGTACGACACCGGCTCCTCTGTGAACGGCCAGTAGTGGTCACACTTCACCTGCGCACACACACAGTCAGACAGGCCGTCTTGCAGCAGGATGTTGAGGGTTGCCGTGGGAACTGACCCTTCTGCGCTCGCTACATTGCGTCAGCATCACAACAATGTGGCATTTCTGCTGCAGAACCATCGTCCAGAAGTCATTGCGTGTCTCCGGCAGCGGTCCCTGCGTCGCTATGTACTCGTGTGGCGAACTACAACCCTACAACACACACAATGAGACACACACACACACACACACTGCTGTGAGATGGAGAGAGACTCACAGGTATGTAGTTGGCGTTGATGTAATCTGATCCTTCATCATTGTGGAGAGAGATCAGCTTCACCCGACTGAAGTCATCTGGAGACACACAAGCAGGTTTACGTCACTCCAGAGCCTTTAGCCAATCTGTTGCTATGACAACAGCAGGCGGGTCAGAAACGCACAAGGCAGAATGTTGGTGTAGCGGTTCTTCGGCCTGTTCACAGGCAGATCAGCGGCATCATGGGAAAGATCCAAACCCACAGTCTTCAGCTCCTGATACAAACACAGACATAATCAGAACACACACACACACACACACACACACACACACACACCTCAAACTGCAGGGAGAACTTGTAGGCGGAGTCTCGGCTCATGTCTCTGATGTAACTGTCAAAGTCACTCAGCTGCACAGGGCTGAAAAACATCATCATCATCATCATCATCATCACCACACAACAGCATCACCATCTTGAGAAAACACCGCCATACAACACATCAATAACATCATCATCGCACAACTTACCATTCATGAACATTATTTTCACTTTACATTATCAGTACCATCATCGGCATCATCGTTGTTATATTTGCTCCTTTAGTGTAGCACTAATAGCAAAGGCTTTATTAAGCGACACAGACTCGACTTTATTGCCAACAAACTGGTTTCTTCTTTTTATTTAAATATCGTCACACACGAACTGTGGACACATCTAGTGGTATTATTAAGTAATGCCATAACCATTAACACATACATAACAATCATCATCATCATCATCATCATCATCATCATCATCATCATCATCATCACACAACACCATCTTCCTCAACTTCATCATCCCCTCTCAACATTATCTTCAGGATACAATACAAATACAACAAATACACTTTCATCATACAACTACACAATCACCAGAAGAACAATCATCTGCATCATCATCATCCTCCTCACACTCATACACACACACACACACTGACATGAAGCTTGTAAGTACGTAGCATCACCTTGTTAGTTTCCTCTTCTTCAGCGCAGTCTTACTCCTGCGGGCCAGACACACAACAGCATCAATGTCTCCCGCTCTGCATCCGCATCTTACTGTTTACCAGCTTAACAAGCAGAAGTTAGTAAGCAGTCTGATGATGTTGCATGCTGGGATGTGGGTTTAGCATACCACACAAACACACACACACACACACACACACACACACACACACACACACACACACACACACACACTTGTAGAATGCACACACTCAAACACACCCACTCTTCAACAGCTGAATATCATATTATTGTGTGTGTGTGTGTGTGTGTGTGTGTGTGTGTGTGTGTGTTACTCACCAGGGGTTAATATAGAAGGCGAGTAGATAGTCAGTCCACAGGCAGGAGGGCAGAAGCGTGAGGAAGGCGAACAGACTTCTGCGCCTGATCCACGTCACACACACACACACACACACACACACACACACACAGCGACACAACAAAACACTGCATTAGTGAGAGACACACAAGGGCGAGTGAATCTGTATTAGTGCTGGACAGAGTTAATGAAGGTCGGCAGTGTCCCACACACACACACACACACACACACACACACACACACACACACACATCTGAAATCGCCTACTTAGACTGCACTACTCTCTGAGCTTTACCTTACTGTAAAAAGTACTCTATTACAAGTCAACAAATCCAAGAAGACTTGAGTAAAAGTCGTATACAATTTTGATAGAACGTTTGTATTTTACTTGTACTGAATTTAGGCTAACAAAACATTTTACTGATTATATGAGGTTTTATTTCCATATATAGAAATAAAAATGGCAGAACAAAGAAAATCAAAACAAAATCAAAAAAAGTCAGTCTCAGTCAAACTCAAATGTGCAAAACAGGCACAGAAAAAATGTAGTAAAATATAATTCAGAGCTGAGTTTGATGTAATTCACCTCTTCGTCTCAGAGGTGGCATTATTTTATATAATCTTCAACAAAGCTGGTTTTCTATTGATGTGATTTAGCCAATTATTATTATCAAAGACCATCCAGTACCTTCAGCCCCCTGAAGATGGCGACATCACCTTGTCCGCCCGAAAAATTTACCAAGATAGAAAAACATGCAGACTTGTCATGCACAATAGCAATGTAACGAGTAACAGTTAGTGTCCGTTCAAATGTAGTGGAGTTAAGAGTACAGATAAATCACAGATGTATTCAAGTAGAGAGTAAAAGTTGCTTATATTTTTGATTACTGAGTGCACATGTTTAAAGTAGCCAAAAATACTCAAGTAAAGTAGCATTTACTCAAGTACTTTACACATTAGCTATAAATAATAGAAGTAGATGATTTCAGACACAGGGTGTATGTGAGTGTGTGTGTGGATGGGCGGAGCCTCATTGCAACTCTGAGACCTTCGTCGCAGGAACACCGGCGTTCTCACCAGTTATACGGCAGCTTTCCATCTCGCTCGAACGAGGCGAAGTTCACGAAGGTTTCCGCGCCACATTCCCTGGAAAGATACGCGTGCTTGTTTCAGCAACAGCCTGACTTCCTGTGCGGAGAGTGGGCGGCGGCCTTCACCTGCTCAGCTCCATGTGCTTCTTGCGCAGCAGCAGCAGGAAAAGCAGCAGCAGAGTGAGGAGCAGCAGGCTGAGAACGGCCAGGGCGGAGATCGCCGCCACGCTGGGGTTCATCTCTCGATCTACACACACACACACACACACACACACTCATCAGTGCACTTGCTCCTCCCCCTTGAGGTACCGCCCAATGGGATGTTCACCTGAGGTGCTGACGGTGATGTGTGCCGCCTCGCTGATGGTGCTGTAGCTCACGCTGCTCACGCTGCAGTTGTAGGATGTGGACGGCTGCAGTCCGCTGACGGTCAGCAGGTGAGTGGCGGTGACCAGCGGTTCTCGCACCTGCTGTGTGGGCAACGCGTCAGCTGACACACACGCACTGACGGTGAAAGGTCATCATTTAAGTTACCTCCCGCTTGCGTCCGGATCCCAGTGCTCTGCAGGTCACCTGATAAAAGTCCACCACGCCGTCTTCGGTCCACAGGAGCGTGACGGCAGCATCGGTGGCGTTTAGTGCATACAGAGATTTGGGAGGAGCCGGGTCTGCGTGATAAATGGACACATGGTTACCTTAAAACCACACTTGAGTAAACTATAGTGGTATCTTACTGTAGAAATGACTCAGTTCGAAAGTTACATGTCACCTATTCCAAGAAGACTTGAGTAAAATTTGTATTCAATAAAAAAAACAAGTATTTTACTCATACTGAATAATAAGAAATGTGAAAAACAAGAATTTAGAAATGAAATGTGACACCTCAATGTTTAAAAATGGCAGAACAAGATAGATAAAAGAAGAACAAAAAGTCAGTCTCAGTCCAGTGTGATTTAGCTCATACAGTAAACAGCATCCAGCACCTTCAGCATCCTGCAGATGGCGACATCGCCTCGTCGGCCCAAGAAAATAACCACGGTAAAAAAAAAATGCTGACGCGCACAATCACAAAGTAACAAATCACAGTATGTGTCCATTCAAATGTAGTGGAGTTAATAGTACAGACACTCAATCAAAAATGTAGTCAAGTAGAGAGAAAAGCTTATATTGCTGATACACTGTATAAGTACAAATTAGCCAATAATACTTCAAATAACCTAAAATAAAATAAAAAACGAGTATGTCCATTAACACTATTTTAAAAAAATATTTATTTAAACATGATTGACTTTATTTACCGGAGAGTGGAACGAATTGGGCATTTTACATGTAAAATGCGGCTCAGCTAATGAAATTCCCGTCTGATGACCGCTAGAGTGTGTGTGCAATGACCACTAGTGTGTGTGTGATGACCACTATGGTGTGTGTGCGATGACCACTAGTGTGTGTGTGTGATGACCACTAGTGTGTGTGTGATGACCACTATTGTGTGTGTGCAATGACCACTAGTGTGTGTGTGCAATTACCACTAGTGTGTGTGTGATGACCACTATTGTGTGTGTGTGTGTGCAATGACCACTAGTGTGTGCGTGCGTTGACCACCAGTGTGTATGTGATTCGAGGCTCACCTAGCTTCAGGATGTGCGGCGCAGACGTGTTACGGCTTCGCTCTGTACAGGCGGTGACGGTCAGATTATAGATGTCTCCAGGTGGGAGAGAGAGAGAAGCCTTCATCACATTACGGGTCACCTGATCAGAAAGATGACAGGATTGGTCGTCTCTTTAACTTTCACTTCCTGTCTGTACATTTGACATTCACTCTCATTTCCTTTTTTCCCCCCACTATTTTGTGTTTTTTTTCATCTCTATTCTTTCTCTTCTCAGTCTAACTCTCCAGACATTCTCACTTACCACACACACACACACACACACACACACTTATTCATATTTTCCACTTAAAATCAAACACGGTCTCACTTCCACTTTCCTGTAAATTTTCTCTCTCCATTACTGATACACAAACACACACTCTATCACTTTGCTTTGACCCTCACACTTTTCTCTCTCTGACGAGTTCATTATAGCTTGACGGTCATGTTAGACACTGGTCATGTGACTGCAAGCATGTGACTCACGTCGATGGAGTAGCGTCTCCTGGAGCCCTTCCTGCCCTCGGCCACTACTTGCCAGTGAAGCATGTGGGAGTGAGAAAGGTCAGTGAAGAGGTCACCGTATGTCCAGCGTACGAACAGAGTTCCGTGAGCGTAATCCACCGATGACACCTGAGGAGTCTCGGGAGCTGCGCACACACACACACACACACACACACACACACACTGATGGTTAATCATTCTGCTCAACCCCCCGGAACACTCTGACCTTCATCATCGCACCCGTCACGAAGCTCACAGTCGACCCCTCGCAGCAGCTCAGCGGCGGGTCGCCCCATGTCACCATCGTCACCCGGAAGTTGTAGTACCAGGCAGGAACAAGGTCCGTCACCCGCTGTGATGAGACAGGGGATCAACACACACACACACACACACACACACACTAGCTGTTGCAGACTCTCACCACAGAAGCTATAAGTGAGGCGGTGGCGGCGATCTCGTAGTACGTGCTCCACTGTGACGTCTGTGTGGCGGAGTTGAAAAAGAAAGTCTGCAGGACGTACTTTCGGAAGGCCACGTTGTACGGCCGCCGCCAGCTGAGAATTACAGCGGTGGGGCTGAGGGGGTACACCACCAGGTCTCGCACGCCCGTCGGCTCTGGAATCAAACACCACGTCACAAAAGATATGAAAATATCAGATCGATTCTCTAGAGATCAATATCTCCACATTGATGACCTATTAAATACCTACAATACAGATTTCTTTTGATTGCGTTAAAAGCCTTTAATGCACTAACACGGGGGGTCAGGAACCTTTGGCTCTGGGGCCGGATGTGGCTCTTTTGATGATTGCGTTGACCTTGACCAAACTATTGAATACTTTTGCGGATTTTAGAGTAAAACGTTTTAGGAAAAAACCTATTTCTATTTTAGAAAAAAACTTTCACTAACATCTTCTGCATTTTATAGGCTACTACATTATGTTTACAGCTTTTGCAATATATTTAACGGATTACTGTTGTGTTGCCGGAGTTGAGCTTCGTTATAAAGGGCTCAACCCCTATGTTGTCATTGCACTAAATGTGGTATTCTACACAAGTCATTGTGAGCTGAGAATTCTTGTTTATTACACCCAAAAACCTCTTATAGAAGGCCACCATGATGGAAGAGTTGAAAAATAGAAGGCCATGACCTTTATTAAAGGTTTTATTTACGTTTTTTTAGCTTTGACAGAAAATTTGAATTCGACTTTGCTCGATTGATAATACGACCGCTATTACATCAGAGCTTTAGTGCGGCAGTTGTAATTGTGGACCCTGCACTCACACAGTGAATGTGGGATTTGCTCACATACTTTACATTTCTTCACAGAAATCATGGCAGAACAGTTCCCCAACACACCGTAATCAGAAAGACATCGGTTTAGACGGGGAAGATTATACGTGAAACCGTCTTTACCATCTCCATCACGCTTCCTGACGAAATCTCCAGGTTACGTTGCGAACATAATACATAAAATTCCAAAGTACTAAATGACTCTCATAAAAATATATATTCCATTGCAGGATAAACTCTACAATGATTAAATGTGATTACAATTCTTACCTGACGCTAGAATGTCAGTAGAGTGCTCAGAAAAGTTGTCTGGTTATTCGTTTATGTTCTTCGTATTCGTAATGTCTGTAATGACGGCTAATTCTTCACTCTTAACATTACTTGTTTGTGCTGTTCCTGACATTTATGCTTCAGCAGACTGATAAATCTCTCCAGTCTCTCCAGAGTTTCACGACTGATTCTCAGAAATTTGAGGACATTTTTTTAATAGTTGGATTTCACCAATATCATTCGTAGAGTGCAAAATAAATGACACTTTGACACAAATATAAAAATCTGCTTTGTTTTAAAATAAAAAAAAATTGTAGAAATCTAGAATAAGCCCAAAATCCATCCATTTTCTTCCGCTGCTTTATAAAGAAATTCAACTTTTAACTTTCCTAGAGGAGTGTTGAACCCACCTATATCAAGGATGACGGGCTCAGATGGGGGGCTGACCAGTGGGCCGTTGGTGTGGTAGACCACCACTCTGTACTGCGCGCCTGGAGTCAGGCTAGTGATGACCTCACTGGTGATGTTCTCCTGCAGGAGAGAACATTAAGTCACACGACGTCAAGTCACATGGCGGCTCTCATCGGGACAGGTGGAAACCTCAGAGCAGTAGTTGCTCTCCATGCGCTGGCTGGCGCTGGGCCGCAGACAGGTCAGCGACTGCACCGAGAGCAGACTGCCGTTATAGTGGCGAGAAGGTCTAGACCAGGACACGGATGCGGTGCTAGAGTCCAGCAGCTTGACACTGACAGACTGGGGACGCTCCAGCGGCTGCTCCATCCACTCGCCCGACCGACCTGCGAGCACAAGGACCTGAGTGAGGCCAGGCATAAAGTCCTGATGTGTGGCCACTGACCCACTAGATCAGAAAATATCGCACTGTATGAGGATAAAAAACAACTAGAGTGTGTGAGTGACCACACAAATTTGAAGGCCTGTTTCAGGGCTTTTAGGCTGTGATTACGATTAGGGAAGAGAGACAGGCGAAATATTTTGATGGCTACAGTCAGGGTGTTTGAATTAATTTTGCATGTACTGGATTTATGTCAAAATAAGCACCCCTTTTTATCCCAATTTGAAGCTCAGGTGGGGTGCTTATATTTCCATATTTCCAAGTATGCTGGTAAACAAACATACATATTCCTTCACCATCAAAACATTTTAGACAACAGACGTTACGAGAGCACACAAAAATTCTGCACAACAGTATCTCTTATAACGCAACAGAACACGTAACCAGGCGAGCAGAGCACACAAAACGGTATTATTTATTATACTCACTATTTATCATCTATTACTCAAGTAGGAATACGACACAAGGAACGTCGAAAACTACACCACTACTATTAACACTACTACAAGTGTTTTTGAGAGCAACGATTATAGCGCCCCCCGCTGGTGTATTGTGAACTTGTGGAAATCAGTGTGCGTGTGCAAGAAATGATCTCACTGAGGAAAAAGGTGAGTCCAGTGTGGGCGGAGCTCTCTCTTGCTTCACAGTCACCGGTGAAGCTGAGTGTCGTCACGCGCACATGGTAAGTTCCTGCGTCCGTTAGCTCGCTGAAGAACTCCTGCGTGTTCTCGTCCACCGTCGCGGTCTCTGTGGCGTTTCCTGCGTGAAGAGTAAAGGATGAGATCACCTGACACACTGATGCTCACAGACATATCAGCAGTGGTGTAAAGCATTTGAGTAAATACAAGTATTTATGCACAAGTATTCTGTACTTGTACTGAGTATCACAAATGTAAGCAACTTTCACTCTAAACTTGACTACATTTTGATATGGTACCGGATGCTTTTTATGATCTATATCACACTTGAATTCGTGTTTTCCCCTTTTGCACATTTGAGTTCGACCGAGAACTGACTTTATGTATATCTATTTAATTCTACCATTTTAAAACAGTGAGGTGTTAAATTTAATTTCTATATTAAGAACAAAAAATATTAGTTTGTTTTGCCTAAATTCTGTAGTATTTCAGAGTAAAATACTTAAGCTTAATACTTAAAAGTTTAAAGACTTAAACTTCTTTTTAATGGGGATACATTACAACTTTTACTTAGGTCTTCTTGGAATTGATGACATGTAACTTGTAAAGTAATTTTTATAGTAATGTATTAGTACTTTTACTCAAGTATGTTACTCTTTACACCTCGGTATGTCGGTCTCACCGTCGCGTGTGATGTAGATGGTAAATGCGTCGTAGGCTGTAGGGGCACGGGGGGGCATCCAATGCAGCTCCAGCAGGAGGGGGGGCAGTGGGGCGGCCGTCACGGAAGATTCCAGGTTCATGTCCAGAGCAGATCCGGGTTCATTAGAGTCCTCATACTCAGGCAGCACCGCGTTTACAAACTCCTCCTCGCCCGCTTCCTCCTGCCCTTGGTCCACCTCCTCCTCTGCAGAGGCGGGGTTTGCTGTGGGCTCAGTACTGTTCTGTTCTAGGGGTCCGGCGGTGAAAGTGAAGTTCACCACAGGGTTAAGCGGCGCATCGGTGATGGCAACGTTAGCAGATGGTTTCTCCTCGCTGTCCACCACGGGTTCTTCTGAGAGGTCACGTGCTTTACGAAGGACCGTGACATTATGGGATGGGTTGAGGAGAGTGGGGCGGTGGCCGTGTCCAGGCACATTTGGGTCGCTGAGGTGGATTATTTTGACGGACACGTTGAGAGGAGGATTCGGCACTGAGCACACAAAACAGATGGAATCAAGCAACATCACAAGATAAATGATTGGGAATTGTGTCTGTACCCGTGCGGTGGCTCAGGGGCTGATGGGTGATGTCACTGCGGGCCACCATTGAGCTCTTGTTCACCGTGACCTCTGACACCAGCTGGAAGGTGATGTTGGAGTAACAGACTCCCGGCAACCAGTGTCGGAAAACCGTCTTTCCCTTTAGGAAGTCTGGAAAAAACACAGGTTTAGCAGTATAGAGCAGGTGATGTTCGGAAGTCTGCGGGAACGCGGACCTTTATAGAGCATGTGGCGGGTTTGCCGGGCCTCGCTGTAGCTGATGTTGACCCTGGTGTAGACGTTCCTGTCCGGCGAGCTGATGTGAAACACCACCCCGGTCTCCGGCGCAGGACCGTAGTCCGAGATCTCCACCATGTCGACCGGCAGAGGATCTATAACACACACACACACACACACACATCAGCTCAGAGGGCAAACACAGAGTGTGTGTGAGTGTCTGGTCGAATCGTACCGGTCAGCACATTGGTGGTCTTGATGGGTTTGGACCAGGTGCCATTGTTGCGCTGGAGCAGGCTGACGGAGTAGCGGAGGCCGTGGTACGAGGCGTTGAACTGGAGCGGGGCAGGAATCTCCTTCGCTCCAGCTTGAGCAAACAGAAGGGTGTGTGTGTGTGGCTCCCCGGAAATCTGGACCGCGTACTCTCTCGCTTCCTGTGTTAAATCCTCAGCATCCAGTGATACCAGCATCCGGATGCTGTCCTGCAGCTCAACCCGGAAGAGATCGGCACCCTACCAGACGGAAAACATGATGTTTTTCAAATCAACTTCCGTATTTACGTGAATATAAGCACTCCTGTTTTTGCTCAAAATTGGCCATTTTCCGTATGTGAAGTCAGAACCAATCACAAATAAACAGAAACACGTTGTGTTTTTTTAAAGACGCGTGTGTGTGCGTCTTTAAATAATGTGTAGGCAGACGTGCATACAGTATAAGCTTTTATTGGCTCAATAACAGAAATAAAGAAACAATTGTCACACCGAGACACTTAACAGGGACAAAATAACATAAATCCTTAATATTACAACAAATAAAAACTACAACCCACAATCAGGTAGCTTAGCGCTAACAAACATCGCAGAAAGAGTCAAAACAGTCGAAAAAGAAGAACATGACAAGAAGTTTAAAACATCCAAGGAACAGACACAATCAAAACGCTCGGCCTGCTAAACAGGCATAATAATCCTTCTCTGCAATCCTCTACACATGGCGTTGGATAAAAAGAGAGCTCGACGGGCCTCGTGCAGTTTCTCTAGTGACTAGTGAAAAGGCTCTTGGGACATGAAGTTCTGACTCTTATTTATCATATCTGAATCGACTGTAATTTATCATTCAAGTATAATATCAAAATGATACGAGTCACAAGTTTATCTTTAGGAGAATATTAACGCAATTGAGCCAGAAATATAAAACATTTTTGTGCCTGAACAATTAGTGCTTATATTCGCGTAAATACAGTATATTACGTCCTTTAAAAGTTATGAAATAATTTTAAATTTTCATTGTGACATTTCCGATGTACAGAATCCTATTTTCAAGGATTTAACCAATCATATTTCATCCTTTATTTGTTGTCAAGCAGATAAATGTCTAATCAGCCCTGACCCCACCTTCAGATTACAATTTACAGCCTCTTTCACTATTTATTACATTGCGAAGAAGCGTTTTCTTGAAACAGTTTTTGCTGCGTCCACAAGAGCTTTGCTTCATCCAAATTAAAAGTTAGTATTTTAGTGTAAAGTAAATACATTTCTTTGAAGTAACGTAAAAATGTGCTTTGGAGCCAGATGGTGATGAGAAGAGAAGACCTTGTTTCTTGTATTGGCCAATGAGAATGAGGATGTGTTGTATGCATTTTTTTTAAACTCTTTTAAACTTTAAAATAAATCATAAACTAGTTTACATGATCTTCTTCAGTTGTAAGAAGGAGCAATTGAAGCGATTTGCCTGAAAAGGAAACAATAGATGTTTTAATAAGGTAATTATGTAAACAACCATCAATGTGTCTCGTTATGTGAGTAGAGACTCGGCTGCATTTTTACTTTTACTTACTAAAATTCCCATAATGGAAGGTGCTGTTGCTGTCTGTTTGTTAAATGGACCAACTGAGAAGATTTTCTGTTCATTGAAGTCTTTTATAAGGCAACTTACTTGATTAAGTTGTTATTACACCTTGGTGGTCGAGGCACATGGGTTCAGTTCAGATTTTATAATATAATGTTATATACTCTTATACATATTATTATTATTATTAAATAGATTTTATAAAACATAGATATATTATAAATAGGGTCAAAACATGTCCTGCGTGGACTACGTTATGTCCTGTGGGGCGTGAAGTGTAGTGGCTATTCCCCTCATGATGACGCAGTGGCTCATGATAGAGATAAAAACCATCCTTATATAGACCCCCTCCCCATTTGTTTTATTAATTAAACCTTAAATCATTCTCTGACATTTTGAACACACAGCTGGTGACCAGTCAGTGTCAGGCGGCCGAGAAAAAAAAAGACAGAGAATGACAGATCAGAGACAATAAACCAGGTGATTTAGCTAAATAAAACAGTAATTTGCTGTAAAATAATAATCCCTGCGGTGTACTGTACACACCAATACAATCATTATTTGGTGATGAAAATTAATGTAAGTGAAGAAGTTAGTGTGTGTGTGAGTGTGTGTGGGTGGACAAGCAAGAAGAAGAAGAAGAAGAGGAGAGGATCAAGGTCTGTCTGACCTTCAGGTTCCTGATAACATGATCCGTGTTACTGCTCATACCTCTCTCTCTCTCACACACACACACACACACACACACACACACAGCCCAGCGGTCACATGACCTCGGCGTTTAATCTGTGTCTGTGACTCTGAGCATCAGCAGATAAAAGTAAATATCTCCCATGAGCTTCTGAAAGCGCTGACCCACAATCCACAGTGTTCTGTCATGACCACTGAACTCCAGCATCAACCTCTCAGAGACGGAACTCTCCGTTTGACATGGCTGCAGGAGAAATAAAGTGTTTCTGGTCTGATGGAACACACCAACGCAAACAGGGCCACATAAGATCATACACACACACACACTGAAACATCAGGATCAAGAACATCTGCATTGTCATTATTAACCATTAAACATCTGTGTCTCTGGAAAAAGAGGATGATGGGATTCCGGCACTACTCTCTCACTGAGAGATGCTGATTGGCCGGGACACTGCTCTGACATCATCATGTAGATGCTGCTCAGAGACTGATGGGGTCTGATGAGTCTGATGGATTATCTGAGCGAGGGATGATCTGTCTGTAAACGAGTCAGGGAGCAAGTGACAGACGGAGCGTCCGTAAGAGAAATAGAGCAGGACAGGGCAGATGCTTGTGACGCCATCCTCCACATCAGCACATCTCACACCTTCTCAGTCCGGAACCTTCACTGGATACATTAAACCCAGGATTAACCAACATCTTTTTATTATTATTATTATTATTATTATTTTGTGTATGAATGTTTTAGGCTGTATGCTGTTATAGAAATATACCAAATTTACTCAAAATAAGTTCATAGAGAGCAACCGTGTTAGACAGACAGAGAAGACACGGTTCTTCATCACATGAGTCATGTGACAATCCCCACAGACACAGCAGCAACCAATCAACATCAGAATCCCTCTGAATGAACTGAGAATAGAGCATCAAGAGATCTCTCTCTCTCTCTCTTTATTTCTTTCTCTCTCTCTGAGCAGCTGATCCAGGACAGACTCTCCCGTGTGTTTGAGAGCAGACAGTATGTGCAGTGTCTCCGCAAGACCTACAGAGGTTTGAGGAGAATAACACTGATCTCGCTCATCATTGCCAGAACACGGACTCTCATTCACAGCAAACTGACATCAAACGATCTATAGGTTTATTATAACCCCTTTATAAAAATCTTTTAACACGTATATATCCTTCCGAACGCACACACACACACACACACACACACACACTCCCTTATATATTTCTGATGTGTTTACAAATGTAACACATTTACTTTACGAGTAACTTTAACTCAAATTAAGTTTGAAGTTATAATAGTACTTGATTTAATACAATTGAATTATATAAATTATAATAATAGAATTGAACAATATTGACTGCATTGATATTTAATATCATAACACATTTAGATGCATAAATGAAAAGTTGAAAAGGCAGCAGTTTAAAAAATTATGGTTACAGCTGCTAATAGTGATATAATCGGATATATATTGAACACCAGATGTTTACAATGCAACAGCTACAGTAAGTGAAAACTGAACGATGTTCATCTCCCATCTTGACACACACACTCACACGCACGCACAAACACACACACACACACACACACACACACACACACACACACACACTCAGCTGTGTGACCCAGATTTGCCCGCAGGAACATCGGAGCAGATTCTGAGCGTGTTCACGAGGGCACAACAGACGCTCGCGCACACACATTCCCAGAAGCTCGCAGGACCGGGCGCAGCGCGTGCGTGATCGAAGAGCGTCGTTCACGATCATGTGCGTGAATGGAGAGAATCGAGCGCACCTGGATGAGGACGGAGATGAAGCAGAGCGATGAGAGCCAGCGGAGAGCAGAACTCATGTTCGGACGGGAATCGACTGGATCGTTGGTTCCCAGCGTCGCACATCCGAAACAATAGAGCACGATCG
Organism: Paedocypris sp. Pulau Singkep; assembly: GCA_017309775.1. NCBI lineage: Eukaryota > Metazoa > Chordata > Actinopteri > Cypriniformes > Paedocypris > Paedocypris sp. Pulau Singkep. The sequence goes on along the minus strand of MU204381.1, from coordinate 12,517,846 downwards.
AACAGCGATCAGACCTCCGGAGCGAGCCGATCACGCACGAGTCGAGCGTCTGCTGTCAGGGCGATCGCGTTTCGTCCATCTGACGAGGTCTGCGGTTCCGTTGGCGCCGATTCGGGTCTTGGGTTCGGCTCTGCGGGACGGGTGAATGATGGAGACACACGGCTGTGGTGAAGCACAGCAGCGGGGTTCTGTCTCTTGCGATGCGTCTCAAACCCTCCGGCGCTCCCTCAGTAGACAGCAGCACAGACGGCAGACTTAAATGCTCGTGACGCTCAGACGCTGCGCAGTGCGCACACGTACACACAGGGGTTGAGACACGCCCCTCCCCCAACCTTTTCTCCTTCTCTCTCGCCCCGCCCTGAATCTCCGGACACAGACTGAATCTCATCACATGAACAAACCGCTTTACATCATCATTCAAACATCAGCGCGTGTGAAACTCCGAGAACAGTAACATTTAGTTGTACTTCAGTTCCTTTAGTGATCGCACTCATTACTGCTGCTCATTACGCATTATTACTCGTTCACCATTCAACGATCATTACTGACCAAACAGTATTTTCTCAGTTGTTAAATGTGAGTAATGTTGAAATAAGAACATACTGACACAAGACAAATCGACATGATGGGGGAGATTAGCAACAAAAGAGGTTAGGTGAAAACAAATTAAGATAAATGAAAGAGAGCGAGGCCGAAAACAGAGAAAGAAAGCGAGAAAGGAAGTACATTAGATAAGGTCAGACACAAATACAGAGAAAGAAAAGTCTGATGGGGACCGATAAAAATATATCGAGAGACACATAAACAGACATGATTGATGAACAAAACAATATATGAGATAGATGGGGAGTACGAACAGATTAAAATCTAATTAGAAGAGAAAAAGAAGATTCGAGATTCACAAAGATACACACATTTTTACACAAAAATACAGTAAAGAAAAAGATGACAATAGATTTAAAACACAACAGAAGGCGACAAAAACATAGATGAACAAAAGGATTAGCGGACACATACGATAATGAAGGATGAATTGTTAGATGAGAAGAAAGAAAGACAACAGAAGACCAAAATATAGAAGAGAAGCAAGCAGATAAATCATTACATAAAGAGAGAACGACTGGTGGAAATAAGTTAAGAAAAAGATTTGAGTAAAAACAAACGTGAAAAAATGAGAAAAGAGAAGAGGCAGAAAGAGATGGTAAGAGGAATTAGATGAGGAGAGGGACAGGCGGATATTAAAATGGTAAACGAGATAGACAGATAGATCGGAAGATAAAAAGATGAAACATTAACTAAAAGAAAATCATAGAGTAACGAAAACAACATTCAATTGAGTCAAGTTTGTGATTGTGTGAGAAGAGAGAGATGGCGAGAGATGAGCGGGACGCAGGTTTACTTTTACCAGCAACAGAGCAGATTTACCGCTTCTGACCAATCACGTCTCACCTGCCATTGTTATTTCTCTCGCGTAGATAAATGCCGCTGTATGATTGGCTGTGAGCTTCTCCGGGGTGATGGAATGTAGATAAAGGGTTTCCCTGATGAACTTAAGTCTACACCAAAGTCTACACACACACACACACACACACACACACACACACACACACACACACACAGGCTAGTTAATATGCGGCTAAACGACTGGAAAGTTCTGAAAGATCGAGTAGGTTTTAGCAGAATTAATTGTTGTGGTCGGGACCTGCCCTCTCGTGGTTCACAGTAAAACTTTAGCTTCTTTAGTGCAGTTAAAATCCACGTGACCTTCTCCTCCGAGCATAAATCAACAAAACGCGCAGCAACGTGACGTCAGAGAAGAGAAGCCCACGGTTCAGTCCAGACTGTGTAGTCAATGAGTGTGCTGCGCGCGGATGTCCAGCAGGGGTCGGTGCTGATGTGTTAGTGATGTGGGTGTGTGGGCGGAACCTTCAGTCTTAAAACACACACACACATGCACACACACAAACATCATCTGATCCGACTGGAGTCGCTCTCGCGGTGAGTAGATCTCTCTCTTTTTTACCATCACAGCAAGTTTAAAACTGTAAAAATCAGATGCGAGCAATGTACTGTAAGTAAATATGGCATCAGTCACCAGCAGTTTCAGAATTGATTGAGAGAGAGAGAGAAAGAGAGAGGCTGGGAAGATAAACCAGTGTGCATGTTGTGCTGATGTAATCTAGTCTAAATGGGACTGATGTGAGTATCTGGTATTGATGGGCATTGAAGGTCAAAGTGATGGTTCAGTTCTGACCCGGTTCTGTGGCATGTACCAATGTCAGAGATAAAAGTTGTGTGTTTGTGCGTTGGCACTGGAAGTGTGTGTTTGAACAGCTCCAGTGAGCTGAAACATCAGTCGACATCCCGTTCTCACTGCCAAACACACACGTCAAGGTCATGTGACCCCTGCTGCGTGTGTGTCCTGTGCAGAGTGCACCATAAAAGGAGAGTATCGGTGCCCGTGAACTCTCACTGTGCCCGCTCATGGGCATCACAGGTCAGGAGCATCACCCTGATGGGGTCCTGACAACACTTTCACTGGTTCTCAGATGGAGACGGACCGCTGATACTGTCGCCACGGTGATTTCTGTCACATTCCTGATTGGCTCGCTGCATTTCTGTCACCATGGCGAAGACTCCTGAGGTGAAGCTGGTGGTGTTTGGGCGAGCTGGAGTGGGGAAGTCAGGTGAGAGAGTTCATATCTGTCTTATTATCACACGAAATTGAAACACAGTGTCTGTGATGTTTTAAATGATTGAGGAAACAAGCACTCGATTTACGAAGCAGTTTTCATTTCTGCAAGCGTTTTACAAACACACACACACCATGAATGCTTTTACCGTCACCATGACGACCAGATTGTATCCACACTCTGGTGAACTCTGCTGAAAAGCTCAGACGCTTCTGCATGCGCGCACACACACTGACTTGACCCATGCTAGTGAATGCAACGACAATCCACACGGCCGGCCACTGTTATGCAAGCATTAATACTGTTGAGAAAAAGAGCAGTATTAGCAGAGAAAAATCAAGATGAGATTATGAACGCAGATTTGGAGAGAAAAAGAGAAAGACTAAAAAAAATAAGAGAAAGAGGGAGTAATACACACTGGTCTTCAGGGGTTTTGACAGTTGATGATGTCATTTTTTCCTGGTCATTTCTAAAGCCGCAGCTCTTCAGATGCAGATTAACTGCTTCACACACCTCTGAGAGATAGAGAGAGAGAGAGAGCATGGTGGAGCTGTAGAGTGCTCGTTTCAACAGGTGTGTGCGTGTGTGTGTGTGTGTGTGTGATACACAGCACTGTGGGGGTCTCGCAGGTGAGTATTTTGGGCGCTGTGTCTCTGGTGATGTATGCACAGGTTTAGAAAGACGCCGGAGGTTTGAGCTCTAATGAAACAAGATGCCCCTGCTGTTCCGCTCTAGAACACACACACATGATCAATACAAAGTAAACGCTTCACACACACATACACACACGCACACACAAACAAATACACAACTGTGCTCAGGTCCCCGTCTCGGAAGTGAGTCATCTGCTCCCACTCCTCCATTAAAACGCACACACACACACACACACACACACACACACACAGTCTCTGGAGATAAGCTCTAAGATGCTGAACACGCTGAGCATCTGCATCTGAACGTGCCGGAAAGAGCATCCTCTGCTGAAAGGCCTTCTGGGAGACTGCAGAGGTCAGACTGAGGGTGCTGACCTTCACCAACAGGAACTGACTCCAGCTAATGACAACAACAACAGAATGAAGAAGAACTTGTGAAGAGAAACAAGTGACCGATCTGATAAAGTCATAAAAAAAAAACTATTATAACCAATTAACAATCTTTCTTTCTCGTATTCGTTGTCAATAGCGCTGGTCGTCCGGTTCCTGACCAAGCGGTTCATCTGGGAGTATGATCCCACACTTGGTACGACACACACACACACACACACACACACACATTTTTGTTCTGGAATCATGGGGTAGTTAATGGTTTAATGAACTAAAAGTTTAATGCTATTTTCTGCTTCCATTTATATTTCAGATGATAAAGAAATTATTGTGTTTCAAAATAAACATCGGCTTATTTATATCACCACAAAAACACACACGCTCATACATACACAACGCACGCGGCATAACTCCAGCCCATGTGATGTTCACCTGCTCTGTGATTGGTCGATGCACATAAGTTGCTCCTCCTCTCTCACTCTCAACTCTGGTGACCTCTGACCTCTGTAATCAGTGAGAAAGAGGGTAAAGTAACTTAAGAGAAGCCTACACACACACACACACACACACACACACACACACACACACACCCAATTGTTTTTAGGTTAAAACCCATTGGAGAGAAACACTGAATAAACACAGACTGATTCATGCACTGACTCAACTATTTCCTTTAAAGGTTTGAGAGATACATACTACAGCCTCACTGAAAAATCCTGAAGTGAATTACACACACACACACACACACACACACACACACACACACACACTCCTACACTAACACCTTGGTTTTTATATTTACGGCCGAGCACTGCACTGCACTGCAAACACACTCATGTGTGAGGAAGCCTAAACATGTTCTCTCCATCCTTAGAGTCCACGTACAGACATCAGACCACGATTGATGAAGAACCCGTCACCATGGAAATCCTGGACACAGCCGGACAGGTGAACGACAGGGGCGTAAACGTGTGACGTTTAGCTGACGGGTGGTCATGTGACATCTCAGGAGGACGTGCTGCAGCGGGAGGGGCACATGCGCTGGGGTGACGGCTTCCTGCTGGTGTATGACATCACAGACCGCGCAAGCTTCCGCGATCTGCTGCCGCTGAAGGCCCAGCTGGAGGAGGTGAGAAGACAGCCACACCCGCCGCTGGTGCTGCTGGGAAACAAGGCGGATTTGGACCACGGGCGGCAGGTGTCCACGGCCGAGGGCGAGCGGCTGGCGGCGGACATGTCCTGCGCTTTCTACGAGTGCTCGGCGTGCGCGGATCAGGGCGGCGGCGGCGTAGCGGAGGCCTTCCACGAGCTGTGCCGCGAGGTCCGACGCAGACGCGCTGTGCAGGGCAAGACTCGCCGCCGCAGCTCCACCACTCACGTCAAGCAGGCCATCAACAAGATGCTCACCAAGATCAGCAGCTGAACACAGACTTGCTCACCTACAATGGAATGTCTGCTGATGTTATCTCTCTTTCTCTCTGCGCTCACAGTCCTGCGGGTGACAACACACACACACACACTCACACACACACACACCTGTAGGAGAGATGTATAAACAAGATCCTGGCTGTTTTGAGTGGACACTTCTGTGAGGGTTGAGAGAGACAGAGTGTGTCTACGTGTGTGTAAGAGTTATTGGTGTGCGGGAGGATAATTACACACACATGTCTGAGAATAGAACCCACAAACTCCACATCAGCAGCAGGACTTGATCTCCACCCTGCAGCAGCAGGGAGAGAGCCAGCGCATCTAAGCTTAGCATCGGCGCCACTCCACCTGCTGGACACACACACAACAGACACACACACACACACACACACACACACACACAGACTCTCTCTCTCTCGCAGACGCTGTCCTGAAGCCGAAACACATTCCTGAATCACAGACTTTATGAAGCTTCATCACAGCAGCATAAACCCTGAGGAAACACAAGCAAGCACACACCCACACACATACTGCACCCTACAGTGTGCACTAGACAGGGAATGTGTACGTGAGTCTCTTCTGCTCATTAACCAATAGATGAATCGGAATTATTGTGCTTAATAACGTAAAATGCTGAAAGTAAAGTAAACAACTTTGAGTACGCTTTTTGTCGACCCGTGCCTCGTGCAGGACGTACCTGCAGAACTCGCAGCCTTTCTCATCCATCTTTTTCTGCTTCTCCTCGCAAAAGCTCTGCGGCGGTTTCCGTGGATACCAAGGTCCTTGTTTCAAGCTTTATGTCGCATTCTCTGTGGAGACTGAGAGGAGCTAAAACACATGGGAGGCAGTGAATGACTGGTGACGTCATTCTTTCATCTCCGCGCAAACTGTGGATGAACCAGCAGCTGCTGCCGGACCATCAACTTCGTCCACAACGCAAACAGCTTGCGAGAACGTCCCTCACGTGCTGCCCCCTAGTGGCCGAATATATATATATATATATATATATATATATATATATATATATATATATATATATATATATATATATATATATATATTAGGGTTCCCTGTCATGTTAACACGTTAACTCATGCGATTAATAAAATGTGTTTAATCGCGTCAAATTTTATTAACGTCATTAATCGCACTTCCGGTTTTTCCGGCACTTCCGGTTTTTGATATTTCCGGTTTTGCCGTTTTTTCCGGTTTTTGAGTTTCACTTTAAAACCATTCAGTATTATTTGTACAGTTTTTTGCAAAGCTGAAATCACAGCGCAGTTATAGAAAGAATAGAGTGCAATTCAATTATTCACAGTCTCTCAGACGACTTGCGCATGCGCACAGACCATATGTCGTTCCTTTAGATAAAATTGTGTGATGTCTTTTTATCTAGACTAATTATCAGTGCCATACTTTTGCCTCATATTCCAAAATAAATTATTTCTTTTTTAATTATTATGACCGGCTTACCCATTGTTTTCTTTAGTCAAAACGGTATCTTACAGTATTTAAACAAGTGCTTATTTTATGTTGAGTTTACTTTAATTTACAAGTTTACACTTCAATATTCAAAATTACAAGATTCTATACTTGTTCATGTTATTAATAATTGTTAGTACTAAATAATTATTATTAATAAATTATTATTAGGATTATTTGTGATTTCATTGCGATTAATTTGGTTGAGGAAGTGCGATTAACTAGTTAAAAAAATGTAATCGTTTGACAGCCCATATATATATATATATATATATATATATATACGTATATATATATATACACACATACATATTTATACACACACACACATATATATTTACAATGTTTTTATTAATCCCTCAGATAAGAAAAGACGCTAGCCAGTAGATAAACTCGATTAAAACACAACTCTCGACGTTGTATTAAACACTGACACACTTTAATGGTTATTTCAACAGAGACAAAAAAAGTGCAGAAAGAGTTTTTACAGCGAGATCACATAAGCAGCCGCACAAAACATACTTTACAGCAAACACTAACACTACTGACACTACATGCCGAGAGAGGAAAACTCAAGATTTGTTCCGGCCGATGTTGGTGTTTCTGAGTCTCTTAGATGCAAAATCATGCGACACTCTTCACAGTATTAACACTGAAATGTACACACACACACACACACACACACATTTATGGCTTTGCTGCGGGTATTCTGTGCAGTCATAAAAAGATCAAAACAAAACAGAATTGATCCACAGAGTTTGGTCCATTTCATCAAGCCAAATACAAGAATGAGCAACACAACCACTAACAACACAATGACATCAGCACAATCTGCTGATAGATTATGATTCATTTCGAGATAAGTTAAAAACACCTGACAGCATCACACGGCTTCATTCCCTGCAGATTCGCAGACCAACAGGTGATGGCGACGGGGGAGGAAGACAATCCAGCAAAACCTCCTTTATTCTGTGTCTGCGAGCGATTCAGAGGAAGAGACGCCCCTGACAACAAAAGTGTCTCACGACTCGAGCCAGACAGAGAGAGACGGGTGAGAGAGAGAAAGGGTTTAGAGGAGGAGATGAAAGAGAAGGCTAGTCAGTGAAGAGGCTGGCGAAGGACTGGCGTAGGCTGCGAATGGTCTCGGCTTTGGCCTCGTCGTCCGTGACGTTTCCCTTCAGCGTCTCGCTGAAGGTGTTAGTGAGAGACTGAGATTTACTGCAATACACACGCAGAGTGAAATGCAGTTTTAATCCATGACCTAAGTGTGTGTGAGAGAGTTAGTGTGTGTCTGTTTACTTGAGCTGGGGTGGGGTCTTGTGGGAGCTGGGGCCGGTGGAGGGGATTGGTCCAGGCTGGAAGGCCTGGCTGGGTGAGGTGGTGGCAGACCGGGCCCGCTGAGGAGACGCCTGGCCAGACTGAGAGGGAGAACCAGTGGCTGAGCGAGGACCACCTGCAAGAATACACACACACACACACACACACATTAGGGTCATATTGCATACCTGTAAAGCAGAAGATTTTCTGGTCTTCACCTGCAGTGCGGCGGGGTTGAGTCGTCTGAGGCGCTGACGGAGTCTATAGAAACACACAGACGCAGGTAATATTGCACCCAGTATGTGTGGTTATGTGTGTGTGGCACCTTTGAGGTTTCAGATGTCGTCACTCCCAAGAGAGCAAATGCCATTTTATTAACCACCAGATCACAAATCAGCTGACGGTCCTCCTCCACATGCTCACCAATCAGAGGCATGGAGCTGTCCATCACCTGCAAACACACACACACACAAAACATTATTAGCATCGTCATAATCATCATCTGGCACATACACACACTGTCAACATCAAAATCTTAATAATAATACAATAAATAAAAATACAAAAAACAAAATACATAATAATTCAATCCCATTAAAAATAGAACTGGCTAGGTATTTCTATTTACTGTCACTTGTTTTACAATAATTGTAACAATTATTTGTTATTTCGTCTGTGAAACACTGCAGGTATAGCATGTTGCCACAGGGAGGAGCTAGTGCCTTACACACACACATACGCGCAGGCGCACACACACACACACACATACAAGCTTAGTAATCATCAAGATCTGTACAAGAATAGATATTTACAAATTATGAATATCGGTAATCATTCCCATGAATAAAAAACCAAACACACACACACCTCAATGATGTAGTCATTGCCGTCTTTCCCATGCACAGCTTTAACTGCACAGATGTCGAGACCACCAAACATCTCAGCGCACGAGTCCACCCATACGCGATACCTGTGCACAAGCAACACACGTCACCTGACTGAACCCGTTAGCCAATCAGCTGCCAAATCACCTGTCAGTCATGGCAATCTGCTCCAGCATGGCAGAGCCGGTATTTGCCTTCCAGTTCCCGGAGATGGACGTTCTCCTGAAACAGACACATCAATTGGTCGGAAAGCTTCTTGTTTTCACACACACACACACACACACACACACAAACAGCAGCAGGGTTTTTACATGTAGGCCTTGTAGTTGCTGCCAATCTTCTGGATACGAATGTCGTACTTGGAATCAACAAAGGGTTCGGCAGTGGCGTAGGTCTTGGCGATGGCCACAACACTGGTGAGGTCCTGGAAGTCACTAGCACTCTCCACCTTAATCTAAACACACACACACACACACACACACACACAGATCCTTTCCTGTCACACAGAACTGAACACACACACACACCGCCCGCTAAGAGCAGCTATGGGTCAAAATAAAACAACACACATTAATACACGTCCTTCAATGTGGCTGAAACATGAACGTGTACCTCTGGAACATTCTCCCAAGGAAAATGTTTTAATTCCTCTCCCGTCACCCACCCTTCAGAGACCATGGGTAAGACATTATTAAAGGCCTCCACCCAAACACACAAACACACACACACACACACACACACACACACAGTACCTTTCCCATGCCGGCATGGGCGTGTCCCATCTTCAGGACTGCTGGGAACGTGGCTGTGGGCAGCTGGAGAAAGAGGGAAACAGTGATGGGTAAGTGATGTGGGTTTCATCAGGACTGAGGAATTCTGGGAAATGAATTTGAGAGACCGCAGGCTCTGTGTGTAGAGTGTATTTAGTGTGTATTCACCTCTTACAACTACACAAACATTGAGTCAGTCCTCAACGCTGCACTGTGAGATTCCGGCACGGCAGACGATCGTGTGTGTGTGTGTGTGTGCGTATGAGGTTTGTGATCAGACATGAACATGAGGGAAGTCACGCTTATTTTAACCTCACAGCAAGCAGGAAGCCCCTGTGGCTTGACCAATCAAATGACATCATCTTCTCAACATCCACACAAAATTTTCTTTCCACACACCCATTTTCCGGGTCAAATAAATGCAGTTGTAGAGAAAAGAACCTCTGAACCTAAGCAGAGCAGTGACTCACTGGTCTGAAGCTCCCTCTGACCTTTAACCTCTACTGAGCTGTTTGCAGACCGTTCGAGGAGATTTCCGGATTCGTCACTGGTCTGAGGGGAACTGAACATCTACCTCATCTGCACAACCCCAGAATCCTCTCTGTGACTCACGCCTAAACACAAACATTCACACTCATGTACAGAAGCGGATCCGAGTCACACGAGAGGATGAAGATTGTCCCGCAGCAGCACAATCCTGCTAAAGACGTCAGCGAGTGGAGATTCCGACACTCGCCCTGAGACAGACAAAGACACTGTGGTTTAGATATTTACAGTTTAGGTGAATCAACACTAAACAAACACATGGACATTCAATTGTTTAATGCTTTGTTCAAATGTATTTATTGGCATGTTATTCCGGTGCTATCTCGGTTTTCAGGTGAAACTGGCTTTGGAAAACAGACATTAAATCCAGAGTGTGTTTCCGACCTCTGGCCCAGAGTTGCTGAGATATGCCCCAGTTCCCTGTGACCCAGAAATGGAGTAAGTGGTAAAAACAGGATGGATGGACGAATTCTTCTCTGTTTTCTGACCTGAATGCTTACATTTTTACTGTAATTGTACTTTAATGAATCTCTGTGTGTGTTTTATGTGCATGGTGACCAAGTCCTGAATGGCACCTTTAAATAAAATGTAAAAATAAAATAAAGATTAAGTAAACATTACAGACAAACTATCCAAGAACATAAGTAAGACTCTTTACATCAGTATGAATTTATCACATTAAAACTGATTTTGGGTTGTTTTCGGGACTTGGTTTGACAATTTTATTTTGAAATGTCCTCACGTTAGTTTTGTTTACTTCCTGGTGTTAGATAGTCCTTGTGTTTTCCTGATCAGCTGTTTTTTGTTTACTACTTGGTGTGATCATCATTCCCAACTGTCTCTTGTTTAATTAATCGCGATCGCGTTAATTGTTTCGTTGCAGTGTCGCTGCCCGTCGTTGTCGTGTCATTATGTTTTATATTTATTTCTCACTCCATGCACATTGTCTTTGTCAGGTCGTTAGATGTATTGGTTGTCTTGCCATCAAGTTCGTGTCCTGTCTTGCTTAAAATTATTGTTGCCCTGTACAGTTTTTGTTTTCTTAAGGCTTGTCATTTTCTTAGTACTTTGTTATCATTTTTGGATTAAACCCTTTATTTTTTCATCATTAACCCCTTGCATCCCAGTCTCACACGACATTCATAAAGGATTGTTTATTCTGCAGGGGAGAGTAACCCAATCAGCACACACGGATCCGGAACATCACCTCTCAGACATTTGCCATGTAATGAAACATTCCAGCTCCACAAAAGATCTACACAACAACCCCTCTGTACACGGTTCAGCGTTAATCTCGTCAAGAAGCTGACACAATCACAACCAAACAGCACAAGACGACAAATCACTCACCCAGACCTGTATAAAGCAATTATAAAAAAAAGTTTAGGAATTTGTACAAAAATTTAGTTTTTCAAATTTAAAAGATCTTTTCCACCACATTTAATAAAACACGACACCACAGTGTTCAGGCGAGTTCAGAAACAGCGAGGAACACGAGTTAAATGTCCCATTCATACTTGCTCAAAGCTCTCAAATTGGCGTCTGCGCGTGCTGCTATTATTAGTTTTCCATATTTTTGAGAACAGCGCCTCGGTTTTTGCATGGAATGCAGATGAAAAGTGAGTCACTGGTGTATTTCGGTTGGTTTCGATACACGAACCGCATATAATTATGAAATGTTATTCATGAACATCTGCTCCTTCAGCAAACCTACTCCACTGCTTTTCCACATTACACTTAATTTTCCACCTCAAGTTTGCTGCCTCACACTGGAAACGCTAAAGACTTAAACAAATAAAAAACAACTTCAAAGAATGACAAAAAGAGCATTTCTGAAGTCACTTTCATTACGTCAAGCGTCTGTAATGCGTCTGCGATGTGGCTATTGGGCGACGCTGCGTGATACGTCACCGCCGGGGAACTATATGTACAGCGCGTGTAACGGACGTTGACAGCAGTGTGCACGAGACACGCTCGAGCTTGACAGATAAACAGTGGAAGCAGACGCATCGTTTGGAAAATGAAGCCGTGTGTTGCGCTGCTCTTCGTCCTGTTCTCTCTCTTCTGCCTCATCGATCAACGCGCGGACGCGTGCTCGTGCGGGATGTTGCATCCGCAGGACGCGTACTGCCACTCCGACATCGGTAAGAAACCACAAGTGTGTGTGGAACTGCGATTGGAATCATGTGAGAACCTATAACGACTGCATCAGTTCTCTGTTATCAGATAGGAGTGTACGTGCGCGCGCGATCTCGGTATTTAGAGAGAGCGCAACAATGTTATATAACGGTGTGTTTATTCTGAAGAACAGCGCGCGCATTAAAGTGGCACGAGCGCTACATTTACAATGTTTGTTATTCTAACGCGCCGCTTTAGTGGGGTTTTTTTTTTTTGGGGGGGGGGGGGGGGGGGGTGTATAAAAGGGCTTTTTTTTTGTCAAAAATGGCAATACAATGACGGCTAAGAACGTCACATTGGAGATTTACATTCAGGGCGACAAGCGAAAAGTTTTGCGCAGTTTCAGCGATGACGAAAGAGTTTGCAAAAATTTCAACGGCTTAATAGCAAAGAGAGCACCAAATTGTATGTAGGACAAAACACCAACTTAACAAGCTTAGTAAACAATTTTAACATTTTACATTTGTCTTTAAATGGGTCTAATGGAGATTATGGGATGTGGTGCTGATGATAAAATGAGGATCACTGCATCACCCCAGAATAGACCTGAACATCAGTATTTATACCACAGTATTTATTTTAAAAGATGATTTAAATTTATAAAACTAGCAACTTATCACAGAATTTAATTAAACAGTACAGCCATTGAATAAATAATATTTAAAAATACAGTATTAAATAAATGTATAAAACATTCTAAAGTTTTCTTTTCTTATTTAATTGTAGAGCTCAAGAAAAGCCTGCTAGACAGAACTATGTATTTCTCACAAACTACCTAATCCAACCCAGCATCATCTGTCCACATTTACTGAAGGCGCACATTCTTAGTAGATGATGTGTAATGGCTCAGTTCACCTGGCTTACACATTTCTCCAATCCAATTGTTCATTAATCACGAAAAACCTCAAGTTTCACTGGAAAATGCTTCACATTTCCGAGGTGAAACGGTCCGTGACGTGACTTTCATGTTGACCATAAGATGTTCTCGCGGAAGCTAACAAGTCAAGTGCTTCACATCCGAGATGAAGGGTCGGCCCATGGCGACGGCCACTGAACCTCCAAGGGGCGAGCAACTCCAAATCATATAATGGTGAGCGAGTGCTGAGAGGAAATCTGAGCCTGTGGTGTGTTGAAGAAGACACTTCTGACCCGCATACTGATGATGTGCCTGTGGATAAACTAGATATTGAGATGTCCCATAAAATGTGACTCAGGCTTTGTGCTGCATTCACGCCGTATGAAAGGCTAATGCTGAATCTATTGTGAGCGAGTGTGAATCGGTGGCAGGATGCCAGGCAAGCAGATTTCCAGCAGAACTACAGCGTGTGGCGCCATGTGTAACATACTCTGAAGGGCATCAGACTGGTGTGTGTGTGTGGTACCTCCCGGACGTCTGGAGGCGGCGGAGGGTTCGACTCTTTCATTTCACTTCAAAGCATCGGAGGATGAGTCACACTGTAATCAGCTCACAGATGAGTCACACATGTGCGGAGGAAAACTCAGTCCGAATCTTTCCCTACCAGTCCGACTCGGACATTCCTGCTCCGGGGCAGCGGACGGCTCTGGCAGGGGTGAGACTGTGTAAACTTCAGCCACAGGAGGAACCCTGTGGATCTGTTTGGCAGGAGCCTGAAGGCCATTAAAATGCGCAGCACTGAAGGCCTTTCAGGCTGGAGATTGGTGTTTGGCCCCTGAAACGTCACCTCTCGCCAAACAGCCACTCCTGAGTTTGACTCTCAACTGACCTGAACAACACTCCACAGAGTCCACAATCAGATCACTAGAGTGAGAGATCACTAGTGGGACCGAGGTATTAGTGATCAGTTGAAACGTGAGCATCATATCAATAATGGATCTACTGTAACACATTCGACTCTATCTCTCGCCAAACCCAGTCGGGTTGAATTTGTATGTGGCACTTGGGAGGGCCAGTCTCAGGCTTCATCTATCATTCACAGGGGTCACGCGGCCCTAAAGAGGCCAGAGCGGCTGGACGGGGGGTCCGGCAACTTCAGGTCACACAGAGAGACTTCTAGAAGTGGATTGCAGAAGCATTTGAAGTCCATGACAGATCAGAAGACAACCTGAGCTGTGTTATAAACCTGCCAACAGCATAGGCTTAAGCTCTGAACGCTAAGCTGCTGCCAGAAAGAACCTTCAGTCACATGAGAAACCTGTGAATGTCCGCCCATTCACAGAAAGAGAGAGGCAGGAGAGAGAGAGGAGAGAGATAGAGAGAGGATGAAGAAGAAGTGCGAGAGAGAAACAAAGGGAGATAGAGAGAGAGAGAGAGAGATAGATAGGGAGAGTGGGGAGCGAGAAAGAGTAACAGAGAGAGAGGAGGTGAAAGACAGTAACAGAGAAAGAGAGGGTGAGGAAGAGAAAGAGAATGTGAGAGAAATAGAGAGTGAGAAAGAGGGAGAGAAAAAAAAGTTGTAGAGAGAGAGGGTGAGAGACACAGATAGAGAGAATGAGAGGCCGAGAGTGTGGGAAAGAGTGAGATAGATAGAGAGTGAGAAAGAGAAATAGAAAGAAAGATAGAGATGACGAGGACGAGCAAGCGATAGAGAGATAGTAGGAGATGACGTTTCCTCTAAGCTGTTCACTTGGAAAAAAATGGTAGAAGATGCTGGAACTTTCTTCTAGAGTAGCTCTCTTTCTTTCTCTCTCTCTCTCTCTCTCTCTCTCTCTCTCTCTCTCTCTCTCTCTCTTGCTTCGTCTGTTTTATTAGTCTGAGGAATCTGAGCCTCAAAGAATCTCAGGGAGGAAATTCCAACAGTGAAAGATAACAAACATTCCAGCGTCACCTCCCTCCCTCCCTTTCTCTCTCTTGGCCGGGCGAGCAGGTGAACTGCTATTTTTCTTGAGTCTGGAGATTGGGAGGGCTGCAAATGGGGCGTCGCTCGCGATGGCGGCTCACACAATGAATCGTCTCATGTTTAGACATTCTGATGGATCCGACACCAGCTCCGCGGCTCCTGCTGGGCATCACGGGGTGGGACACTTCATACGTGGCCTGGTTCAGCGGTCTCTGGGGATGAAATCTACTTCCTTAACTCAAACAGCAACAAGACCGAATTAGCACACATGCTCTACACACACAAATATTTGATTATCGTGCTTGACAGGTTAATGCGTGCAAGATGAGCTGATGCTCCTAATGTGACAGGAAGTGAGCATCTTTAACTTGTGCGTTTGCTTTTGCAGTGGTCCGAGTTAAAATCGTGGGGAAAAAAATGCTGCACGACGGACCGTTCGGAATGCTGCGATACACCGTCAAGCAGATGAAGGTGAGAGTTACACACTCACACACACACACACACACACGCACGACAGGAAGTGAGCTGGAGCAGATACGAATGAGTGGAAGATGGAGCTGATGTCTGCAGAAGTGTGTGTGTGTGTGTGTGTAACCACTGATCCAGACTAAACACAGAAACACACGCTCACATTCAGAAGCTGAAGTTTGATGATCTATTCTGAGACTTCCTGTTCCAACAACAAACATGGAGCTCAGTGTTTATGGAACACTCGATTTTCTTTCCCCCCTCTCCTTCTAGATGTACAAGGGCTTTGAAAAGATGCAGCAAGTTCAATACATCTACACGCACGAGCACGAGAGTATGTGCGGCGTCAAGTTTGACATCAACAAGTACCAGTATCTCGTCACAGGTGATTACAACACTCACCACCTCCTGCTCAACACACAGCTCTCTCTTAATAGATTTTGCTAAGCGTAAAAATAAAAACATACCAATGTTTTATACAGTCATATTTTTATATCAGTTTACTGTACAGTATATAAAATACATTAGTTTGAAAGACGGTACATGTTTATATCAGTTATGATTCATATTTATATAAGTTTGTTTTCATATTTCTCGTCATTTCAGAGTCATATTTTCATATCAGATATCTAAATATATTATCAGATTCATATCTGATATAGTATATCAGTTCAGATTCATTTTTTTTAGATCAGTTCAGGTTCATGTTTTTACATCCGTTCATAATCATTCTTATCAGCTCAAATTCATGTTTTTACCTCAGTTCGGATTCATTTTTATCAGTTCAGATTCATTTTTTTCTATATCAGTTCAGGTTCATATTTTTATATCAGTTCAGATTCATATTTTTTCATCAGTATAAATACATTTTTATCATTTGTTTTATCAATTGTTTTTTTTCGTCAGCTAAGTTTCATGTTTTTTCATCAGTTGATATTTTTATAGAAATTCAGATTCACATTTTAGATCAGATGAGATTTTATATTGGTTCAGCTGATAACTAACCAGTGTACTAGTACTAGTAGAGCCGGGCGGCAGAAAAAGAGCAACACACCTGTCACAGAGGTCACGACGGTCAAAATCCGGCTCTAGGTGATAAACCACAGAAGATAAATATAGTGTTCAGTTAACCGTGCGGCTAACCAGTTAACCCACCCGCACAGCAGGAGATTCTTTTCTTTTTTAAAACACACTGGCTGATATTTCATCCTCCCGTTTAACGAGACTTTCCCTTCTACCGCACATGGGTTTCTGGGTAATTCTGAGGTGTGAAGGGTCAGTGTATTTCAGAAAGTGACATCACGGGTGTTCTTGCAGGCCGTATTCATGACGGAATGGTCTTCACCGGACTGTGCGATTTTAACGAGAGGTGGGAACGTCTGTCCCTGGGCCAAAAGAAGGGCATCAACCACCGCTACCAGCTGGGCTGCAACTGCAGGGTGAGTGAGGCTTCCCACAATGCACCAGTGCTCATCATTCACCGGTCCAGATGATGGTCACAAGACAGGGAAATAATCGCCCAGGTCGATCAACAAAGCTCGTTGTCAGGAAGCGAGGGATCACGGGAAGGGCGAACGCGTTTGTTTAAGTGACTGACCTACTATTTTTAGAAACACATGAAAGAAACACAGAAGATCCAGACCACCCGGACGCTCGCTGTTAAACATCAAGTTCAAACGAAAATAAACCCAGCAAACCCTCACCCACACCTGCCGCGCCAATCCAAACACTCACAACACGAGGGTACTCACCCATCCAGTTGGAACCTCCGTAGAGGAACGTTACGCAACCGGTTGAGTTCAATATACGGTGGTACCTCGACTTACAAATGTCTCTAGTTACGAAGCAAGTCTTGGAGTTACGAAGTACGTCTTTGAGTCAATATTGTCTCTCATTACGAAATAGTTTGACAATACGACAGGTCGAATGGTGTAGGGTTAAGCAAGTCTTTTTCTTACCGCTAGCATGCAGGGAGATTTCTGTGGAGAGGAGGAGATGGGCAAAAGCAGTGCTCTTTTAAGTTCATTAGTTTTAAGTGAGATTTATTTAAGCGTATACTGTTACACGCTGGTGTAACGAATGCTACAACAAATGAACAATATACAAGCGTTTTATTCAATGCTCCTCTCCTACTCATTGTTAGTCGTTTGTATAGCCACTCGACCTGAAAGGTAAATAAACTGATTTTTTTTTGTCACACAGTACTCATTTCTAATGTTTTTTTCTTCCAATAACATGGAAGAAACATGCAATTTTGTAACATGTATTTTTTTTAACTGTTATTACTAAATATTTAATCATTTATTAAAAAAAAAATGGGCTTGGATCGGATTACGGCATTTACATATTAATTGCATCTCTATTTACAAAATGTCCATCTTATGAAACTACTCTCGTATCACTACCACTGAGACATTGGACACATGAACGCTGACGATTTCTGAATTAGCCTCCTGAATTAGCCACTTTGGCTAACAGCCGGTTTAGCATCCAAAATAGAAGGCAGAAATGAGCCCTGCACATTCTCTTTCAGCAGGTAATGAGGTTTGTGGTGTTGGGTTGTCTCACTCTCACCTGCTGTTCCTTCTCCACAGATCAAGCCGTGCTACTCTCTGCCCTGCTTCGTCACCTCCAAGAACGAGTGTTTGTGGACGGACATGCTGTCTCACTTCGGCTATCCGGGGTTCCAGTCCCACAACTATGCCTGCATCCAGCAGAAGGAGGGCTACTGCAGCTGGTACCGAGGGACCACCACCCGCCACAAAATAACCATCAACACCACCGACCCCTGAGCTTCACCCAGCCCAGCAAGACACACAGCACTTCCCCCATCTAGCTGAAGAACCGCACACACACACAGCATCATTCTATCTATCGTGTCATCTTCTGCAGCAACAGTCGAAAGCAACAATCTTATTTTTATACCAATATTGTTATTGGTATATACTCAGTCTTCGTTTTGAGTCAATTTAACCCAATCGCAGAAAAAACCCTCCCTGGAATCAGACGTGATTTATAAGCGTCATAACCCATGAGCAGCCGCCGTAATGAACACACAACACTGCTGATTGTTGTCTTTTTGGCTGTGGCACACACACACACACACACACACACACACGTATCTCATTATCCTCGGCTGATGGTTGAGATGTATTCGGCACAGACACAGAAGCTTCCGTTATTCTGACGCGTGGGAGCCACTGAATGGTCTGTATATTGTGATATAAGCTACGAGTATGTGACTGAAACTCTGCTAGTATTTTTGTAGGACTTTACCAGGTGATAAATCTTAGATGAAGCAATGTATCTAGACCTGTATGATTTATACCAGCCTGTGCTGTTTTTCTCCCTCATTATCGCCTTTTATTTAACTGTCCGTGAGATGAAACTTATAGGCGTTCACTGCCAAACCAGCAACCGACGAAGCTGGTTTGAATATTAAAGTGTTTCGTTCATTTCAGATGAATTTCTACTTTTGTAAAAAGTCATCCGATTCCTGATTCATTCCTCAGTTAGAGGCGAGGACAAGCTTTAGTCTCCTGCTCCTGTAAATACTGTCTGTTTAACACACAGTCGTCCTGCTCACCACACACACACACACACACACACTGGGGTTTGTGTAGTGTGTGTATGTGTGTGTGTGGGATTCCGAAAGACCATTTTGTTCTCCTTTAGAGGCTTTCATGAATGTTTGGATTTTCTGTGTTTTATATTTTTATAATAAATCCAGTGAAAAGCCGGTGTGACTCACCATCTGTGTGTGGTTGGGGAAGAAGCTCTGCTCATTTAGAGGAAACTTCTCACGACCCAGGGTCTGGTACAGCTTGATCATGTGAGAAAACTGTAACGCAAACACATCCACGCATCACTTCCTGTACGCACTCATTCGACTGAAAAAGTCAGTGGCTTTGATCTTACACCCCCTTTCAACAGCCAATCAGATCCTGCCCTACTTCTTTCATTAGCGGAGAAAACAACATCACATGACTGTTAAAAAGAAGCAGCCTGACGCACCACCCAGGGTTTATTGCAGAAGTTGTAGATGGAGAAGAGGGAGTTGACGCTTGAAACGCCGCCATACTGCAGACCAATCACGAGGCTCCTGAAGTCCTCGCCCGGGGTCATGCTGAAAGCGTGTTGGCGAATCAGGACGAAATCTGGCTTGAACGATCTGAGCAGAAGAGGGGGAAATTAATGAGAAGAAAGGGGCAAAAGCCTGGAAGGAGGCCGGTGCATATTTAAAGGCAGCTTGTGTGATTGGCTGGTGTGGGTCACATGACCAGGCTGATGATGTTGATTACTGAGCAAATGTGCGGCGGGAGAAAACAGAAGCCGAGTGTTTGGGAAAACACAGGAATGTGCAACACATGTCGGGTTGGAGCGCAGCAGCTGCACAATCACATCAGGGGCTCGTCCACACACGCGCCAATCACAACGGAAAGCACTTCCTGTTAGAAGAACCTCGGCACATGTCTAAACCATCTTTAGCTTCATTTACTAGCAACATTCTTACCAGTCATGTAATCGGTGACATGCAGAGGTGTAAAGAGAAGCTGAAAACCACAATTGAGTAAATGCACAGATACCTTAATGTAAAAAATATTCCATTACAAGTTACAAGTCGCCAATTCCAAGAAGACTTGAGTAAAAGTCTTAAAGTATCCAATTTTTATCGAACTTGAGTACTCGCACTGAATGCTGGTTCTGTTTCCTATAGAAATGAAATCGAACACCTCAATGTTTCAAAACGGCAGAACAAAATAGAGGATGAACAAAGTCAGTTCAGGTGATTTAGCTACAAACAATCCAGATGGTGATATCACCTCATCCGCTCAAGAAATTAGCGGCGGTGAGAAAAAGATGCCGATTTTTCGCACACAATCACAATGTTACGAGTAACGTAAGCGTCAGATGTTCAATCACAAGTGTAGTCAAGTAGAAAGAAAAATATGTTTACATTTCTGATACTCAGTAGAAGCACAAAGTAGCAAAACAATACGTTTTTAACTGTTTTTATTGTTTTTATTTGTTTTATATCTTATCTATTTTATTTTTGTGTACAGCACTTTGACCAACTTTGTTGATTTTTAGGTGCTTTATAAATATATTTTATTGATAAATAAAATACATATAAAATGTACATTTACTCAAGTACTTTACATCTCTGGTGACATGTGCCTACAATAGAGTCTATCTCCACAGTTACTTTTAAAGTATGCCAATGAGGTGTTAGCTTGTATAATAATGTCATCGGGTGTTATCGAACTGGTGTGTTCTGGAATCAGTACCTGACCACTTTAGTTCCTCCTCTAGTGACTTGCATGTCGACCGCACAGCCGGAGGAGACGCTCGACGACACGTTTATCTCTGCAAACTCTGCCTGCAGACACACAACACTCGGTTTTACAGCAGCACACAAACGAAAACGTTTTCCTGAGTGTTTGTGTGTGGAATGGTAGATTTTTACATATACAATTCAGTGTATTACTGTATGTCACTTGTGGGGACCGTTAACTAGGCCTCACAACTTTCAAGTTTGAGGGTCATGATGGGATTTTCAGGCTGAGAATTGAGTTTTGGGTATGATTAGGGTAGAGATGATGGGGATGGGGAATATTTTTTTGGCTGTGGTTAGTGCGAACGAGATATACACACAAGCTGAATGATGAATTGCCACAAGTTACACAAAATCCTAGTTTTCCATCGGGATGAGACCCAGCCGTCACAAACATCACCAACAGGAAATGGTCGTGCCACTGACAGACGCAGCCTGAGGTGCAAAGGGCTTCACAGGAACAGCATTCTGTCAGGCAGCTTCTGTGCGGAATCCTTCCCTGACACAGAACTGGCGCATCGTCACCATCCCTGGAACCGGGCCAGCTTCTGGCTGCCATGGCAACAGGCCCGGCAACTCATTCAGAGCCTATTCGGACATGGAAAATCCAGAGATCTGCAGATCGGAGGACCAGTGACCAGCTACAAACAGCTGTTTCACAGACACATGAAGCTGATGCTGGATGTAAACCTGTCTTCCGTGATTGATTGAGTGATCGATTGATGGAATAACGAAACCCTGAAATCTTCCCCGACAGACTTCACGCTCAGTCAAGACCCTTCAACCAGGACAAATACACGATAACTGCCGGTCTGTTGATGCACAATGCAGCCAAAAACATGCACAAACGCCACCACAGTTTTTGACAATATGACATCACAACATTGTCACACGCACGCACACACACACACACACACACACACACACACACACACACACACACACACACCATACTAGTATAATTAAGTCATCGAGTTGAAATATTTTCTGGTGACACACACGGTGAAGAGAAAGCATCTGACGCACCTGCTCCACACGGATCTCGTACTCGCCGTTCAGCTTCCTTCCTCTGAAGTACTTCATCCTGGGGGAGAGAGAGAGAGAGAGAGAGAGCATCCTTAACCTTCACAATCACACCTTTTTCTCTCACACGCGGAGGTGTGTGTGTGTGTGTGTGGGACATGAAATAACATGAAAATGAGTTTGGACTCCAGCTGTATGTCCCATTTTCGAGCAGCAGTGCTGGGAAACCATTGGCAGTGTCTGTCGGTCGCCCAGTGACTCTGTCCCTGGCCTCAGGAATGCCCAAAAGCAAACAGAGGAAGAGAAAAAGCAAGCGGCAGACCTCAGCACTCTCAGAAGAGTCGGAGAATCAGACAGAGCCTGCAGAAATCTGAGCCCTGATCTCGTCACATGTCATGAAGTTTGGAGGGAGAACCCAACGCAATTTGTGCCAAACGCTGAGGTTCCAAAACTTTTCATCCATTCATTTGTTTAAGCTCAAGGTGGTTACATACTTCAAAAATTCTAATTCAAATTTGGTTTGTCACACACACATATGTGCATGGTATGACATGTAGTGAAATGCTTTTTTTTTTTTCTATCGTCCAACATTTAAACATGGGTGCAGGAAAGAATGCAAAGTAAACATAATTTGGAATTGAAATTGAATGTAGTGCACGACAACGTAGGGGATGCAATAAAAAGGAAAATAAAATAAACAAGTAGCAAAACAATTAAATAAAAAAAATTAAAATACAAAAACTGGTATGTTGAGGTAAGTAGCTAAAGTGTAAAGTGACCAAACAGTGTCATTGTAAGTATAAAGTGGAAAAAGTACACTTAATAAAAAAAAAGAATAAATAAAAAAAGAATACTTTTAAAAATTATTTTCTTTAAAACCTGGTTGAACTTTAAATGTATTATATTAATCTGTGCACATAACAAGTGTCTAGCGCCCCCTGCTGACTCATTCTGAGCGTTCGCTTGCCCTCTAGTGGCTAACAGAGTAATTGCACCAGTCGAAGAGATACACAAACTCAAAGAATAAACCTCACCATTGGATTCACTCACCATCATTAGAAACATTTAAGTTTATCAACCAGGGAACCCACGCTCACTCACCAGTCTGTATGGGGGTCGTCAATAATCAGCAGGACTTTAGGTTTGCGAACGACTGGTTTTGCTGGTGCAGTAGAAGTGGCTTCGGCGTGAGCAGCCGCTTTGGCCTGAACAGCGCTGGCGATCTGAGCTGTCTTCACCACGCTGGAGAATGAGCTGAGGAAGCCTCCAGAAGAGCCTGATGCGGCAGGCGTCTGCTGCTGGACCGGAGTCTGACGGCGCTCTGTGGCCGGCGAAGCTGGAGAACTGGTGGAGCTGGACGATCTCTGCATGTCCATCATGTAGCCATTTGGCAGGTTGGCCACAAAGCTGCTATCGGACAGGCGTCTGCGCAGGTAATTCATGATGGTGTCTGTGATTTGTCTGAAAGAGAGGCCGAATTGGAGTAATAATGGAGAGAGATATTGTGTCACCCTGTGTCACACGCCTAAAACATTGATAAGAGAAGAAGGCAAGGGATTAACTCGTGTTTTCCTAGTTAACTCACTAGTTTCCCGCCTGTTATCCTTCACTTTGAGATATTAAGCATACTTTGAAGTGATGAATCTGCTTTAGATTTCTGACCGATGTGATTCAGATGAGAGAGAGAGAGAGAGAGAGAGAGAGAGAGAGAGAGGAAGAACAAGATAGAAAGTGGGTGAGAGAGAGACATAAAGCAAAAGAGTGAGAGAGAGAAGGTGGGCGAGATAGAAACAGAGAGAGCAAGAAAGTGTGAGAGAAAGTGTGGGAGAGAAACGGACAGAGTGAGAGAGAGTGAGAGAGAGAGAGAGAGAGAGAGAGAGAGAGAGAGAGAGACGCACACACACACACACAAACAAACAAACAAAAAAATAAACACACAGATGTGTGAAAAAGAAAGATGGAGAGAGAGAAAGGGAGCAAGAAAGTGGATGAAAGAGACAAGATGGTGGGGTAGTTAGAAGAGAGATAAGAGGGTTAGGGTTACACACACACACTCACACACACACACACACACACACAGAGAGAGCAGGAATGTGTGAAAAAGAAACATGGAGAGAGAGAGAAGCAAGAAAGCAGGTGAGCAATAGAAGGACACGAAAGAAAGAGAGAGAGAGAGAGAGAGAGAGAGAGAGAGAGAGAGAGAGAGAGAGAGAGAGAGACAGACAGACAGACAGAAAGCCTGTCTGAAAAAGAAAGATGAAGAGAGAGAAAGAGAGAGACAGAGAGAGAGAGAGAGAGAGAGAGAGAGAGAGAGAGAGAGAGAGAGTGGGTGAAGAGAGACAGCAAGAAAGTGTGAGAGAAAAAGTGGGCGAGAGAGAGAAAGAAAGAAAGTGGGCCGTCAGGAGTTTTGTTAACCAGCTAGCAGGTGGTCTGTGAATCGAATAAAGAATCTGATAGAAACAAACAGCAGTGCCAGTGCTCGGATCTCAGCAGTTTCCCATCATCCTCTGCTGCAGTAAGGACACCTGAAGATCCAGTCCAGCTCACACAGCGGAGGACATGCAGAGATTCCAAGAGCTGCAGACCATCAGGATCATGAAAGTCATAGGAAGCCAAATATCCGTCGCTTAGCAACAGCCTCCCAATTTAGGATCTGAGACTCACACACCCGGACACAACCACCAATGAGTTCAAATTAACTCGCCAACAGATAAAACAATCCACTGTTGACTGTCACGTTACCCTCAGCTGCAAAAACATAACTACAGTAGCATTACTGTCTCTCATATCAGTATTATTTACTCATTTCATTGTCATGCGCATACAGTAACAATTCCTCTGAAATGAATTAGATTGACACTAATTGACAATAAAAGTGATTGAATTTTGTAATAATAATAATTATTATAATAATGATGATGAAATGTACATTGCAAAATAATAGGTTAAACCTAGTAACGTACAGCTAACTTGTCTGACGTATTTCTTCTGTTGCACGTGGATTCTAACGAGAAGTGGATGACGTCACGGCACCGGACAGCGCGGTGCAGGTAAACCCCGCTCATGCGCAGTGCAAAGAGATATCCATCACTGTGTGTAAAAGCAGCGGGAAATAAAACCACAGCGCGTCTCACACAGACACGGAGCTAATAATTAATAACACTGCTGGTTTATCCGGATGGATAATTGAGGAATGGTAAGTTTAAAAAGCTGTAAGGCTCGAGTGTCAGAACAGATCGATGTGATGTGATGGGATTCCCTTCCAGAGAACAATATCAGTTTCATTTAATACAACATTACTGTGTGTGTACACATGGCCGCTGCAGCATGGTTTAATGATATTAACACTATACTGATTTTACTCGTGAAACAGAAACACATAGATCCACCCATCAAATACCAGAGGGGAAACACATTTCAATCATTTTTCATCTTCCCGTCATGCCTTAATAATCAATATACGCATTGGACCTTTATAAAAACCTCGTGCTAAAAGCGAAAGAAATCCCAACGTAATAAGTATGAGCGTAATTTTTTTTTTACCTCTACAACGTCCGCAATCGGCAAATCTGACTCCAGCAGCATCAGCAGCGCTCGCGTTCACGGTGCATGACGGGAACGTGCGGTACTGCGTTTAATATCCCTCACAGCTTCTGATTGGACGCCGTGGTGTCATCTCATAAATATTTAACGAGCGATAGGCGCACGCACGCGCACATGCGACAGCTCGGATCTTCCCCCAGAGTGAATTTTGATCGAGTTAATTATTTAACGCGTGAGTGATAAATCACTGAACATTTAAATAAAATCAATGCTTGACTTTTTCCTTATTGAGCGCTCGTGTATACTGCATAATGTGAATTCTGCGCGGTATTGTCCGTTTTTGGCCATTATTCTTTATCACGGAACTGCTGCTTCATTAGTGTTGCATCGTTTATGTATATTTAAACATAAACAAACTGTGATTAAGATATCCTAATTTAAAAAAAGAATCATTGATAGTCTCCTCAATCACCTGAAAATTTTATAAAGCAGATCAGGTGTTTGGTTACTACAATTTCTACCACCACATGATTATGCTGCTGCTACTACAACCACTAATAACAACAATAAAATGCATTGTTTTTAATTGTTTTTTAGTATTAATAAAATGCATTAACAATAACAAAAATATTAAAAAATCAAATGTCTTTATGGTAGTAGTAACAGTTATTAAACAGGACATTTATTAAACTACGTTTATTTAAACTTGCGCTGGAAAAACACCTCTTCACATAGACATTAAATGGAATTTTGTGCCCATCAATTTTATCATCAATATGGAAAACGCCTATTCATTGCGTCAAACTCTAGCGCCGGAAGTGAGCATAGGCTACAGCCATGGCTGGTGTCATCAAGAAGGTACGTACGGAGGTCATTAAAAAATAAACAACAATAATCTAAATATCCTATACATAGCTGCATAATAGTTTGTAAATTGTCTTTCTTACGCGACGATATGGCGCATTTGAAACATTTTGTCGCCCAATGTTCCGAATCGCAACGGTGATCAGTCCAGCCCGTGGTCCTTCATGGTCGTGTTTTTACTCACTTGGAAAATAAGCACTTATTAATCACGAGCTTTTTTCCCCCAGACGACAGGCTTGGTTGGCCTTGCTGTTAGCCAGAATCCTCACGAGGTCAGTGTGTCGTTTGTTGATGCTATTTGAATTCCCGTAGTTTGGAAGGTTCTGCTGACATCTGATCTTACATTTGATCTTTCCACCTTAAAGCGTCTTCGGGTTCTGTACTCAAAGATACTGGCCAGTCTGCAGGCCATACCTCAGGATGCCGCCTACCGAAGATACACCGAGCAGCTGGTCAACCAGCGTTTGAACCTTGTCAAGAGCGTAAGAACTCTTCATCAGTCTTACTACAATCTTTGTTTTTAGTCTAATTGTCCAGCCATGGCCTGATTTTTATTTTTATTTTTGTCTTTTTGTAGGAGCCTAACATAGAAAAACTTGAGGAAAGAATCAACAACGGACAGATTGAGGAGGTTATCTCACAGGTGAATGAAGTCTGAAAATTCAGAATATTGTAATCAAAATGACAGGATGTTTTGGAAGCTTGGGTCTTGTTTGATTTAAGAACATGTTGGTTCCGTGCAGGCCGAGGCCGAACTGTTGTTGTCCAGGAAGATGGCTGAATGGAAAGTGTGGGAACCGCTCGTAGAGGAGGCACCAGCCAACCAGTGGAAGTGGCCCATCTGATCATCACGTCCTGGTGTTCAAGTTAATGTATATTATGTTTATATGGAGCAAATCGTTAATAAAAGCTGTCCAGATCGGTTAAACTTAATTTGTGTTTGACTGGTTTAATTTAATTATATTAACTAGAAATGTATGCATATAACATTTCTATGGGTGTCTTAATAAATCTACAGATGTATCTGCATTACACACACACACTTGTACAAACAATGTGTGTAGACAGAGTTTGCTGTAAATAATAAAATTTGGTCAAAATGGAGAATTTATATACAAGGTGTACCCTGCCTGCCTATGTTTATGTGTGATGCAAGGCAGAACAAAACAATTCACGTGCATCGACAAGTAGCGTTTGTATTTTTTTAATGCGTTCAATGGTTGAATCTTGAGTTAATTTTCTAAAACATCAGTCAATTTAAATACAATACTAAAAAAAAATATCCACATAAATAACTACATGTAAAAATGAGCGAGATTCAGCTTTGATTCACATGTATAGTGATCTATTAATTAATCGGTAATACACAGTGGGTTACAGACAATAAGAATCAGTTTCTACATTAAGGAAAGCATTTTTGCTACATAATTGATGTAAATTGGTCTTTTGATGTGACAGCATGTATGCATGTGTTTGTGTGTATATATTTATGTATAAACACATATGCACTGTACATTCATACATACACGCACACACACGGCACGTATAAAAAGTATTCAGACCAACTTAAAATGTTCAAGTTATATTGCATCCTTTTTTCTAATCATTTCAATAAATTTTCTTCCTAATTATTATTCAAACAGTACTTCATAATGACACAAAAAAATTGTTGACAGTTTTGCAGATTTTAAAAAAGAAAAATGTAAGGAGTTATGTATGTTTTATAATATATATATATATATATATATATATATATATATATATATATATTTAAATAACACACATACTTGACAAATACATACTTTTGTTTGTAGCATTTTCTACAAAGAGTAAGAAACTGCCCTGCTACGTATAAATATTTCTAAAATTATTGACTACAGGACATCACAAGCAACACAGTCGACACTGTTCTCCAAAAAGGTAGAAATTTTGGCATTAGTCAAAACAATATTATATCAAAGCATTTTAAAGTACAAAGGTAACAAAAAGGCACAATAAAAAGATCAAAATTATATCTTGTACCAGCAGAATTCCAGGTGAGATTGGGGAGTTTTTTGAGCAAAAAAGGGTATTCTGCCAAGACTTGTTTCTGACTCTACATGAGTGACTCCAAGCTTTCTGAAGGGTTGGCAGGGACGGCACTGTTGTTTTCGAAACAGTGGAGGGCGTTCTGGTCTTCTCTGGTGCTCACCAGGCTCAGGATCGCTTTATAGAGGAACTGAAAATGTTCCTGGACACACAGAAAAAGTTGATTTGAGAAAAACCCAAAACGTTGGTGCTAAGCTAGAAAACAACGGATTTTAGGTCACTCACAGGGTCGCTGAAGACCCCCGGCCTCATGAGGTTTATCATCTTTGCTGTCTGGTACACGTCCACACAGTTCTCATCCTCCAGCTGCTTCACCAGGGTGGTGAGGGCACAAAATAAACCTGCGCACGACCCTCCGGGCCTTCACAGTCACCCACAGAATTATCAACCGCATAATCTCACATCACATGCTTTTAATTCAAATAATTCATAATAATATAAACAAGGATAAGACAAACGTTGCTTTTACCCATCATGCACCACAACACAACCCTCTCTACGTGACATCTCCTCTCTGATGACGCTGATGAGCTGGAAGGAGTTGCTGATGGGTCTGTCAGGGTCCGGCCAGAAAGGGGCAAGAAACTGCCGGACCTCCAGCACATAGTCGTCCTAATACAGAATAAAGACACAATCACATCCCACTACGAAAAGAAAGTTGGACAGTATTTACAAACGCTATTCTTTATCCATAAGAGTAAACGTACGCTTTAATAAAATAAATATAATGCCAGACATAGTTTGTAGATACGCTCATAGGGAGAAAGTGTGAGAGAAAAAGATGAGAAGAGGAAGATGGAGGGTAACAAGAGAGAAAAGGGAAGAGAGAGAGAGTGAAGAGAAAGGGGAAGTGGGATGTAAAAAAAAAATGAAAATAATAAGTGTAAATAATTTAACAAAAGGTGTGTGTGTGTTTTATGTACACTTATGGCTTCAAGAATGAAGTCGCGCATCACAAGCGACTCTTCATTGGACAGACACATTCGGCCTTCAGCCCTGAAGGTCACAGTAAAGGTCTCACAGTCGATCGGCTGATCTTGACTTGGCCAGTAAACACACTCTTCTGCTGCCTGTTAATAAATTAACATAATAAAGGGAAACATAATTAGGGAAGGTCAGGATCATAAAAATACTGTAAGTGTGTGTGTGTGTGTGTGTGTGTGTGTGTGTGAAGAACTTACAGGGGTTTGTGTATCTGGCAAAGAAACTACGATCTGCACGTTGTGATCCCAGATCATCCTCCAGAAGTCCCGGGCAGTGTTTGGAAGAGGATTCTGGGTAATTATGAACTCTCGCCTCTGATAATGACCCTGTAGCCAAATAATAATATTGACTACGGAACAGAAAGTATCGATTCGCAGCGCATCTTACCGTCACAAAAGAGGCATTAATGTAGTCCGAAGATTCCCCTGGACCGGTGGAAAGGCTGACCTTTGACCTCTCAACTGACAGACAGATTTTTTTTTTCTTCAGAAAACTACAACATTAAAACACAGTATATTGCGTCTGGTCAAACCTTCTCACCGGGTATTAGAGAAGACGTCCTGTTCTTGGAGACGTTCATCTCCTTCAGAGCCGCTGCGTAGTCGCTCTGCTTAGCACAACTCTGACTCACCAGCTGCAGAAACACACCATGAGCTGTACAGTTCTGCCATTACACGGCAACGGCAGGTCTCACCTTAAACTGTTTCTCCAGGCGAGTCTTTCCTGTCGGTCCCGGCGTGAGGAGACCAGACACATATGTGTGAATGAGACTAGAGGAGACCAGAGTTTCTTTACTTCTGATCGCTTCCACTAAAGCATCATGGATGAACACATACTGCTCCTGTACAATTAAACCATATAAACATTGGTTATATATAGTACAAAACATACTTACAACCATATACATCTACTGTGAACCATAAATACCGTATTTACGCACATTTTTTAGGCAAGATTTTTAGGCACAAAATAAGAATTCCAAAAAAAGGGAAATGCTAAAATGTATGGTTTAAAACTCTTAAAATACGTTTTATTTTTTTTAACAAACCTAACTTGTGACTCATATCACTTCAAAGTCTTTTACTTGAATATTACACTATCTAAAAAATCTATTCCAGTGATTATGACTCCAACTCCCAGAAACCTTGGCGGTTCT
>MU204381.1:12473982-12481482 GCA_017309775.1 Paedocypris sp. Pulau Singkep | reverse complement strand
ACTGAAGGAGGCTTGTTGGGTAGCGCTTTCGGGCGACCACTGGACCTCCATCAGTAACGACAACTACCTCGGCGTGACTGCCCACCTGATCGACTCCGGCTGGGAACTTCACTCCTTCACATTATGTGGGTCAGGTTCAGTGTTTTTTTTTATTACATTTTTTTCAAATTGACATTATCAACCAGTTTCGACAACCACACCGACTGTCTGTTCATTAGGCGTGATGAAGACGGAGGAGTGTCACTTTGCCAAAGCGTGCGCCAATCAGTTCTTGGACGTGGCCAAAGACTGGGGGATCGTTGACTAAGTCAGCACAGTTGGCACAGACAGCGCCCCGAGTATTGTGGCCACGGGAAGGCTACTGCCCTTCGAGCACATGCCCTGCGTTGTGCAGAGGGCGGTCGTCATCACAATCCGGGAAGGTGGATTCGAGGCTGCACTGACTAGAGACCGTAAAGTGATGGAACATTTCAGGCACAGTCCGGCCAACTCGGATGAGCTGAACCTCCAGCAGGCCTCGCTCGGGCAGGATCAGGAGTCCCTCGTGCGACACGTTCCAACGCGGTGGAACTCGACCCTGGAGATGATAAGGTGAGTAACAGGGAAGCGCTCCAGGAGACACTGTCTCAACAGAAGCACTGCCTGGCCCTCCCGACGAGCGCTGACTACGAGAGACGGTCCAGGCTGGAAGCTGTGCTGGAGCCATGCAGGTATGCGCCGCGTAAAAGCCAAGCGGACCAGCGGGTCATTAACCAAGGCTCTGCTTCTGTCTGCCTCTAGGTACGTCACAGAGCTCCTCGTGGAGAAAAGTACGTCTCCTGCTCTGTGGCACTTCCAACCCTGTGCCACCTCCAGCGCACCATGGAGATCTCGGACAATCATCCCGCCTACAT
This sequence comes from Paedocypris sp. Pulau Singkep, assembly GCA_017309775.1. Classification (NCBI taxonomy): domain Eukaryota; kingdom Metazoa; phylum Chordata; class Actinopteri; order Cypriniformes; genus Paedocypris; species Paedocypris sp. Pulau Singkep. Next base: position 12,480,589 of record MU204381.1, on the reverse strand, counting down.
CGGCCGGTTCAAAGCTGTCTTCCTCAAGGACCTGACCCAGCGGGTGGAGAACTTGAACCTGGAATGGCTCCAGGTTTGCGGAAACTGACCGGGGGGGAGCCTTTTTCCCTTTTGCTCATTTCTCATTTATTCACCCAAGGTTGCGACGGCTTTGGATCCACGTTTTAAAAACCTACGATGCCTGAGCCGGGCAGAGAGGAAGCCAGTGTGGGCGAGGCTAAGAGAGCTGGTGAAGGAGGAAGAACCGGCTCCGCCAACACCAGTGGAGGAGATCCCCGAGTCCAGGCACAAATTAGCCCTGCTGCTCACACGGTCAGACTCGGACTCGGAGTCAGAAGACAACACTCTGAAGCGACACCGTGTAGAGCCAGCTGCTGATCTGGATCAGTGTCCACTGAAATGGTGGATTTCGTCGCGTGGCCGCAGTCGCTCGCAAGTACCTCGGGACTCCTGCCACAAACGTCCCGTGCGAGAGACTTTTTTCTCTGGCGGGCCATATTGTGCAGAGAAGGAGAGCCAATTTGTCACCGGAAAACGTGTTAACGTGATTAACAATAAATCAGTGTGCAAAAAAGACATACCTCTGTTCCTCATTTATTCCATTAAAAAAATGTAATTCAATATAGATTGATATAGATATAAACTCAGAGAGAACAGTGAGCTTAATCTAGATCAAGACTTTTGAGCTTTACCCATCCCTAATATTATTAAGTATAATACTGATTATACACTTAATACATTTCTAATTTACTTATAATACTAGTTATCATAGTAAAATATACAATATACGTATAACTTTAGTCATCTGCAGACTAAATAGATTATTAATATACTTGCAATTCTAATTACGGCATAACAGTATAATTTACAATACATGAAAATAGTATAATAGTGATTAGAGACTAATTATATCACTAATTTTCTTCTGTAATCATGTCATTGTTTTGTAGGTGATAAAGATAAGTGAATCAGACCTCCAGTAGATGAGAATGCCCAGCAGCAGCAGCAAACACACGGCAGTGAGAGACGAGATCACAGCCAGAGGAACCAGGGTCCGCTTCTCCACCGCCGTCCCCCCCACCATCCCCACGCGGGACTCCGGGCTGCTGTTACTCGCCTCTGAGACCAAAAACAGTCCGTTCAGCCTCATTCATGCGTACATACATACACTGCTTGCAAAACTAGACTAGAACTTGACTTACCGTCATTTGAAAACAGATAAAAATGTATCATAATAATATTGGATATATTATTGACTAGATGTTTGACATTAATCATTTCACAATGTTTGTATTTTGATATATTTTTTATACATTTTATGGAATGATGAGAGATAAACAAATAGTATATAATTATAATACATAATGTAGAATAGACCAATGCACGACCACGCTCAAACACACAAACCTGGAGAATGTTTAACATTTATACAATATATATCTTATATTTATACAATATATATGTCTTATATGTCTATACAAAAAAGGTAAAACTATTTCCACCAACAAAAAAAAAAACCCTGTTTGCCTTTATTGTACCTGTGTTGATCTTGTCCTCTGACTCTCTAACAGTGAGCTGAAGATTTGTGATCTGAACGGCTTTACCGTCACTGTGAGTGGCGAGTGGACCACCATGTCCTGACCCCACGTCAGATTCAGACCACCAGGTCACCCACGTCAGGAGAGATGCCGCTTCAGTGGTGGAGGCGTCTGTCTGGCTCTTAGAGGAAAAGCTTGAGGACAGTTCCTCAGTGTCACTGCCAAAGCTCGGGTGGGCTTTCACAGAGGTCCGGTAGAGACCCCATTCCCGGTCGAGCTCTTCAAGGAAGACGGCGGAGCCCGATCCACTGATCTCTCCCTGACTTTCTGCAGATCCCTCGTCTGAAGAAACGGTTGTCCATTCATATAACTCAGCGCCAAGATTGTTGTGATTTAGTACTGTGGAAGCTTCTACAAAGAGCTAGAGATAACTAATACAGACTCGGGAGATAAGCAGTGACCGGAAGCAAGAAAAGGGAAACTCTGATTTACACCCGCATGGCTACGCCAGCAGAGGGCGCCACTGCTCGAACCAGCTAGAGCTGAAGCACCACCACCACATTTACAGCCGATTTATATCCTCCACCAGACAGACACAATTTCTAAATAGAAGAATTAGAATTATGTTGATATAAATGTATCTCGATTAATCCGTCCAACCACCATCACCGTTCTGAATTCCAACCCACGCACAGAAGACACAACAAACTAAAAACTCTCTAAAATAAAAAATGTAGATCAAAAATAAAACTACACTTGAAGATCGTATATTGTAAATCATGTCATGCCAAATTCAAGTGCACGGGGGCCGCAACTCAAAGAATCTTACACTCGGAGTAAGGACATTTTTTAAAAAGTGTGTGTGTGTGTGTGTGTGTGTGTGTGTGTGTGTGTGTGTGTGTGTGTGTGTGTGTGTGTGTGTGTGTGTGTGTGTGTGTGTGTGTGTGTGTGTTTAAACTAAAACTTAAACTAAAACTTTAAAAAACGTTGTTAACTATATTAACTACTTTGTTAACTATAACTATATTAAAATAGTTCATTGCAATTATAAATAAGATATTGCAGCTAAAGCACTGCATTATGGGATCTGTAGTTTGGGTGTTCAAATCACCAGACCTTTAAAAACAATAATCACAGCTCTAAATAAAAGATCTGGATTTTACTAGATGTACACCGGTCTGGTTGTGGACCCCCGGCCTTGAGTTTGCAGAACATGCAGAAGTTCTTACCATTAAACAGGGGCTGTGTGGTGTGAGACGAGACCCCCACAGAAGCTGTGACAGACCAGCCACTGTCTGAGGTGATCACATTAGATGTGACGGCCGTGACGGTCTTCAGTGATGGGCTTTTTGTGGTGGATGTATTTTGCTGCTTGTCTGGTGATGTTGTTCTAGAAGTTGATTTGGTGTTGAGAACGTCTTCATAAAAGATGTCAGTGACCACCATGGTTTGGTGAGGAAGATCCTCGCTCTTCTCTGGAAGGAGACGTTTCCGTGAACTTCGGGTGTCATTGATTGGCTTGTTTTGGTCATGTGACCACACCAAGGATGACTCCTCAGTGATTTTGCGTCTGATGGTTGCGGCAGTTGTGCGGAGGACAGGGAAAAGGAAGCCTGGTTGATCTGTGTCTGTGGTGATGGAAATGGAGCTTCTGGAGGAAGAGAAATCGTGGATCGGGGCTTGGTTGGCTGGAGATTGTGTTGTTAGAGAGATCTCCTGTGAGTTAATAAAACAGTTTTAGTGATCACAGTCATGAACACTGGAAAAATATGCAAGAACTAGGTGTTAACAAACACTGTGAAGAGAACAAATCACCTCGATGAATTCCTCTGCCTCAGTCGAGTCACTGAAAGAATCAGGATCATTTGCTGAAGAATCAAATAAAATATTAGTGTGTGTTCCAATATAAACTGCTGCATTGATTTTTAAATTTAATTTTAAATATTTAACTATTAAACCTACAAACTAAACACTGGAGTATTTTTATATTTATTAAGTGTAAATATTCTAAAAATAATAAAATAAATATCATGTACGGTACTTATATAGTATATTTTATATTCTAATTATCAACATGGGTCTTATATTGTCTTATATTCTGTCACACAATATGTGTGTGTCCTAAATATGTTATTTTTCAAACTATGTAATACCTGGTTTCAAGTTTTCAATTTGTCTTTTTCAAAGAAAACTATTTAAGTAAATGAAATGATAGAAAATTAGTTAACAGAAGTTTTAAATAATAACTGTCAATTTACATAAATATTCTTGAACATAACAATTTTACAATTTTTAAACATGAATATAACAGTTAATTTTATATTAAACGGTAGATGTTAAATGCAGAATGACATACTAAATAAATACAAACATGTATTTACACACACACACACACACGCACGCACGCAAGCACGCACACACACACGCACATTAAATTTACTATATTTAATTTAAATAGCTTAGTCAAAATATTATAATAAAACATGTATAATAAAGACATTAAAAGGATTCATTAAACCTTGTGTTTTTTATTAATGAATGAAAAATAGTTATTCTTTTAAAAAAGTGTTCTTGGATTTACATTCAAATGGACTGTATGTGGTATTTAGGAACCACGATACATTACCAAGGTCTTCAAGAGGCATGTCCACGATAACCTGGTCGCTCATTTTTCCAGTCAAACCGTTGGTGCACAGCGCCACCACCTGGACCACATAGCTACTGTTTGCAAAGAGCTTGTGAATAATCGCCCCCTTAAACAAAATACAACATTCACAATAACTAAAAACCATTGGCTCATTTATTTTAAGCAATAGCTTCAACCATCCCACCACATCTTGGTCTCCATCAGTCAGATACTGCTGTTTGGGAGGGTCCGCTCCCTGTAGCCTCTGGTAGGTGACGTTGTAGCGCTCGATGGTGGTCTCAAACACAGCTCTGGGCCTTTCCCAGGTCACCACCATACTCGTGTCATTCTGTGGCTCGGCCTGGACGTTCTGGGGGTCTGAGCTGCACACTGCACATACACAGACCATGAGGAGTGATGCTTCAGCAGGTTATGGTGGTTGTCGTCTGCATACGTGGGACTTGAAGGTCTTCTGAGCCGGTGTATGAGGAGAAGACCTGCCCCGAGAACTGCTGCTGCTGCTCTCTGTAGTTGTTCTGCAGGTAATCGGTCAGCATGACGTATCCCGCCTGCTGGATGGTCATCACCTCACAAAAGACCTCCAGCTGAAAATACACTCAGGGTTTATTTGTAGTACTTAAGAGGAAAAATGAATTTCAAAAGTTAAAAGTATTTTTTCACTTTGACACTTCTCCTCTTTGGCTTATTTGGTGTAATTAGCATGCATAAAATGTGATTCAGTTCACATATTTGTACCACCACGCTACATGTTTACGTAACAAAGATACTGTTCAGTTCACTTATTTGTAACTCCCGCTACATGTTTTTGTTATAAAGATAATGCTCAGGTCAGAAAGTTCAAATACTGTTTTTTTTTCAATGAGAAAAGTCTCATTCTCATACACACACAAACAAGGAGTGGGGAATGTTTTGATTTCTGACACATGAGTTTGTGTGAAATTTCATTTCTGAAATACATGAATTTGAGTTAAATAAGTGTAGACTGGTGAATTTATGTAGATGCAGCAGCAAGACACAGATTGACCATCTTTTCTTCAGGACATAATGAAATTTTCATGCTTGAGAAACAGCCTGAGCATGGAGTGCATCACGCTAGAGGAAAACCTCCCGCATCTTCAAGCTGTAAAGTGCAGCTGGATGAGGGCGATGACGTTGTTTTCCAGGCATTGGAGCTTATCGCTGATCCGTCAGGCCGCGGCTAGCTGAAATATTAATGCCCTCGCTCGCTGCCGGGGCTGTTCTCACTACACTCCATTTTTAGGAAAGAGGCTTTTCTCTGACACACACATACACACACCCCACACTCCCCAAGTTCTTTAAACTTCACTAAAAGATACTTTAGAGCAAAAGTGATTTATAATAGCCCTGGAACTGATTTGTTCTTGTATTATGCAACTAAATAATAATTGATCTCATTTACAAGAACAATCTTGTGTTTTATAATAACAATTATGTATTTTAGTAATTTTCCTCTTTCTGATACTCTGTGTTGTTTCTGGTTGCTTTTTCACCGTGAGAAGGTCATGCAAAGCTTTTCACATAGATATTGCACTGCGAAAAATAAAAGCCAAAAAGCCAAAAAATCTTAAAATTAGACAATAAATCAAATTTTATTTCCCTTACAAGATGGAATGAACTATCTTAGAATTAAGAGGGAAATATTATTTGCATGTTTCAAAAGAACCTATTCTTGTTTTTTTATTTTACCAATTTTCTAATTTAAATTTTTACAATTTAACTAATTTTCCCTTATATTTTCATTGGTTTTCATGTAAATTTTTTGCAGTGTGAAATGTGAGCAGAAGGCCAGGCTGGTGGAGCTGGAGACAGAAGGCTGACCTGAGCTTCAGAGATGTCCACCGTGTTCTTAAACACGATCCACTCGACGTTCTCGTAGCAGGGCGGTGCGGTGAGCGAACCGTTGTACGAGAAGTACTTGTCCCTGGACCGTGGAAGCAGAGGAAGGAGGGAGAAGGGCTCCAGAGAAGCACTTTTACCTTTACACCAACAGAAAGCAGAAGTGGAGTGTGCTGAAGTGGCCGCGGAGAGTGTGTGACGTGACAAGGCGTGAGAACAAACCGTATCGGCTGACGCTGTTCACCCCGTCAACAATGGCCGCATAGTCCTGGTTGTCTTCAGCGCTTGCCTGAACATCACAACGCCAGAAGTTCATCTGGTTGTCTTTTACGCGTAACAGGGACATTTGTGATTTTCTGTGAACTATTACCTGGAACAGCACAGCTAGTGCCGCGATCTTTCCTCCGTTACTAATCGCTTCGTCTACTGATGTAAATTCTTCCTCCTCAAAACCGTAGATCTGCATCTGCACATACACATTCAACACAGCAATTACAACTACATATACATTTAACACAGAGCAGACGTGAGAGAGAGAGAAATGGAGTGACAGAGTAAGGAGAGT
>MU204381.1:12405937-12473882 GCA_017309775.1 Paedocypris sp. Pulau Singkep | reverse complement strand
GAGAGAGGGAGGGAAAGGGTGAGAGATAGGGAGAGTCAGAGCAAAAGAGAAGAAAGACAGATAGAAAAAGATGAGTGTGAGGAGATAGAGAAAGTAAAAGAGACAAAAAGCAATGGAGAGAGATAGGAAGAGGGAGACAGGAAGAGTAAAAGATAGAAAGTGTGTGTGCGCGAGTGTGTGTGTGTGAGTGTGAGTGTGAGAAAGATGGAGAGGACATTGTCAATGGTTTGGTCATTGTAGATGTAAAGCGTTGCAGTGATGGTACTGTAACAGTGGCAGTAAACTTGGGGTCTGTTGAGTTTGAGTTTTACCTCCAGTGGAAAGCTGTTGCCGTTGAGACTGTGTTCTGACCCGTCTGATGAGGCGTTACATCGGCCCCAGTGGAACAGGATTCGACCCACCTTAAACCTGGACCTGAGCCCCCCGCCACTGATGAAGAAGTCCCCCTCCACAGCCACCACCACTGACACACACACACACACACACACACACACAGTCACAATAGTGAGTATATTAAAGTGTCAAAGTGATTTGTATTTATTGCTTTACTGCCATCTACTGTATTTATGTTTCTACAGATGTATCTATTAAATTTAATTTGTCTTTTTTAATGCGCCTAGTTTGCTAAAAACTCCCCACGTGGGATAAACAAAGTTAATCTAATCTTAATCAGATTAAACTCAATACTGAAACTGAAACCGTATTTGGGTCTTGTTTAAGATTGAGCTGTGGTTCCAATCCAAACCGTGTGAGACCTGATTTGCCATCATTGGTGATGGTGGAGGAGGACGCACTGCGCTTGTCCCAGTTCTCCAGCAGCAGGTTCTGGTACTGAAGCCGGACCGGAGTGAAGTCTTCGCTGATGTTGATGGGAGACTGCTTGGCACTGCCACACACCGGGTACTTCTTCACCCAGTGTTTCTGGTTTAGAGCCCCTTAAAAAGTCCAGATTATAAACACTTATAATACACTACCAATAACAAACGCCAATGGAATTGCTTTTTTTTTTTTTTCCATTTTTTTTCCAGTGTAATTTACAAAGTTATCAAAAAGACCAGTTCAGTGATCAGGCGAGTGATTGGACATTCGGATTAGGGAGTATTCTCAGTGTATTCTCAGTCCAACATTATGAGAAAACCGTCAACGTCATGAAAAGAGGATATTGCTGTGTTTGGTCCTTCCTGTTGATCACTCTGTATATGGTAATGTAGTCGTGTATTAAATAAGAGTATTAAAAGACAAGGATTGTACCATGATGGGGCGGGCACACCTTGCTATGCTTTGCTCATTTGACTAATCAGAGAATTCCACTTTGATTCAACTCTGTCAAATGAAATCTCTTGCGTTGACTTCAACCTCGGCTCTGAAAGTTAATATCGACATTTTCCATGACAACACACACACATTATCAATTCCATGTTTACACCACGCGCAGCCCTAACACACACACACCCACACATTTGTCTCTTCTTTAACACACACACACACACACACACACACACACACACACACACACACACACACACACACATACACACACACAATTTGCTCGCTTACCCATCAACTTTGTCTAACTTCTTTGGAGAAAACTCACTTGAACTCACATATTCTAAAACTAAATGCAAAATACATTAATTTATTGCAGTCTGGCGCACACACACACTCACACACAGGAAGCGGCTGCTGCTATGGTAACAGGAGTGTGTGATCAATGCAGGATTCAGATCTCGGAGAGGATCTGACATTTACAGTATTATTGTGTTTGTTGCGGCTCTGGAGATCCGACCATGTAAAGATGTTCGTGATTGAGTAGAATCCGTTGAATCCATCTGCCCGATCAAGACATCAACATGAATTATTATTCTGTACTGTTCTATAATGCATTTACAGACAAATTATATAAGCGAAGCCGGATCTACGTTACATATTAAATATTACCCAGTGATCTAATTTTGTGGTTTTCAAAATGTCTAGACAATGCTGCAATGGCTTGCACACGTTTCCATGGCAACTGAGCTAGTGTATGAAAAATCTTGAACAATCGATTATCTTATGTTAAATTATATAACGGAAATAATAAAACTCTACAACGATTACATTTATTCCCTTTACCTTTCATGTTTTTGTTTCATGCGCTGAAACACTCAAAGGGTTAAAATAACATTTAACAGCGAAAGAGACATGAGACATGGTCAATCCAAAGGAAGAATTCCTCAAATATTTTTTCATTTCCTCTGGTTCGCCGCTGTGGATCTACTAAAGCAGCAGAAACTCCAGATAAGAAGCGGCTGCCGAGTCTGAGTCTCACATTCACCGGGTCTGTGCCGGGCCTCTCAATGAACAGTGCCTTTCTCATGTTAATTCAATTACTTACACTTATTGCTTATGCACGCACACACACACACACACACACACACACACACAATCACAGGATAAACACACACAAATACACACATACAGTATACAACCTCTCCAAACGCACACATATATAGGCTTGCTCACACTATCACTTCACACACACACACACACACACACACACACACACACACACAAACACACATACATTCACAACTACGTGACACACACACACACACACACACACACACACACACACAATGACAGCTTATACACACACAATTATACATTTACAGTATAGAGTATACACTCACACACACACACACACACACACTAGTCAAACTAGTCAAAAATAAGTTAAAAAAAAAGTCGTTAACTAAGACAATGCCAAAGCTAAATATAGATCAGAGAAGACTGGAATGGTTGTGGCTTGAGAGCAGTGTGTCAGTGACCTTCTCCTTCACCACGGCCTCTTCTAATGGAGGACGGACACTGATCCGCCCGCAGTGCCACCTTATCTCCACTGTCCCTCGGAGCAGAACAGCTCTTCAGGCTTCAGCGGCACGGCACTAATCACCGGGGAAGCGCACAATACCCGCCACTGTTCACCCACCTGAGTACGACCAGTCCACGTCCTCGCCGAATCTGCGCTGACCCCTCACATACGCCACAGCCAGGCCTGCGGAGAAACACAAGGCCTCTTCACTTTCACATCAAAACCACTGTGCTTCGGCAGGTGTGTGTATTTCGGGATTAAGTGTGTGTGGCGTGTGTTTTACACATGCCAATCTGTGTGAAGCAGACCCCTGTCCGGTCAGATCCAATGACATGAACTGAGAAATAGAAGGTGACCTTTACAGCGTTTGTGGATTAACGCAACTTGCATGGTTGTAAACACACACACTCACATGAAATTGACAATAATGTGTAAAACACAACGTAAAACAACTCTTACTCTAATGTTGCAAGCCTCTTGTAAAGGCTTTACTTGGCACTTCAAAAGAATTTGGTGTGATTAAAAATAGCAAATATGTAAAGAAAAACCAGGAACTATTTTAGTACATAAAGTCTTGACTCTTGGCCTAAAATCAGTGATCCGCGGCCCCTGCCGCTGCTGTCCCGGACCCTCGGAGCCCCTCGCGCGCTCACAATACAGCCTTTCAGAGCGCCAGCCACAAAACACGCCATTATCACAAAGCAGTCTCACCACTCGCTGGCCGCAATTACATAAGAATAGACAAAACGTATTTTTGGAGAAATATTCTTACAAATTATATCGTAAAGTGAATGGAAGATTATACGTGCATTTTTCGACATTTCATAAACATTATATAATATACTATTATATATATGTATATATGTATATATTTATTATTTTATTTTTTCTATTATAAAAAAGGAAGATTTTTTGTGAGAATTGTGAAAATGTGACAATTGTAATAAAAAAACAACAACAACAACAACAACAATATATATATATATATAGATATATATGACACATTATATACCATTTTATAAGTATTAGTATTATCTTTTGCTACCTAGGTGAACAATTTCTAAAGTCTGTGTATTGATTATTTATTTATTTGTATTGATGCTATTTGTTCGTGATATTAAGGTTGCTGTTTTTTTTATTCATTCTTGTGCTTGACAATTTGTGGACTGAACCTGTTTTCGGAATTACTTCATAATTTCTTTTTTATAAATTACCTTTTTTTAAAAAGCCAGAGAGAACAAAAACAAAACTGGATTTTTACGCAAATCCAAGTTCTACGATACAACGATACAAACACGAGGAATTGTACAGATTATTGCCATTTAAAACTCTCTCTCTCACACACACACAGACACACACATAAGTGCTTGGGTTCAAAAACTAATTAAATGACAGACAGACAGATAGTAAAAGGAGAGAGTTAAAGAGAGATGTAAAGATCCAGCTGTTCTTCGGCATCACACTTCCAGCTACAGTCGTTTTATTCTTACGAGAAACATGAGACACTTTCTCTCTGATCCCGAAATGAACAGCTGGCACCAGCTCTCCAAACACACACTGTATGAGTAGAAACACACCGAGGTACACACACTGCACGGCAAAAACATAAATCACACAGATTATGGGCAAAAAAACACCAGAGAACACGCTGCACCAGCAAGAACACACTCCATAACACACTCTGTATAAGCAAGTACACACTGAATAAAGGCAAAACACAATTTAAACACACATAAATCATTTATTTCTATTTTCATTCCTTCAGGTTTGGATTTGACAACATTCTTTCCGCACGGGAAGATTTTGAAACGTTCTCCCATCTTAATTACGTCTGAGTGTGACCTTTGACCTTGAGGTTTCAGAAGAGCGCCCGGGAACATGTGTCATAATTCAATTAGCCCAGGACACAAGCAGCTGCGGCTGTGAATGTGGACGGGACAGGCGTCTCGCTGTCAGACAGGTGTCTCCCGTCCCAGCCGCTCGAGAGTGAGACAGGCCCGTGTTCCTGAGCCAGAGACTTCAACTAATCCTCTTATTTATTTTGTGTTGACACGTGCGGCGGATGGACCCTCATCCCTCCCGCATCCGCTTGCTGCCCGGAGTCCCACTCTTCCTCATGAAAGAAACCTGCTGTACATCGTCCCACAAACAGCATCGATTTTACAAACCCCTCCGGTGAAGTCTAGAACACACAGAGGCGTGATTTTATACTGCTGACAATTTGAATGTTTACATAGCAATTTATATAAATTATTACGTAACTTAACTGTATATTTGATATACTTTATCACAAATGTAATTATAATATGTACAGTAATAAGAGAGTTTTAGGGAGAGAGACAGTATGTGAGTGTAAGGAAGAGAAAGTGAGTGAGAGACAAAGTTAGATAGATAGACAGACAGACAGAGATAGATAGATAGATAGATAGATAGATAGATAGATAGATAGATAGATAGATAGATAGATAGATAGATAGATAGATAGATAGATAGATAGATAGATAGATAGATAGATAGATAGATAGATAGATAGATTGATTGATTGATTGATTGATTAAAAATAGAGCTATTGTGAACTGTTGTTGAGTGCGTTCCACGTTTTTTTGTATTCTGTACAATAACAAATGTATGTAGTACAGTAATTTAAAAGTACCTACGTATATTTGGGTAATCATTTTAGAGTACAACACTATGCATGTTTGCATACTTTTTATATACCAATGTTTATTGTTTTATACCAAATGTATATTTTTATATACCAATTTACAAACGTCTATAGTGTAAATGTTCATAATATTCATCTTTAAAAACAAACAAGCCTTTAGATTCTACAGGTACGTGACAGTGACAAGCAGAAGACGGCGACTCTCTGACCCAGAGCCTTTAACAGAGAATGAAAGAGCTGAAGCAGCATCTCCTTCCTCTTCGCCTCCCATCCGGAGGTCAACAGGAAAACTCACTTCAGCTCACAGACGCAGTCAAGCTGCCTCCTCACTAGAGTGATGCTCGCAACACCAAACTCAGGACTTGAATGCAAAGGGATGTGTTGTTATGGATGCGTCAATCAAACGGTGGCAGCATTTACCATACTCACACACACACACACACACACACACACACGCACACACACACACACACACACAGTATTTAAACAGTATGTGTATATGTATACAGTATGTGAATATAAAATATAAATTATATATATATACATACATATACATACACATATATATATATATATATGCTTTTTACATGATAAATACTGATTAAGATATAAACTTAAACAAAATTTAACAAACAGGATTTAACAAAAGCGACAAAATAAACGTTAACCAATAAAATGTGTCACTTTCAAAGCTCTCTCTCACACACACACACACACACACACACACACACACACACATACACACACACAAACAAACACTAAATCTAATTAAACAATTACAAAATTAACAAATTTGGTCGCAGATTTCGTTTACTTTTTATAGAGACAATAAAAGACTTTTTATAAAAGACAATTTATATATCCATTTGCTACCTGCTAAAATGGAAATAAATCAAAAGCCAGTTAAAATCTGTGAACGTTCATCTACTTAAAAGCAGAGGATGGAACATAATACAGCAGGGAGACACTGGTGGCCTTGGCGCCCGCACAGGTGAGTTTAGTGGACAAGATATCCAGCATTTCTCTTGCGGGAACCTGAGCTAAACACTACAGATCCAGATCTGTTTCATCATCGCCACATCTCTAACTGCGGATATTACTCAACGCATAATCCACAGATCTGTGCAGCAATCAAAATGCAATAAAAGGAAGCGGGCACTATATGTCAGAAATTGTAAGGATTTCGGACCGTTCAAAAAGTAAAAAAAAAAAAAATAATAATTTTGATGCACCAAAGTTCACACTTTTGATTTTCAGGTCAAGCATGAAGTTGTATCAATGTAAAGCTGCAATGTTATGCAATCTAAATAACATGGGATAAAAGCTTAAATGAGATATACATAAATATTTAATTCTGAATTATATTTTTTATATATAATATATGTGTGTGTGTGTGTGTGAGGGTGCGCGTGCGAGCGTGTGTGTATGCGTGTGTGTGTTTCTAAAAAATGCATTCTCAAAACATTCCTCATGTGGGATGAAAATGCTTTATCATATCTAATCCTAACAATAATAATAATAATAATAATATATCTAAATATTTATTTAAATTAACATACATGCCATATACTGTATATAAAAAAGAAACTTTAATGTCACTGTAGTGATACAAAATGTGAAAGACATTATGTGTGCGTGCGTGCGTGCGTGCGTGCGTGTGTGTGTGTGTGTGTGTGTGTGTATGTGTGTGTCATATAATGTAAACGTGTGTGTGCATACCAAACATACTGGCATATACATTTACATGTATTAGTGTATAAATGTGACTTGGAAAGCCACAAAGCTTTTCCACGTAAGAAAATTACAGCCACAAAAGCCATGGCGTTTTAACCAGCAGCTTTGTTATGGAGCTCGGTCAAAACAATTTTCTATATGTCTGTAAAAGCAGGATGTGATTTACTGGAAAAAGCGATCAGATAATGGGATATTTCTGCGCTCCATACATACAGACTGTGCCACAGAGTGTGTTAATTGATTGGCAACGCTGTCAGATAATGAAATGACTTCGGATTGTGCAGCTAATTCACTCACGATCAATCCCGCACTGACAGGGACAAAACACACCGCGTTTCCTCCACTGCTGCTCATGCTATGCTTATTCTGTTTAGACACATGACAGGGTCACCCTGTGTGACATCATCAATCATCAGGCCTAAACGTGGACTCACTTTCTCACTCTTCCTCTTTATAGTGTCTGAATAAGTGTCTGTGAAACAAAAGTCACACACAACAAGCCTCCCCTGCCATCACACACACTGCAAACCCAGGGCAATTTGCTCCAGAACGCGGAGACTGGGTCCATTCTGGGGAAATAAAGCACACTGGCTTGGGATCAGCTTTGGAGGGAATAAGTGGGTTCCAGACACATTTAGCTCCATCTTTCTCCTCCGTGTCCAATCGCAATTATTCCAGCTGGATGATCAGAGACTGAAACACGATCAGTGGGAGGCAGGGACTCATCTCACGTGTAAAACCTGTAGATCTGAACCAAAATGATCCCTTTAACTCCACAAAGCGCATTAAATTGGTTGATAAAGCAAATCCACAAGCTAGTCATGTCCCTCATTTGAATCAACTCATGAGATCGCAGATTGTGCAGAATGAAAATTTGACTATTAAGACACAGCAGTTAATTAAAATCGGACAATTAAAATGCATATGCTAATGTATCATGCATATTCAACATAGTGGCGGGCGTGCGTGCGTGCGTGAGCGCGTACGTCTGCGCGCGCTTAACCTCAAAGTTTGTTTTTGTGACAATAACGATTACTACGCGATCATCAATGGGAAATGAACAATCTATCCTGTAAACTTCATGTAGATCTACAAAACGCGCTGCATCCGTCACGGCTGCTTGCGCTCGTACCTGTGTGACAGATGAGCCACAGTTGCGCGACGACCAGCGATTTGACGGCAAACAGAGGCATCTTCAGGTTCTCCACCCGCTCGAGATAGGCGTGACGATTGTGCGTTTATTATCACCTGTATATAAGTAGTGTCACAATAGATCCATAACAGTGATCCGCGTGCCCCTGCCTCGTTCCCACGCTTGAGCTTCATTCACTGCGCGAAATGAGCGCGAGACAGCGGAGACACGGCGTTCACGCGCCGCCCACAGTCTCGTGGAGTATTAAAGCTTCGGCTCACAAACGGCGATATTCTGTATTGAAGGCTGAAATCCTTCCGCTTAAAGGACACTATTTCCACGCAAGCTCTGCGTTTGTTAATTTATCAACAATCACCGAGTTTTAACAGGTTTATGGTAAAAAAAAAAAAAAAAAAAGACTAGCAATGACAATTAATTCGACAATTAAATCTCAATTCACGTGACGTTTTAAGGTTGTGACAAAACAATGTAAATTATTTATGACAATTCCCTCTAAAACTTCAGAAATTAAAATGCAACAGATGGTTTCATCATCATTTCATGCAACAATCACGTTCCAATTCTACATATTAAGCAACTTTCCCTGAGAATCGAACCCACGCACGAATTCGCCGCGGGAAAACTGAAAAACAAGTAAAACGCTCTAGAAAACAACACCGTGTTTGCTTTTGAATCTCAGATTGTTCTTCTCGCTGTTGTTCTTTCTTTCTAGATTTGCATGATTTATGCAGGGAACCTACTTCACTTGCTGGACGCTTTCTCCTCCGAGGAGGCTAAAATCCTCAAAAGCCATTCAACACATATTTCTTTCAGCAGACCTGCCGAATTTGCATTAGACACACAATCTTACCAGTGAGAAAACCGTTACTTTGTAGATTGTTTTCTAGAGCGAAACTACTTGTGATGGGAAATGTCTTTTCATTCTGTGTCATTCAGAGCTGCGAGAAGATTCACTGGTCTCGTGACAGAGATCCGGTTCTGATCTTTTCACAAAAAACTGCCGAGCACCATTGTTAATTGAGAGCATTGGGCGACAATACTACACTAAGATGTGGACAAAAGCCACGGAACAGAGACGACGTGAAAGGTTTTAGAGAGCTAGAGAGAACGAGGGGAGAGTGAGGGAGTGAAAGAGAGAGATGTGTGTGTGTGCGTGTGTGTGTGTGTGTGTGTGTGTGTGTGTGTGTGTGTGTGTGTGTGTCTGTGTGTAAGGGTCACGGCAAGGAAACATGTAGCTCGTAAAAACACGAAAGAAAGGAAGTGCTTTAGCCAATCAGGACGTCCGGATTAGTTCCACCGACTCAAACTCGACTTTGCATCAATGGCATCTTTAGTTTCCACCGGAATTGCGACGAATTCGTGATCTGCTTTAGTAAAAGTGCAAACGCGTTGGATTTCTTCAGTTTGACAACAGCTTAGAGGTGCAAGCGCCGAATTCCTTCGCACGCACTTATTACGAATCAAACTCGAGATGCTGCGGTTGCGAGCACACGATGCGTTTCACGAGGAGGACCAGTGGTCCAGCGAAAGCATCAGTTTCAACATACCAATGTGCACTAATAGATGTGCGAGTGGGAATCTCTGCGGGGCGAAGTGCACAGGTTTTGCTTCTAGCACGAGACTCTAAGGGAGTTTGCTAATAATGAATGGGCGATGTCTGACAGTGGAGCGACCAACTTATCGTTGGAAAGGTTGAAAAATGTTGGAAATGTTGGAAATCTCTCTCTCTCTCTCTCTCTCTCTCTCTCTCTCTCTCTCTCTCTCTCTCTCTCTCTCTCTCTCTCTCTCTCTCTCTCTCTCTCTCTCACCCAATCAGAACACACTCATCTTAGCAACCACCCATAGAAACAGCTTCCATCACAGTCCAAAAAGTCTCATTAAGGAATTTTTAAACAGTTTCATTGGAACTATGTGTTTGTGTCACACTGAATCACAGAGGAGGGGCGAGACATGAGATACACAGCAGCGATATTGATCAGTAGTGTGTGATTATAAAAGCACAAGCGATCATTTGATATGAATTTATTAAACACGGCAGAACTAACTCCTGGATGTCAGAAGACAAAGCTCAGTTTCTTAGCAACAGATAAACCAGACACTGACCCCTGTTAACTGTCAGCACGTGCGTGCGTGCGTGCGTGCGTGCGTGTGTGTGTGTGTGTGTGTGTGTGTGTGCGTGCGTGTGTCAGAAATAACGTGAGAGTGAGTGAGATTCGAGAGAGTAAATGGGTTTTAGTGTGAAAGGTGAAGCACAAAAATTAAAACAGGATCTATTTTTCCCCAATATAAGCCCAATGAACACACGCTTCTTACACAAAAGTCCACCCTCCCTCCCCCTCTATCACCGAAATATCTGAAGTACGTTGATACAAAAACTATTAACACAAACTGTATCAGAAATAACAAAAAGGACTAAAAGCACGGGAAAACATCAGACTGCACAAACAGCGCCATCTAACGGTCGATAAAATAACCGTTTAGACAACAAACACGTCATCAGAAAGCGTCAGTCACACATATGACTTTCTAGACGCAGTATTTACCTGCCGTTTCGGGCTGTAATCGCTTATGCCGTAATCCTTCACTTCGCTCTATACAAGACTATTAGCAAAACGAAGCACACGAAGCACATGGTAAGTTTATTACATGTGTTTTGGGAAATTGCTTACTTTGAATAGTTCAATAAATTTTTTGATCCGTCGCTCTACAAAGAAAGGAGAATAACGCATATAATTCAGACGTTCGTCCTAATTCTAAAATTCTAAAATCCACATTATTTAAGGTTGAGTCGCGGACTGTCGAGAGATGAGCGCGCCCACCGCGGGGGAGCGCAAGGCCTGCTGGGGCGCCCGGGACCAGCTGTGGACCTGCCTGGACCTTCACCCGGAGAACGCGCCCGTCTGCGAGAAGCACCAGCAAGAGTTCGAGGCCAAGTGTCCGGCACAGTGGGTCAGTCCACAACTAAAGTCCTCCATTCCTGATGACAATGTTTACCTGATTACCCAATGGATGAATTGGTTAGGTAGTTGGTTCATTTGTGTTCCTGCCACTCTGACAACATGCAGAACATAATTTTGACATGGTTCCCAGTGACAATATTGACAAACTCACACACTTCACTTCCTGTCACAAGGTGGCGCTGAACACCTTGTCACATAAAAAGAGACGTGAACAAAAGCTCTGGTTTCTTGGGTCGTTAACAGTAATTGATCACATCCTCATTGAAAGTTAAAGGCCTGTTCACATCAGAACAGCAAAGCAACAAAGTCCATTTTAACATCAAGGTGCTCAATGGCAGGTTTAAATCTCAGGTCAGGTCTTCAACTTCTGTGTCTTGTTCATGTTCTCTGAGATGTGATTTTAATAATGTGTAATGTAAACTTTATTAATCAGTAAATGTGGAATGCACTCGATGCTCAGACCCGTCCGGTCAGTGAGCACAGAAACCTGGAGCAGTGGGCAGGCTCAACTACGGGGGAGGGGGTGTAGTGACAACCAACAAACCAATCAATCAATCAGAAAGCAATTATTGGTCGAGATTCATTTTTGTCTGGTGAACCTAATATTTTGACTGTCACATAGAATTCACATACAATTTTTGGGCTTTAATGCATATTTAACACATGCAGTGTTGTGATGCAGGTGAAGTATTTCAACAAACGAAGAGACTTCTTGAAATATAAGGAGAAATTACAAGCAGATGGATACGAACCAACAGAAGGAGTAAAATGAGTGTCTGGATCTTCTCCAGCTGGGTTCGGATACACTGAAATATTTCTGTTTATCATCAATAAACTGAATGATGTTATTGACACTGGGAAGAGTCGCTTGACTATAAGAATGCCATATTTGAGCCAAAAAAAGTTTTTTTTATTTTGTTTCTGGTAATTCATGTAAACAGCAACCCATCTCAAAAACAATACAAAGATTTGATGGTAACAAATGTTAGTTTCTTGTATGTACATAGATTAACAGCCACTCCTCAGCATTAGCACACTAAAGGCCACACAAACAGTTTTTAATCCTCAAATAATATTGTTTGGACTGGTCTAATCCAGAAGCTTCCCCGTGAAGACATCTGAAAACTTGTTAGACGGAGGAAACAAAGCAGGCGAGTGTTACACAACGTCACGCTGATGATGAGCTTGTGCGTTTAGCTGTAGCGTAACACGAGTCTAATAAACCGATCTGGAAGTGTGTGCCGGACTTTCAGTTCCCCGCTGATTGTGTTATTCAGTCACACGGCTTTTAGAAAACAATGAAAAAAAAGCAGATGAAAAATGCATCTGAATGATTGGAAGAGTTAAAAGTCACAGTTTGCCATTCTGCATCTCTCTTTCTCCACACACACACACACACACACACAGACTGGAGGAATATAGAAGGAATATCGCTTGTTCTCTAGCTCCGGCTACAAGCTTCCAGTAACGTTCCGTGTCAGTGCCCAGGCCGGAAACTCGCTGAGGTGGAAGAGCGGCTCTCCCCACGTCAGGATGGCCAACATCACCACAAACACCCCGATCAGATTCACCCCGAAGCCGGCCTTCACCTGCACAATACACACACATTCAATCCAACACACATCAAATACACGTTTTAACTCTATACACAACATACAAAGAAACACGCATATAACAATAAACACAACATTCACATACTTTTCAAATATTTCACGTTAAATTATTCTAATAAATTAACCTGTAATGTTGCCATGACAGTTAGAAACGCAAATAGTTCTGTCTGTGGCACAAAGGTCTCTGCTCAGAAATGGTCCGATTTTTTTTTTTGCCTGATTTTGTCGCAATTCAGTTAAAGTCTGCAGAGTGAACAGACGCCTCGACATTAATTCTGCATGTTTCTGATATGACGAGGTGATATGGTACCATGTCGCTGATCTGCACGTGTCCGTAACTGAAGACGATGGCGTTCGGCGGGTTCCCGACCGGCAGCATGACTCCGAAAGACACGCACATGGTGGCGGGGATGAGTGTGTGCAGAGGGTTGATCTGCAGCGTCTCCGACTGGGACAGAAACACACGTGTGGGATGCAACACCACACTGGGTTCCACTCTCAGGGAAGGTGTGATGTAAGACTGACCAGAGTGGAGAGGATGGGCAGGAAGACCGTGAGCGTCGCCGGGTTGCTGGCGAACTCTGTGACGGCCGATACAAGGAGACATGCCAGTAAGGTCACGGCCCACGGAGGAAGACCGTTCATGGGCTCCAGCTGCCGGCCAATCCACATAGAGAGTCCCGAAACCTGCGGAGAGAGAGAAAAAAGGGAAAGGGAGAGGGGACAGTGAAGAAAAGTGAAGGGGGAGAAAAGGAAAGAGTAAGAAGTATGAAAGAAAGAGAGAAAGGTTAACAGAAATCAAGCGTAGACAAACAGATATGGAGGACAATAAGGGGAATGCAAAAAAGTGAACAACATGGAGAAAGAAAGAAAAAACAAACAAAGAGAGGGAGAGACAGAAAAATAAACAGGAAAAAAGAAAAAGAGAGAGTAAACGGACATAAGATTATAATTATTCTCAGACAATTTTGAAGGTGAATGTGTTGATCCTGAGCTGGTGTGGTCTGCAGGATGTGCTGCCGATTTCTCTAAAACGACCTTGGAGACGACTTATGTTAGAGAAATGCAATGATATTCACAAGCAACAGCTCTGGCGGACATTCGGACTTAATGATAATTTGCACGACTTCTTCAAACTTCCAAACGTACCTCCAAATGTGATACGACTTCACATTTCAAGGTGGCGTTTTATTGTGGCCAGTCTAAGGAACGTGTGCAACAATCACACTATCTAATCAGCATCTTAAAAGCACACACGTGTAAAGTGTTGCTCACAATCTCAGATTGACAAAAGCAACATTTCAGAGATAGGGTTACTTTGTGTATGTTTCAGATCGCATAAAAATGGGAGGATCATATTTTATTTCAATATATTTTAGTACAGTAGTATTTAGGTTGCAGAACACTAATTTAAACGCTCTACACTTATTTACTGACCAGAAACGGAAAAAATCTAAACATAGCACATTAAATACAAAAATACTGTATTTTTACATAGTTGTCTGATAATTATCTGTCTTAGAATTTGTTTTTACTAAACTGCTTATATGCATTCATATGCAATATCACATTGTAATCCAATCATCTTTCTTTCTATACTTTTACGTTATAATAAAAATTGTGTCTTAATAGAAATAGGTTTGTAGTATTAAACAGGAAGTCTGGCTCAGACACACACCTTGCACCCGGCGGCCAGCGCGTATCCTCCTCCCACTAGGATGACGATTTCCCACGGCATAAGTCTCTGGAAGTCTTTCCACGTGATCATGGGGGCCAGAGGGTCTTCATCCTCCTCCTCGTCACCTGCACGGATGACACAGCACCGTTAAAAGATGTACCGATAGAACACGACGTCCTGCTGGGCCAGAGCGAAGGCCATGCTGCGGCCAGTGTGGGATCTGACCTTTGCTCTGGCTGGAGAAAGCAGATGGCCAGGGCTTTCGGGCTGGGATGAGGAAGAGGAGGAACCCGAGCAGCACCGACACTGTGGCGTCCGTTCTGTAGCCTTTCCTTCAAGACACGTGACTCTTCATCAGATTTCACAACTTTTTCGGCCTCTGAGCAAGACATCAGAATGTGTTTAATGTTCTTGTACTTCTCAAACAGCGACGTCCAGCCGGGGACAAATCCAGGCTCCCTGGTGAACCACAGCACGGTCATCAGGACAAAAAATATGCCTGTCACCACTTCAGGATAGCTGGAGAATGATGAGAACCATGTGTTAGATCAGTAAATCTGCGAGTAACCCTCAGCATTTCTGGTACCTGATGGGTCCGAGCTTCTGATACTCCTCGTGAATGCGTTTCTCAGACAGGATTTCACGCCTGGTTTTGCGCTTCTTGCTTAAGGAGCAGGTCTCTCGGAAACTGAGAGCAATGGTTCCACATCAGCTTCATCGTCACAAACGAAACTGAGCCACAGGAAGTGACATCGCATGTTCTTACTTGCATCCCAAGAATAAAAAGTGCAGCCAGATCCAGGTGAGAACCAGCATGATGAGAGCGATTGGCAGGCTGAAGATGAACCATGTGCCAAAGTTGATGACCTTTGCTTCTGGGTAACGACTGGAAAGATATAAATCAGTAAATGTAAAGAATGAATAATGAAAAGAATAATGTAAAGAAATTGTAAAAAAAAAAATCACAATTAGAATTAGATTATTATATTAGATATTTCAGCTTCATCTATCTGTCTGTCTGTCTGTCTGTCTGTTGAATCATATATTTCATGATTCTGTGATCCCTGAATTTATTACAAAATCAATAGAAATACCTATCGTTTGTTTAACTGCAAGAGAAAATTATAGTCATCTAATCTTATTATCTCATGTTCCAATTCATAAAATACAATTTTACAAAATAGACGCCAAAGATGGTTTAAAATTCTAAATCTATCGTTCTTCAATTTATCCTTATGATCAGTAGAATTGTGTAGTTGTGGTATTTCTGGGATTTTTTTCAAGTTAAAATGTTACAAAATTGTAAAATTTGCAGTTAGGCGGAGGTGCAGTTATCCGATGCTGTGCTTAAACGAGCAGCTTCTCTATGTTTTAATGGGATTAAAACGGGCCCGAAGACTGATGTGCAGGTAAATGAATTTTGCAGTTAAACTATGTCTATGTATGTGCATGAAATGTAATATATAATAGAACCCACAGATATAATGAACTACTGCCTCAAATTCTGTTTTTTTTCTTTTCTTTTTGTTCTTTCTTTTTTTTTCCCCATACATTCATCCTTTTTATTCAATCTATCATCCAAATTATTGCTTTATCAAATATTATAATTACATTTTTAATATTCTATTCTGTGTATTCTGTTTGTTTCTTTTTGTTTGTATGTGATTCTGACTATGGACCATTTATGAGTTTGAAAAAAAAAACAAATATTCTGCTGTACGTATATTTGGTAGAGTTTAAATCAAAATACATATTTTGCTTTAACGCTTAGAGGGTCAAACGGCTCCACATTTGCCATCGATGTGGAAGTAAAGGACAAGGTTCAGTTCGCAGTCTCTCCGAGAGGAAGATACTGAGCTTCAATCAATGTGCTGTGAGGTTCTCCTCTGCGCTGCTTTGCATTGATCACTTCAGCCGAAATGTCAAGCCTGTGATAAAGCAGTTTCCACAGTAATGATAATCACTGGCCAGGCAGCCGCTCAGAACCCACTGACCCAATACAAGCCCCCGTCACGCTCTCTTCCACATCCAGGATCCGTTTACACAGTCACCTTTGCCCAACAAGTTGCACAAGGAAAGGGTTATTTTTCTCCGCTTAGCGAGTTTAAAATGTCCTGGAAATGAGACTGAGCGGATTGAATGTGCTGCTTAAACAAATCCCATCCATGTTTCTTTGTGAATGTGTGCATCAGGGAAGGGTTGCTGACGTACTTGTTGAACTGTTCTGCGAAGATGAGGTTGGTGGATGTGCCGGTGATGGTGATGAGGCCGCCAATGGTGGCGGCGTACGTGATGCTGAGGGACAGACACTTACAGATCATGTGGTCTCTCTTGGTGGGGTACAGGGAATCCCTGCGGATTTTAGGCCTTGATTTTGGTACCCGGATGCTGATTGGGGCCTGTTTAGCATAAATGTATTTTAAAAATACACAAAAATACAAAAGTAGTTCCAGTTATGAATGTTGGATGAAGGCCTCACCTCTGGTAAATATCCGTTTGCTTCTTTTGAAAACTCTGGGCCAAAGCCAGGCATTAATATTAAACCATTCGACTCCTAACATGAAAAAAATTGTAACATTTGTAATACTTAATATTTTGACTGAATAGTGAAAAAATGAAATAGAAGTCATTTTTACCAATCATAGTGTTGAGGCTGATAGGCTATACATTATAAATAGAGATTAAATATTATATAGAC
Source organism: Paedocypris sp. Pulau Singkep (assembly GCA_017309775.1). Taxonomy (NCBI): domain Eukaryota; kingdom Metazoa; phylum Chordata; class Actinopteri; order Cypriniformes; genus Paedocypris; species Paedocypris sp. Pulau Singkep. Next base: position 12,456,530 of record MU204381.1, on the reverse strand, counting down.
AGACAAATAATATGAGTTAAACAATATATACACAGACAAATACATGGAAGGATGTCGGGAAGGATGGATTGATGAATAGATAGATAGACAGACAGACAGACAGACACAGACAGACAGATAAAAATACAATCTGCTTGTGGTTTATAAAGAAGTAGTTTTACCTCTTTGTGCTTTGTGCAGTCTTCTTGTTTTTCATCACTGTTGAAGAGAAACATGATAAACACACACGCCAGCAGAAGATCAGTGTGTTTTTGGCGAAATGCCTCACATCTCATTGTAGTCCATCAGCTCCAGATGATTCTTGCTCTGTTCCTGGCTCTCTTCTTCTTTCGGAAACATAAAAGATCGGTTATTTACTGAATAGTAAGCATTTTTAAAATAAGATTCTTAACACAATCTCCCCACCGCTCTCCTCATCCTGGGTGTCCACGGTTTCCGAGTCTTCCAGAGAGTCAGCAATCCCGGTGCAGATGAGCTGCTGCAGAACGGCCTCCGCAATCGGCATCACCATGGCAGTGGTGGACGTGTTGCTCAGCCACATGGAGAGAAACACCGTGCAGCACATGAAGCCCAACACCAGCCTGAAGCCAGACAGTGAAACGAGACGTGTTAGTTTCTGTGAGAAATAAAGCGCAGGAAATAATACTGCACAACTCGGAAACATACATCCCGGGCTTGGCTCCAGCGATCATGACCATGCGCAACGCGATGCGTTTATGCAGGTTCCACTTCTCAATGGAGGCGGCCAGGCAGATCACACCCATCAACAACAGTGTGGTGTCCTTAAAGTACTCAGAAGCCACCTGCACACACACACACACACACACACACCCACACACAACTGAATTCAAACATTTTATGTCTTATTTTTCAATGATGTAAAGGGTAATGTTGTGATGTAGAAGTGTTTTGTTCATAGCTTTGTGACCTTTGACCTTTGTGTTTATATTGACATTTTAAATGTGGTTTAACCACTGTTTTTTTTTTTTTCAATTTCACAAAGTGAAAAAATATATAAATAATTGATTAAAAAATATCTACTGGTACTTTATACTGTATCTATGCTGGTACATAAAATATCCAATACAGTATAACAAAAAAACAGAGCGAACTTGTAAATAAAACACAAGTATACATAACAAATGAAATACAGCTAATCAATAAAAGATAACCTACCTAAACATTTTATTGCATTTGTATTGCAATAGCTTACACACAGCATAAGGCTGCCCACTGCTTTGGGTTAGTGTCTGTTCACTTCGCTGTGTGTGTGTGTGTAACTTCACTAGATGGTAAAATGCAGGACACAATATCAATCCAACAACAAATCCACTAACTTTACTTAATTTAATTTTTTTCATTACGAAATACTTATAGTACAAAAAATGCGGTTAGTGAATTAAAAAAAATCCAAACACAGTAATTCTAAACTTGCAGAAGTGTTAGCAGTACAAATAATTGTAATAAGATTAATCAACAAATAGCAGTTCTGAAATCGGATGGACGGATTGTGTAAAAGCGAGAGAATATTTACCAAACAAGATTACAAGTGTTGGAGATAACGAGTCGCTTTGTCAAGTTTGTCAATGGGATTTATGTCACATGATCAGAACTTTGCTTTACATAATATCTTGGCTGTTTTTTGCAGACTTTATAACAGCTTTGAACAGATTAACCAAAGCCATAAAACTAAAAACTGGATAGAAAAAAAAAAGAAAACAAGATCATACACCAGGTCGACACTTTTCTCAGATGAGTATGTCGTAGCACAAACCATGACAGAAATTCCAATTGTTCCATGTGATCTTGAATCGATTTCTTACCTCGCTGGATTTTAGGACCCCGAACAATGGGTAGAGAAAGGCGGGCACCAGAGCGGCGGCCCCCAGCGGCACGGCCTCAGACACCCAGTACACGGCCGTCACCATCAGAACATAAGCACAAGACGACTCCTGCGCTCACAATCAACACAAACACCAGATTACAATCCTCTCTGAGTCAAAGAACATTTCCCATTTCTGTTACGTTTTTTATTGCGAACAAAACCTGCAGCATTTATTAATCTGCAACAATGTTAAAATGTTACCGGAAAAATACACCAACACACACATAGAATAAATAACAGACACGTGTATAAAAGAAAGGTCATCACTTTAAAATGTGTGGAAAAAAAGCAATTGAAAAGCACCATTTTGAGAGAACCATTCTTGAATCAACTTCCGTATAACTAGCGATGATGGTCAATTATTCGTTCAGCATGTGAAATCGGTCAGCTGACTCATAATGTCGAATTAATCTGGTTTCATAACAGGCAAACCAGCAAAGTTAATACTCATTCACACATTCCTTTGTTTCACACACATGTGCTGATTCATTAAACTTTTTGATTTAAATAAAAAGAGAAAAAAAAAGACTATTATTGGTATACAACAGATCAAGGTGAGATTCTCCCTGGCATAGAACCAGCATCTAAACAGTAAGCGACACATTTTCAGACTTTCTGATGTCTCAGCACTCCGGCATCCCCAAAGCGGATTATTATTCCAGAGCGTTCGTGAACTCTGACTGGTACAGCCTGACTTCTCCTTCACCCTTCTGCGTTCTCAGTAACTCCCACCCTGGCCGGAAGATTTCCAGTTGAGTGTGCCAGTCCAAGAAGTTTCTGCTGACTCCACTGTTTTCATTCATTAAATTCAATTAAGGTGTGAATAGAGACACTAAACTGTTGAGGAAACTGGCCTTTACAATCTACCACTGTGACATAAGAGTCCATCACAAACTGTCAAATGCTAATTTTTACTTGTTTTGTTTTGTTTTGCCCTGTTTCATCATTAGCAACTATTTGGACTGTGAGTGTGAGATAGAATCAGTGAACCTTTGTGATTATATTACATTTCTGAACTGATTAATCTATCTAGATAATCACAAGAAACTTTTGAAATCCGTGATCTAATCTACGCTGTATTTCCAGGCAGTTGTCCCATAATGACATTTCCTGAAGGTATTGGTCAAGAATTGATTTGATAAAGTTCCACCTAATTGTTTTTTTTTTTAAAACCTAACCAAAAACAGCAACGCTAGTTCTTTCATAATTTATTTTAGTTCATATTAAAATGCCTTTTTTGATGATGAATCCAAAAAAGTTTCATGCAGAGAAACAATCAACACGTCCGAAGTTGCGCCGGCGGGGTTTAGTTACTTTGGACGGAAACTAAATTCTCACATGTTCAAGAAACAAACAACATCTGTAAAGCTGCCGGTGTTACAAACAAACCGTTCCGATCGGAACCGAACAGCATCTGGACATCCAGGTGAGAGGTCGCCGCAGCTTCGCTGGGAATTAAAGCCAAAGCCCCAAATAAGTGTTCTGTTTACAGCGTTTTACGAATTAATTTAGTATGACACTTTTTATCCTTGTGTACAGTTGCGTATGGAAACAAATTAGAAACGGCAACGGACCACAAAAACTTCATGGCGATTATGGAATTAGATTTGAATAAAAATGTTTTAAATGTGAAATCCAATGTACCTAAATATGAACCCAATACCCAAATCTAACCGCGCGCAAAAGCGCGTAAAGGCGCACGGCCGGCGCGCGTCATTAATCAAAAACTGGATTGAGTATGAATGAGTTACTCACACTGCACGGGTGGATGAGAGGCAAAGGCAGCAAGGATAGAGGAATCATGACGACGAGGATGAGTTTCCGAGCCTTCCAGAGTTTTCTGAACAAGTCCATTCTGGCGCCTTCTAGCCGCATGAGTTTTACGATTCGACAGAAGTCTCGGTCGTTTTCTTAAGAAGCGTTTCTACCCCAAGTTTTCTTACAAGTTGTAAAAGTTGTACAACTCGCTCTTGTGGTGGTGTGGATCTTTGCGCACACGGCCAGTGCGACTGAAGATGTTTTCTCGCAACGAAACTTAGAAGAAACGTTCAACTTGCTCTTCTGACATGGATTGCTGTTTGGATTTATAAAATGCGCCTTGTCCCGTTATTCTCCAGGCCTGGGCGCAGTGATGTGCCGAAAGCTCCTCGGGACGAAAGGGGTGAAGAGGACACCGACGGCTCCTTTTATATCTCCACCTGTCAACGCCTTTTGGAACCGTTGCGTTACACCGTGAACCCTCCGTCGCGTGCTCCACACGCTCGTCCAGTGTTTATATAATAAAGAAATCGTTAAGGCAAAGCGAATAGCTATTGAATAGATTTAAAAGACAACTCACTTCCATTTCACACAATAGAAATGCAAGTGTTAAAGTTTATCGGACCTTTTCTCATTGACACAAGTCGTTCTTAAAAACAAATCCGTTATGATTTATTTAAGTGATTTAGTGCAGTTATTCAATCAATCGGACTTTGTGGGATAAATAAAAATAATATTTTAGCATTTTCCAAAGACAAATCGTACATTTTACGTACATTTTACGTACAAATTATTCTGATAAGTTTAGGACATACATATAAAAAACGCAAATGTAAAAGTATTTATTAGAAAAATATTATATTTTTAGAAAATTACTGAGCAAACTACTTGTTTTTCTACAATAACACACCGAGTCAATATAAATCAAATATTTCTTGAATGTCGAAAAATTAGCTTTTTATGTAAAGTTGTCGATAATGATATTTAAATGCGAGAAAAAAATGGTACGTTTTAAGATTAAAGATAAGGAAGAATTTTATTGATTCAATCAACATTCCCTCCGTTAGTACATTCAAATGTCGAGCTTGACGCGCCGCCTAGCGGGCAGACAGAGCAACAACACTACAGAATCCAACAACGTAAATTTCAAAATATTTTCTCCACTATTAAAATAGTTTTTAGAGTATATTGTGGTTTTCACGCGACTCTTTGTTTTCAGCAACACACAAAAAAGCATACAATAGTTTGGATTATTTGGAAACGTGTGTCGTCGTTGGACCAGTGTGTGATAAACAAACAAGTTAGTGCATGTAATTGTACGGGATTTTTGTATTCTTGATTTTATTCACAGTGAATGCTCATCAATTCATTGTTCTCACCCACTGCTCTAAATAGAGCGTGAAAGGAGCAAAAGCTGAATCGTGTTACGTAACCTAATCAATGTTGCCTACGTTACCTGTAAAGCTCTTTATGGCTTTAGCTGGGGATGAATGTCAGTAACGCTTAAATCTGCAAACACTGAATGCGCGAGAGATAAGTGAGGCCGACAGCACACCGCGCTTTCTCCCTACAATGCCGAAGATTGAGCGCTTGTCCTCCACTTGGACTGAGTTAAAAGGGTTCGATGGGGAGAGGAGAGCCATTAAGATCAACTTTATATGTGGCCGAGAATCTAAAAGCATTACAAAGATTTAAAAGACCGATTTATGAAAGACGTCCACTGCACGAACCTGCTATTTATTTTCCTGGCCCGTTCAGTTGATGTCAAGGACACAGAAACACATGTTTGAATTCAAGTAAGACAGGAGGTAAGGTAGTGAAACTGTCACTGTTCTCGTTTTTGTTGTTGGTCACGTGGACGCACGCGCTTGGTTTGTAATGACCTAAACTAGTCCACGTGCGTCACAGACCCGGAGCTGATTGGCTGATCTTTGAGGTCCCGTTGAAACACTTCTTCATCAAACTAGCTACGAACGTATCACATGTCTAATTCATTCAATTATAAGTAATATAAAAACACAAACATTTGCCAGTTGTATAAAAGCCTCTGCCAAAACGTTTAGTAAAGTAAAGAGAGAGAAGAGTGGAAAGAGAGGGATCGCGAGAAAGTGAGTGAGTGTGAGCGAGAGCGTGAGAGAGAGAGAGAGAGAGCGAGTGAGCTAGCTAAGAAGTGTGTGTGGGTGTGTGTGTGTGCGTGTGTGCGCGCGTGTGTGTGAGAGAGAGAGCGTGAGCGAGCTAGGAAGTGAGTGTGTGTGTGTGTGTGAGAGAGAGCGTGAGTGAACGAGCGAGCGAGCTAGGAAGTGAATGTGTGTGTGTGTGCGTGTGCGAGAGAGTGAGCAAGGAAGTGAGTGTGTGTGTGTGAGAGAGAGGGAGAGGGAGTGCGTGAGGGAGTGAGAGTGAATATGAGAAATATTGGGAAAATTGATTTGTGGAAAAAAATTGATGGGAGAGGGTGGAGAAAAAGAAAGAATAAAAGAAGTTTGAGTTATTGAGCGAATAGTGAGATGCGAAAAAGTTGAGTGATGCCGAGATGGAGAGAGAGAGAGAGGTGCTCTTGGATTTGTTCATGAATGACTGCTGCTCTGTTGTGTGTTGCGTTACGCAAAAGGCTTGTAATCTCACAGTAGAGCCGCAGCGCAGTGACAAGCCGCTTACAGAGAAACATGAAGGGGTAAAGTCAGCATAACCCCCCTCCTCCACTCGCGCGCTCTCTCTCTCTCTCTCTCTTTGGTCTGGTGTACAGCCTGGTGTCAGAGACTCTCTGGAGTCGGCAAGGACAATCCAGCCATCATCACACAGAGCGACATGACAGACCGACGCTGATCGCTCCTCACTGTCATCATGGCTTTGAACACGAGCCACATGATGCAGGGGCTCCTGCTCTGGACCGTGACATGGACGCTAGTTTGGACTTCCACGCCACTTGCAAACGTGTCTTCGGTCGCTCCGGTGCTGGACAGGACGACTCCATCAGCGACCGAGACCCCGATGAACAGCACACAGACCCCCGACATCGACTACACAGGTGCGCGCTGCTATTACAGACGCTTCCGTCCTCTAACATCTCAAGGTGTTTGTGGAAATGTACAAAGCAGAGCATGCTCGTGAGAAAAAGCTCACGAAGGGTTTGGACACGAACAGAGTCTTCATTAAAGCTCTGAACCGAGGCCACAGAGAGCCCAAAGAACCGGAGTGATTTTAATTTGATTGGAGAAATATGCTGGCACTGAAAACTTTCGGTACTTTGCAAATAGTTTATCGACCCGCCCTGATCTGACGTCAATACGTTTGTCAGATTTATAAAGATCCAGGCGCGCGAGAAAAAGAAGATGATTATTATAGGATGCGAAATGTCCCCCATGGGTCCAAACGGATCGCCGCTTCAGAACATCCACAGGTGTCAGTTCACTTTGAAATTTGTATTGTTTTTCTGCAGATATAAATAATGGGTTTGTCTTTGCATTTTGAGTTGTTTTTGAGAAGACACTTTTGATTTAGCATACAATTTAAGAAAAAAAAACAACAAAACACTTTTTTATGTATACACAGGATTTGCGTCCTGCATGTGATCAACTTTATACTTTTTATATTTTTTTTCAAAGCAAACAAGAATTGCATTTCCAATGTCAATAATGTAGTTAAAAATAACACCAAACTAAATATTATGATGTATTTTAAGCTTGTTAAAATGGACTTTATTTGATCTGGTAAGACCATATTTAAAGTGCTTAATACAATCTACAATGTCACAATTATATTTCATCATAAATAAATGAAACATCAATAATGCGCAACAAAATCTACAAAAACAAATTAACATAAAATAACCCTGGTTCAGTTTAGATGTATGCATTATTACAAACGTTTGGAGTCAATTGGTGTTGCTGTTATTCTGATTGAGCCATATTTTTACAAACATGATCTGCACATGGCAGGACTTACTACGCTAAAAGAGAACCAGCATGAGCTGAAAGGCAGAATCACGTGCTAAAGCAGCATCATTTGCGTGAAACTGGGGTCAGTGGTCTGCAGGACTGTGGTTTGGCTGCATCCTCATCTCTCTCCTCAGCTGCTCTGACTCTTGGATCATCCATTTTTAATGAGCGGCACTATGCTTTATTTAATCCCGTTCTATTCTGAGACAACCTCTCTGGTGTGACTCTTGAGAGAAGGGCTGATGCGGGATGGAAGAGGAAGAAGAGAAAGTGACAGCAGAGTTATTTATTTATTTTGCCATGGAGTTGGATTGTTTAATATCGGGAGCAACATTGTCATGCCAGTTAAGCCAGGCTTAATGAGAGCAGCACGGGGTTGGATCTCGGCAGTGGCCCTCAGCAACACTCTGTGGCGTCTAACTGGTGTGAACAATAAACACAATTCGATTTAATCAAGCTGGCTCCAGCACGGTCAATACCAGCCAAGACTGACTGTATTGACAGTAACTGCAATGACGGGGATTCAAGGAGGCTGATGAGGAATCCAGTGTGGGAATGGAAAGATTATGGGAAAACAAGGGTGCGAAAGCCTGTTGGGGTATAACAAAGAGGGCAAAGTTTTTTCACCTTGAAGCTCAAGTGCCAATCAAGCATTTGAAAAGCTGCAGATTAGTTTTGAGTAGAAACATGAGCTTTGAAATGACTTATACTATACAGCATTTCTGCAAACAGTTTTTTCTTCAAAATCAAATATTTTGGAAGCGGTAGCCACACTGCTGAGGGTCTGATGATTAGTTCATTACTAAAGCTGGTGAGATTCTGGGTGGTTGCTAGACAGCCATTGGTGAGTTTTCATTTATTTGTTTGGATTCTTTTGTCTATTTGGAAAGAACTTGATATTATGTTTTGTAACGTTAGGCTGAAAAGGTTCTATACAATAATATTCTGTTTGTATAGTGAATCTTTACTTCACTATTCGGTAGTTTTCTAACATATATAAAATATTGCTGCTCTTTTTAACCTTTACTATATATACTGGATCACTGAGAGGAGATATACTGTATGTATTTTATGAACATGATGTTGAATGGTGTCAGAGTTGAGGATGCTGAGGATAGAGAGATGATTCACTGTGCGAATAGCTGAAGCTGAAGAACACTGCACTAATATATGATTCTAGGCAATTTTTCTATGCAAGACTGTTTTACAAACTATTCAAGCGTATGATACTATGCTATACTATACTATTTAACACTAAGCTATGCTGTTCTGTTCTATACTGTAATTTTCTTTCCAATGATCTATCCAGGCGGTTGTGGTCCAGTGGTAGGTAGTTGAACCTGCCACCCAATTGTTGCAGGTTCACCCACCCAGGTGGGTTTCACAACTGAGTGTCCTTGAGCAAGACATTGAGCCACACATGATCCCCGGGCATCATGGCTTAAAGCTGCCCACTGCTCTGGGTTTGTGTGTGTTCACTTCAATGTGTGTGTGTGTGTGTGTGTGTGTGTGTGTAACTTCACAATTTCGATGCAGTCCCTAGTGGTCATATTGACAAACTCTCTTTACTTTACTAAAATCCTTATACTAAAAGTTATTAAGTACACTATTACTTCAGTAGATACAGAGATCTGTTCTTTATAGATATGGATACATTCGCATGCTTTGTATTTTTCTGATGTGATTCTGATACTTAACGTTTGGTTGTGTTTTCTTCACTTGTGTACTTCATTTTGCTGTAATCTGCACTATTGCAGCATTCCCAACAGTGTGACCTGCATTAGGATTAAAGTTCTTTCTGTCTGCTGTGTCGTCAGGCCTGAGCTGTGTGTCACTGCTGCCGCCGCGCCGTGGTTCCTTCTATGTAGAGACTGGCATGGGCATGTCTGTGGGCACTGTGCTGGCGTTCTGGTGCCTGGAGGGATACCAGCTTGTGGGCAGCGAACGAATCAGCTGTGTCCTGCGCAGCGGCAGCGCTCAGTGGAGTAGCTACCCACCCGACTGCGAGGGTCTGACATCAGTTAATGCTGAAACTAATCTCACTCACAGCTCACTGTGAATTCTCCGTCTTTGTCAGCCATCCCCAAACCCGAGGACCGTGGGCTGAAAGTGGCGGTCCTGGCTTCTGTTGTGAGTAGCATCGTCATCATCGCCATGTCTGTGTCCTTTATCATCTGCTGCCTGCAAGAGCGCCTGAGGAAAGAAAGGACAAAGCGGAGAGATGGGCGCGGCAGTAGGTGTGTGCTTAAGGTCAAAAGGTCACAATTTATTTATTAAGCACTGTCATATGCATCGTTTCTGATATGTCCAGAGACAAGCACAAATCATGGAGGAATGAGTGTTGGCTAGAAAGGGAAGAAGGAGATTGGGAATCTTTCCCTCCACCTAAAATTTACAACCTATCGCAGAACCTCCATCTGAACCCGGACAACCCAGTCTACCTGGAAGGACTGACGGGTTATGACAACCGCGGATATCAGAGGTGTGGCAAAATTTACAATGAATATTACAATTTACGGGTTTAAAGATGACCTAATTTTACGAGTGGTGTGCTGCCGGTACTGGATGCTATTTTTGTGCTAAATAACGTCAACGTGATGTTGTTTTTATTTCACATTTGAGTTTGACTGAGACTGACTTATTTTATCTATTTTGTTCTGCCATTTTTCAACATTGAGTTGTTAAATTTCATAACTATTAGGGATGCACCAAAATTAAAATTCTTGGCCGAAACTGAAAACCGGAAAGCCTGGCCGAAAACCGAAACACCGGAAGAATTGCATTTATTGCTATGATGAGGTACTAACTTTACTAAAACCAAGGCATTGCAATTGCATAAATTAATAATGAAGTTTCAAAGAATAAATGAAACAAAATGTGTTACAAATATGCAAATATTTATCAAGCATATTGCAACACTCAAGATAATAAAATATAATTCAAACTAAAATGTTTAACTTGACCTACTGGCCTGCTGAAATGTTGTGAAATTAAAAGTTCCTCCATTAAATATTGCATTTAAGTTTAAAGTGCATTCAGAACAAGTGCAAAGGATACAACATTTTCTCTGCAGGTCTTAATAATAGTATAAATAGGTTTCTGTTGAGCTTGTCATCTGACTGGCATTTGAGAAAGATTTGGGACTGTATTTAAAAAAGGCCAGTGGATAGAAAATATACATCTTGCAGAAATATGACTACAATCTGTCACATATAAAGTAGCCTAAAACAAAATAGCCTACGTATTAGTATTATTAGAGGTACTTTCTTGCAGAATTTCACTGAACATATCAGACAACGAGGGTGCAAACCCCTCAACTGGTGGTGACAGAGAGACGAGATGTTTCATGCGCTCTGCTCCGTCTCTGTGCTTCTAACGTTGCCATTTCGTGCGTGTGCTGCTTTAATTCCTCCTCCAAATACTGCTCTCTATAACGAGGATCAAGTACAGTCGCGATGAAGTGCAGAGGATTCTAATATTTATATCTGTGAATCGTGCGCTGACAGACTCTAAGCGTGGACTTTTCATAGTTTTAGCCGTGGCATGTATCAACCACTTTGGGCGCTTTAGAGCTGCGATAAAGTAATAACGTCCGCTACAGAGGCATCAGATGAGCTGATCTCTTTAGTTTGCTGCTCAAACGGAGTAAGAAGAGAGAGAATGTTCTCTATTAAGAGCCACTGGTGTGAAGTGAATGTCGCGGGGAGCTTGTGATCTGCGCTGCGCTATATGTCGCCTCTCGCGCAGCTCTCACGGTCTCTGCTTACGTCATCAACTTTCGGCCGTGTTGTTTCGGTGAAAAAAGTGTTCACAAAAACCAAAAATGCACTTTTGGGCCATCGAACGAAAATGTTCGGTGGCCGAATATTCGGTACATCCCTAATTTCTATATTAGGAAATAAAACCTCATAAATAAAGTTTTTTGTTATTCACATTTTTTGGTTTTTGAGCCTAAATTTAGTACGAGTAAAACACTTTTTAAAAGGGATACTTTACGACTTTTACTCAAGTCTTCTTGGATTGGTGACTAGTAGCTTGTAATGCAGTAATTTTTTACAGTAAGGCATCAGTACTTTTTCTCAAGTATGGTTTTCAGGTAGTCTTTACATCTCTACATTTTAATAACTCTTGTGTTTTTTCTCAGAAGTCAAGAAAATCTCCTGAAAGCTCCTCTCCCCGGACTCTACAGGGCAGAAAGTCAAGTATACCCGCATGTGGTCCTTCAGAGGGTGCCCACGCCAACTGTGCCAACTGCACCCAACGCACCTGTCTACCTCCGCCTCTCCACCGCATCAGCCACAGAGACCCCCGGTGAACAGCCTGTGCTGCCTCCGTACCCCAGCAGCCCATCTCACCTGTGGCCGTAGCACTTCAACCTATAGACAATCTACAGAATTGTGGCTTATTTAAAGCCTCCATGCAATGACTTCTGCAGTGCATCTGAATAAAGCAATGCATCTAATTCAAAGTCTAATCTGAGAATCATAGTGAATTACATATAGTATAGATCTAAACACCGGGTCTCTGTGTAATGATGCAGTATGTTTGAATTCATTTTTGAATTAAACCCAATGTGTATTTTTCATTTGTCTTGAACATGTTTTTTTTTCTGACCAGGTTGAAGATAAACATTTATTATGGAGAGCAACCAGTTAGTGTACATTAGAGACAATATTTTGAACCTTACCTTATAATTACGGGAATCTTGCTCAAGTACACTCAGTTGCAGAATCCACCAGACCAGGAATCGAACCAGCATCGCCTACTTCTGGACCACGACTGACCAATTATACAGTGTTTTATTATGTTACTATAATGAGTCATCATACGAATTGATTTGCTTTGTAGATATTTCATACAATAAAATACAATGTTGTGTTTACAATATTATACAAAGTTAGAGAGTCACACACACACACACACACACACCTAAGTACCCACACACACACACACACACACACTTGCAGAAACATAATTACGATAGTTACGATAAATTATAAAACATAATTGCTATAATACATTTCCGTACCCTTAGCCCAACCATCAAATTATTCCTGTTCTCCCTTTACTAGAGTAATCCTTCACCAAAACTCAAATGGTTCTCATAAATGTCTATTTGGACCCTACTTTAACAAATATAAATCTTGTATTTGAAGACCAAATGTTATATAATTGTCAGAACACACAGACACACATATTTAGGTTTTCAAATTTGATGTTATATGAAGCGCCTCAAATAATGAATAATGTAGTATTATGTGCAAAAATTACTCACTTTTGAATCACTAATTAATTATACAGAAATACACTAAAAAATTTAAATCCCTCAATTTTTTGTTGATTTGGTTGAAGTGTTTAGAAGAGCAGAGCTCTGACAGTTTAAAAATCTAAACACTTTAAACTGATAACGCCAGATCTATTTCCTTGTCCAGCAGATGGCGCCTTTGTTTCGCAGTCGTTTCACTCAAAAGCTATCACAAACCTTGTTGTATGTTTTGGGTCGTTTAGTTTATCACCTTTATTTTGTAATCTTGTCACTTTCTCTCTGTTAGACGTCACGTTTGTATTGTTTACTTTCTGGTTTTCCCCCACGTGTCGGTCTATGTTTGTTTACTTCCTGGTGTCTGTGGTCCATCTTTCTGTGTTTTGTTCCCAGCTGTTACTCGTTTATTCATTAATCACGATCGCGTTTATGTCCTTGTGTTAGTGTAAGCTGTGTGTCATTTTGGTAATCACTTCTCATCATGTCATTCATTCTTTAATCACGTGTCATCACTAGTCATCATTCCTGTGTAGTGCTCTTTTCTGTGCCAGTTTGTCAGATGTGTATCCTGTCGCTCTAGCCTCGTGATCTTGCCTAGTCTAGTTTTGTTTCTAGTCTTGTTTTTCTTTAGTGCACTTCTAGTCTTGCCGGTTCTGACCTCGTGCTTGTTTCCTGATTTCCCCACCTTGCCCAGCGTCTTTGCCATATTGGATATTGGATGCCAAATGATGACCTTTTTAAAAATAAATATATACTTTATAGGTATACAGTATATTTAACTACTCTTCGGTGGACGTGATTTACCTGAGACTATATAAAAGTACAAAACAATATAAAAACATTTAACACATTTACACATTGTCTGCCTAACATTCTGCAAATGTTTTTTTTAATTGTTAAACTGTTTTTACTCTTAATTGTTTTACCCCTTTGCTTGTAGATCTTCCTTTCTATGTGTTATTTTAAATTTGTTGCATTTTTATTTTCTATGTATGCTTGACCGGATCATAAACATGGCTGATAACGAAAAAAAAGAAAAGAAACAACATTATGCGATTTGCGCATGCGCAATGATTGCTTGCCCTGGTCCCTTGTAGTTGAATTGAACTACGGAGCTGCTGAGGAGATACACCTCTTCTTCACAGCAGGGAGTCGGTGGACGCTCTCATGACTTCAGGAGTGCGCTTAATATGACAGCAGACGCGATTCACGATCCACGGAGCGTGGAAAAGCATTTCGAGTGATAATCGCATGGCCAGAGCAAGCGTGGACGGGCTGGTACTACAGAACAACAGCAAACTGGATTCTTTCCTCAAACGAAACACCAGTCGGGATGTGTACGAGCGGATCCGCGTCTGCGAGCCGTGTGTGGTGGTCTCAGGGTCGGTGAAGAAGGTCTTCATGCACGTGATCCTGAGCGATGAACGCGTGTATTTGTGCGAGTATCAGCCGCGCGCTCTGCGAGAAGCGTTCTGCTTCAAACACGTCACGAGCATCGACTTGGTAAGAGAAAAACAAACAAACAAACAAACAACCGAACATATACATTCGACTCATGTTAATAATTTCTGTAAAACACCAAACGGAGTACGTAGTATTTTTAATGTCATTGTAACCATGTGATGCAATAACAATACAGGCATTCTATTCTATTCTGTTCTATTTGTTCTATTCTATTCTGTTCTGACATGGATGGATGGATTGATTGATTGATAGTTGGAAGTATGAATGGATCGATTAATAGATAAATAGATGGATGGATGAAAATATATATATATTTTTTTGTTTTAGACACTACTATTTACGTTCTAAAATGCATTTATTAGAGATATTATTTGTGTATATTTTCTCCCACGTGTGTTCTAATGCACAGCGGACATCTAAGCGTGTGTCGGGTCAAATGGCTTGCTGCAGAAAGACAATGCTAAGTATAGAGAAGACATTTACTTATCCCGGCAGGTCGAGAGGGTTGGTTTGATAAGCTTATCTGTTTACTCGGCTCACGATGCGTTTTAGTTCTAAAAGCCGACATAGAACTGAAGGATTCACATCTTGTTGTAATAAATGAATAAAAAAACCTCCACATTTACCTGTCAGATACATGTGATGCCATGTTTTAATGTTCTAATTGATGGTAATTATTACTTGATTAAATGGCAGTTCTTTAAGCTGCTTACACTACAGGCTATGGACAAGAGTTCAAAGGTCAATGTCAGATTGTACAGAAGACCTGACGCAAATTCACTGCGCTGTTCATTTTACTTACAGATCAACGATTTGCCGGACTTCCTCAGCGGACAGCATCGAGAGCGTTCCCTGCACATCCGGATTGTGCACACTACAAAACGTGATGGAAGAAAGACCAAAGGTTCCTGTCAGAACAAGTCGGGATGTTCTTCACCTTCACCATCTCAAAGTGACCACGGAAAAGTTCAGCATTCACTGGATGGTAAAAACACTATATTAAAAACTCAGTGTGTATGTGTGTGTGCGTGTGTGTGTGTGCCGTATATGGTGTACCATCCCGCCCTATGCATGCATGAATATTAGCTTTAAAATAAGCACATTCTATTTATAAATAACCCCCACTTACTTTACTTTACTTTACTTTACAATCATTTGGCAGACGCTTTTATCTAAAGCGACTTACAAAAAGAGGAGCAAGTGAAGCAATTTGGCTACAATAGGCTACAGTAGATGTCTACACAGGCTATATAAAGAAACTTCCTAGACAGAACAGCATGACAAAGAAAAAAAATGTTTTTTCGACAGCCACCGAACGAGAGAATGTTTGGGTGAGGGATAAAACGAAAAAAAAACAAAAAAACTACCAATAAACTTACTAAACTTGCCAAAAAAACACATACAGTATTTTATTAAACATGGTCAAAATACGCACTCATTCTGTAATTTAAAAAAGCATGACGTGATAATAAACAAAACCACATTTTTGATTATCTTTTTATTTAATGTATCACTATTAAAATCAGATGATGAGTTAATAACTGTTGACTATTTTTCAGAGGTCAGACTTCCACAAACCCACATTCCATGGACAGTGTGATAAAGCTGTAATCAGATTTGCAGCGTCCATGACCTACACGACACATAAGTGTGTTAATCCAGCTCCTCTCACCTCTACTGAGTCAGTACTGATGCTGCACGACCGCACTGACCCCACGGTTTGTGTTGGGTGTTTTGTGCAGGTTAATGCTGATGCACACACACACACACACACACACACACACACGCACACACACACACACACACACACACACACACTGTGCGGAAGCTGGAAAGCAGCTTAACTTGTCGAGGATAAAAGATAAATCAGTTAAAACAGTTATCTGAACAAGACAAGGTGGGACGTCTTGCATGTTTTAGGTTCAAGCGTGAATTCAATTATATAAACATACTGTGAAACTTATTTACAATTTACCATCTTCACAGTCTGTGTTAATTTGTGAATCAAGGAAATACAACTCAAATTCAACTCAAATGTAAGTAAGTAAAAGTAAAAGTAAGTTTTTTTTTCATTCATAATAGTGTATAGATGTCCTAGTTTAATCTAAATTATACATTTTTACAGATTTATTTTGATTTGTGATAGTTTTTACATCACAAGTAGGATATTGTAATATAAATTTGTTTTGATGTGAGTGTGTGTGTGTGTGTGTGTGTGTGAACTTACTGTTCTATTCCTTTCGTTTTATTCATAATGTGTTCATGTACAGTACATGCATCGAAAGATTATGTGAATATCGTGTTCTCCATTCTACAGGTGCGGACCATGTATTTCTGTCGACTCTCTCAAGCTCATCAAACTCCTCCGGCTGGAGAACGAGGTAAAACGCTGTGACGTGAATGATTTCACATTCATGCAGTACGACAGCTGTGTGTTCACGGGCATCACTGATCCATTCACACTCATTCGGCCCTTTTTATCTCCCTCTCTCAGCTTTTTACTGCCTTTGACCCAACAAAGCTCGAGACTCAGCGTTCAAAAGACTTTCGCTGAGAGACACGGTTAAAATGTCATGGTAAAGCATGTGATGATAAACCTGCAGATGTTCAGAATCCCACGGGTTCACATTCCGAGTGTGGATGCACAAAAGAAAAGCTTTTGTGTTTTGATTTATGCACATGCATATATTGTCCGGAAAAGTGGACATAAATTAAATGTATTATATACTATTTATGTATATCTTATATTGCGCACTATAGAAATATAGTCCTTAAAAATTTTATTTATTATATGTGTCTGTGTGTAAGGGCAACATAGTAGGGAAATGTGTGATATGCATATTCAAATAATCCAATATTGACATAATTCATGATAACATATGTGAATATATAAACAAGTGTATAAGTGTATGTATTTCTGATTGCGCTTTACCATCTGACTTTCAGGGATAGCCTGATGACACTGTATCAATAATAAGCTGTTGATGAGATAAAATGACACAAATGCTATATGAGAAATATGAATAGATGTGATTGCTTTTAATTAATTAAATTATTTATTTACAGGTGTATTTGTTTCTTTAAGCATGAATACATAAAATCCCAAACTTGAAAACCAAAAACACAAAGATAGATCATAACAACAAAATGTCAGTGTGGATTCTGTTATTATATAACACACACATGCGCATGCACGTACGTACCTACCTGTGTGTGTGTGTGTGTGTGTGTGTGTGTGTGTGAGAGAGAGCCTGTTATACAGGTGATAGCTGGATAATCCCATAGAATAACTTCCGAGACATTATTAATGCAGGTTTCTTGCTGAAAGCAACATGAGCCCAGAACGGTGAAATGAGAGGAGGCCGTTTGCGTTGCCTATATTTATTTAATGAGCGCAGGCTGCTCTTGGCACGTCCTGTTGGGTCTGCGTGTTGTTTGTGCTTTCAAAAGTCAGATTTTCAGAATCAAGGTTCCATCCTGAATTTTATTGATGTAACAAGAGTAAAAAAGAAAAGAAATTATAGGCAAAGAAACGGACGTCTGAAAGCTCTGCGAATGCGGCGTGATGCGTTTTACAGCGTTGACAGGCCGTTTACAGCCGTGTCGGAGGGGGAGGATGTTAGCGTCATTCACACTGTTGCCAGGGTACAAGATAAGACAGAAAGCGCTAAGCAATAAACATCCAATTAAAGACTCTGTCTGTCTCTGCAAAACAAACCTGATTTACGATTTTAGGAAGGGCAGAAGATGCCGATGTCCAGCCATCATAGTTTTTATGTCATCAAACCTGTTCTGAGAACAGTATGAGTGTGTCTTTACCCACGAGAGAACATTAGATCCTGTTGTAATTCATTACGTCTTCATCCCACACAGCTTTTTCACAGATTACATAGACGTGTTTGTGTGGGTGTGTGTGTGTGAACAGATTCAACTAATAGTTGACCAACCAATCTTCTACAATGAGTATTATTATCTTTAAGTAAAATAATTTTTTAAACGACATATTTACTTCTTAAATTATTATTTGGTTTTGGTTTACTTCTTAAATTATACATTTGGTACATTCTAACAATTATTACATCCTAACTTTTGTTTTCAAATTAATCAAACGATGTGTTTAATTTATTCGAAAAGAGGAATTACTTTTAATTTAGCAATAACTGACAATAATTAAGATGATTTTAATACGTAAATAATTATAATTAATTAAACAACCTTTGGTTTTGGTCCAAATTGGTTTCCCTGAGTTGTGATTGGTGGAAACAGATTTGTTTAATTTGATGTCCCCACATTCAGCATAGCGATGTGGGATTAAATCTGCTCTGAACAGTGATGAGCAAATGAACATATTGATGAAGTACAATTTGATTTTCTTAACCTTTGTGACATTAAGATTTTTTTTCTGTTTCAGTGACGAAGTCCAAGAGGAGGAAGGCGGCAGCCTCAGCAGGAAGAGACGTTCAGCTTCGTGTCCCCAAGCAGATGTCATGCACCGGGGCCTTTATCCTCTCAGAGCCGCAGCATCTGTCCGCAGGGGATCCGTCGTGGCCATAGACTTCAGGCCTGTAAAAACAGACAGTGTGGAAAAGGAGCAGGAAGAACTGCATCTCTACGCTGTCTCCAGCTCTTCTCGAATTTACCTTCATCTACAAACATGCTGGAGCAGCTACATAATAGTACGTCTGTGTGTGTTTGTGTGTCCCGAGAGAGGAGTTTGCTGTGATTAAATGCAAATGAATGCATAAATGTCATATCAATTATCCACCAGAAACCTTTTTTTTTTTTTTTTATAGAAATCCACTTTGACGTTAGACCCAGGTTACAGGAAGATATGTGGAATCGTCTCTGCTTTCCCACAAAAATCAGGATTTCAGAAGATCAGGTAGAGGTTTTTCCTTCTATATCAGTTGAAGTACATTTGTGGTGAGTGTGTGTGTGTTGTGTGTGTTGTCAGCTGGGAACGGACGTGCCAGTTGTTCAATCAGCTGAGTGGAGAGCTGCTGCAAGAAAACATCAGTCTGGAGAACATGTATTTACTGCTGCAGGAGCTCCACACCTCCACCTACCGCAATCCCACCATCAGGAAGCTCTTCTGGAGGGTCAGATCGACAGTTGTGCATTAATAAACAGACTGACAGAGAGACGGACGGACGGACAGAGACAGACAGACAGATAGATGGATGGCAGCTTGATGGATGGATAGATGCTTAAATGGAAGGATGGACAGTCATATAGAAATGCCTTAAATGCCATTTAAAATATATGAAAAATAATAAACAATATATTAAGACCAGGAAGACAAAAATACAGGAGCAATCAAATACACTGCAAAGACAGGATTCACGCTAGGCTTGCAGGTTAATTCCTCTCAAGTGGATATTGATCACCTTGAACACTAATTCTAAAATTGTGTGTTTCAGTCTCCAGACCTTTACCCATTTTTGGTGAAAACACTGTCGGAAAACACTCAGGACGGTCAAGACGGAGTTCACACAGCCGACAGACTTCTGTAAGTCTGACCAAGATTGTATATTACGCAAACTCTCAGGCACTGTAGATATTGTAGACAGAAGAAGGAACTTTGAGATAATGCTGAAGGCCTGAATGCAAATATAATGAACAGAGAGCGTGTCACTGTCCTCCAGGCTCTGCACCCTCGTGGTCCAGATTTTAAGCCTGATGTTCCATGACACAGACACGGAACCGGCTCGCCTCGGGATGCTGACGGCCCGACAGTGAGTGACTGAATCCGTGTGAGGAGTTGAGTGGAGTTGACATGTTGTGTGATGCAGGGGTGCTCTGACCGCGGCTATGCTGATCTCCGTCATGCGTGACACTGATCTACAGCTGCCCAATGCTTTTCACTGCACATCTTCTGTGGATACGGTACAGACTTTTAGTACATATCTGTTTTCAATTTTGTAAGAGGCTCGTGAGAAACTGCTTTTGCGGAATTTTAGCTTTGAGGGAATTGATTTCTGACATTACATTGTAATTGAATGGTGTCGCAGATGCAGAGCCTGCAGTCAGACTATATGGATGCAGCGTCTGCTTTACTGTATGAAGTTGTTGTGCTGTGTCAGGAGGTGAGTTTAAGTTCAAGTTCAAGTTCTTTTATATAGCGCTTTGCTTAGTCCGAGTCCAACGTAAAAACGCTATTTTTAATATATATATATATATATATATATATATGTGTGTGTGTGTGCTTGCAGTCGTAGGGAATTGGACTTGTGTTCAAGACGTTGCAGCTTAGAATCCTTCTCTGTCTGGACACTCATCTCCAGAGTAATGAGTACCTGAAAACCAAAGTTGAGTAAAAGTACGAATACTGTACTGTAAAAATTACTCAATTACAAGTTACAAGTCACAAATTCCAAGGGGAAGTCTAAAGTATCTAATGTTCAAAGAACTTGAGTATTTTACTTGCACTGAACTTAAGAGATAAAAAACAGAAAAATTGTCCTAAATACGTAAGTTGCAGGTTTGAATTCCTCTCTGCCCTCATTGCCATAAAGAGAAATTCAACTCAACTCAACTCACCTCACATTACTTTGTTAAAGATGTGTGAATTAGCATTCACTGTTGTGTGTGTGTGTGTGTGTGTGTGTGTGTGTGTGTTTGTGTTATTTTTAAATAAGACCTTGATATTTTTCATATTAAATAATACTTTACATGAACTTGAGAACTTTCTCGCCGACTTATTATTAACATGCAACATCATGAAACTTTTTGATTTTTGTGTGATTTAAAGGCTAGTCGGACGCCTTCGCTGGGACATTTTCTCACTGTTGGATGGGTGTTTCGATTGTTAAAACCGCACTCGTTCTTTGTAAGTCCAGCTGTTTTCTAGTTTCTACATGAGTTAAAGGAGAGTTTGCTCATGGTCAACGTTTCATTTAACCCTTCTTGTTCTGTAGCTGCCGTTTGTTGGCCACCAGGCCCAGCAGGTGGTTCAGGTTCTGTCAGGGACACAGACTCCACTCAGCCCGTCTCAGGCGGTTCTTCTGTACCAGCGCTGCCGTGTCGTATTAGTCTGTCTTCAGCACAGCAACCACCTCAGCAAATACATCCGGACGGGTTTTAAAGAAGAGTTCAGGTTTGACTAGTGTCCATTATCAGTTATTTGTATAGTAGTAGTACATGTTTTTGTAACATACTTGTTTTTTAGGTACTATGTGAAGATGTCAGGCCTCCAGCTCAAGCTTCCCAGTCACTATCCCATCAGTCAGCCTGCTCAGCATCTTATTTCCCAGCTCCTCAGTTTAATTCTCCAAGAACCATGAGCATGTCTCTCCATCTGTCTCTCCGCATAAACGAAAGCTTTGATTTGTTAATTTGCCTTTAAATGAATATTCAGCACTTTGTGTTACAGTCTTTGGTGTGTTAAGTAGAGACTGTTGTATTTTGTTCTATTTAGGACGTGGCCTTTGTTTGCATTCAGGGTTTTTATTATGGAAATCTATAAATATGTTTTTTAAATCGACGTGTAACACTGGAATGTGTTATTATAATGAATAGTTTGTTTTCAACCTGTAATTGCATTTTTCAGATTTAATTATTTATTCAGGTTACTTTGTTGTTATGATCCGACCATCTGTAGAAGACTAAAGCTACAGGACCACAAGCACTTTGATTTCTCTTGATGCTGTGTTTTTTTGGCAAAGCACTCGTACCATATAAGATCTCTGTATCTTATTGCTTCAAGTAGCAAATAAAAAATATTTATTAACTTGTTTAAATTGTCTTATTTTCAATTATAATAGAATACTGGAACTGAGAGCATACTGAACCTTTCTATGCGAACTTTGTTCCACGTGGGTTTCCTTCGATTTTCCATTTTTCTCCCACAGTATAAAACATGTTCAGCATGGAGTTTTCAAATTGGAGTATAGAAAATTGTCCATAGGTGTGAGTGAGAGTGTGAATATGTGTATCTTGCACAATAATTGGAAAGAAACACATAAACAGAACGTTAATTGTTGAACTCTTGCTGTTTGGTTATTTGGGGAACATGGTTTTATTTATCACATCAACGTACATTGTTTTGGTATTAGTTGGACTTTAATCCACGTAGAGCTGATTATTCTGTTTTTGCGAACCTGGTACTATTGAAATTTTAACTTTAACCCAACGACTTAATGCAACGACATTCTTTTTAATAAAGAACACAGCTATATTAAAATGCTCGATTAATTATTCTACTGTTCATTAAACGACACTATCGTATTATGATTTTTCGACGCGAAACGATCTCCTAACACGAATGAAGCCTGGCCAAAAGAAAACAGGAACGAATGTCGGCGGCTTCGGTTTGCTCCGGGAGTATTTTCTAAAACGGACCGGACTGAGGGCGTGCGTGGTGTTTTTGTGAAAATCTGTAGATCAGCTCATAGTGTAAGTACAAGTTCTTCTCATGTTACATTTCACAAATATATAAACACGCAAGAAAACACCAATTTAAGAAGAATCAAGTAAATTACGTCATCAGGGATGCTCACAAACATTTCCGCTAAACAAGAATATTGGCGGGAGATTTGCGCGTTTCCATAGATTAACTTAGATTTATTTGTCGATTTACGACACTGTACATATGTATTGTCTTGTAATGTTCTTCCAATGTCGTGTTTGTGTCCAGGGAGTGAATGACCTTTATAATCTAACAACAGAAAGAACGAAAATGCTGAGAAATGCGTCCGCACAGGTAAACGATTGAATATTCGGTTTTAATCTCGCATTATTATATCACTGTTTAGTTCAGTTTTGTTTTCACTCACCCGGCAGATACTCAAGCAGCTTGTCCGACACAGGACCACAGACACAAGTCTGATCTTAGAGAGATGTGAGTCTTCCATCCTGACCTGACTTTACTACTGAGTCATTCTGATGGAAATGGCATAATAAGTTAACCACTACTTTCTCCTCTACCAGCTATAAACCGTGTGCAGCTGCTCGGGCGAGTGGGACAGGACCCCGTCATGAGGCAGGTGGAAGGAAGAAACCCTGTGACCATCTTCTCCGTGGCCACAAATGAGATATGGCGGTCTGGGGAGGGAGAACCAACAAACACAGGTGAGTTTGGAACGGAGACAATAACAGACTTTATCACATCTACCTTATCGGCTTGATTTTCTTGGGAAGCGAGAAATCGTTAACTCATTGCTTAAATGTATAGTTTTGTCTTTCATTTTGGGTTAGGACTTTATGGATGGTTTGTCATCAATGCAATGGCTTGCATTTACTTATTTTCTTTTGGCTTCCACAGGAGACGTGAGCCAGAAAACCACGTGGCATAGAATATCAGTATTTAAGCCAGGACTGCGTGATGTGGCATATCAGTATGTTAAGAAAGGGTATGTTTTTTATATTCTTATATTTGTGTGTGTGTGTGTGTGTGTGTGTGTGTGTCTCTCTGTCTCTCTCTCAAGCTCTGTGTGTATCACTCTCTATCTCAATGTTTCTCTCTCTCTAGACACACACACACACACACACACAGACACATCTTTGTGTAACTATTATACGGTGTACACATTGTTGTTTAGCTAAATTTGAACATTTTACTTTCAGTTCTCGGGTTCTGGTGGAAGGAAAGCTTGACTACGGTGAATACACGGACAAGAACAACATCAGACGACAAGCCACAACTATCATTGCAGGTTAACAACTTTCTTTTCCAAATGCTTGTTTTATTTATTTTTGAAGTTGAAATTACAATTTACTCCATATCTTTCCCTACAGATAACATCGTCTTTTTAAGTGAGAACTTGCGAGACCAGTAGTAAAGATGTTTTTCTATAACCAAAAAAAGTTTCTGATCTTTTGCATCGTTTCTCTTTCTCACTCACTGATATTAAAATATGAATAGCTTTGCGCCTGCCCATGTTCATCATACCCAAGTTGAATAATTGTTGTGTCGTTCTAAAGACAACAGGGGGCGCTAGTATATTGCACTTTTCTACTAAGTACAGTATATAATAATAAAGGTTCATTATTTGTTATTGTTTGCCCATTCATTAATGTTTATTTAAGGTTTACTTCTATTTCTTTAAGTGGCAGTGAATATTACTTTTTTATTTATAAGACATTGAAATAGGGCTTTTTGTCAGGGTGGTTTCTGTTAGTTATAATATTGAAATAATCGCTTTTATAACCTGTCTCTTGATTTGGTCTTTTGTCGTAGTCCCAAACTTCTTCTAGTTCATTGTTTTTTCTTAAATACCAAACCCATTTGTCAGAATATGATAGAATTTAAGTTAAAGATGTTTGGAAAGATAATTTCTCTCGGTCCCAGATTCAAGATTCAAGTACAAATACCAGTGCATGCAAATACTTCATGTAAATAATCGAGGAAAGTATAGCAATAGTGCAATAAATATGAGATAAGGCAAATGAATTCAGAATTTTTTAACATAATCGTATTTGTACCCTGAAAAGGAGTAGGTAGTAAAAACTGATGGCTACACATAATTATGTGTAATTGGGCGCCATCTATCGACACATTTACTGAACAACCGACAGAACTCATTTCACAAATCACAAAACATTCCGATCTGCGTGTTGTCTGTAATAATTCTGGAGCACGTAAGAACTTGCAGGTTTCCTCGTGTTTGACTTGTACTATTCTCTCTTGCACCTACTAGCTTTTGCATAAGACTCTGTTAGCCACGTTTAAGTGCATTTTAAACACGTACAACCTTTCGGCATTTGTTTCAATACTAACTTGACCCTAAATATGACTTAAAGCTGTTTAGGAGATATTGCGTAAAATAACAAGCAGTTTCTTTAATTTAAAACTAGATAATCAGTCCAGGACGGTGATGTCTAACATGGTGCCCTCGTATCAGGCCACATCTGCCCAGAGAAAATGTTAATGTTCTTAAATATTCACTTATTTAGCTATTTTAGCTCATTTGGAAGAAATGTTGTGACTGTAAGATGCATTATTACAGCAACCTTTAATCAGAGATAACCTTCTGATATAGCAGAAGGACAAGTTTAGAGAAAAAACTCAAGATTTTTAAGCCGCTTTAAATAGTCTGTTGTTAGAAATGCCCCAAATATACTCTTAACTTTATACAGTTTGTCTCAGCATCCTACACTTAGATTATTAGAACAATCCCTACTGTACAATGTTCAAACTGGACAAGCCCTAACTGTAACCAAAAAGAACAAGTCTTCAAAACCATCTCCAACTAGATTTTACTTAATCCTTGTATTTCTCCGTTTTAATCCAACCTTTAGTGTTAAGAAAATATGGGTAAACATGCAACATGCATGGGTAAATATAATGTACAAAATACATGCATGTCATAATTTTGTATATTGAAAAGACATGACATAACCGGCATACATTTATTATGTGACATACATGCTTTGGTTGGAAAATTAATTGAGAAACAAGAATCGTTTCACAACATTTTTATTTTTTAAATCGGTGACAGAGGTTGGCGTTTTGGGTTACACGGATTAAGTAGTCTTGGCTTTACTCAATTTGCTGAAAGATTGCACCAGGTCAATGCTCATTGGTTGATTTTACGTCATTCAAGCCATGGCGAGTTCGCATTGGTCAGATGAACTATCACTCATAAATGGTTATCCTAAACTTCGCGTTTGCTTTAAATCTCATAGCGGCACCTGATTGGACAGTCCCTGGATTCCAAGGGCGGGTCGTCAAAGAGTAAAGTTTTGTATTTTAAACAGCCTACAAACTACACATCCTAACGCACAATTAAAAATAACGACAATAGTAATACAACGAGAATAACGTGTCTTCAATCTCGCGATCTCTGAAGGGGAGTACGCCAACAGTCTATTGTAAACACAAAAGTCTAACTCGCCTCGTTTCCCCGCCCCAAATTCCTGCTCTGTGAAGGGGCGGCATTTCTCAAGGAAGCGGAGAGGAAAGTTCCCTGAATGCGAGCGACAGACTCACAACTAGTTGTCAACTTTTCTCCGACCGGGAAGAATTCACTTTTGAGGCACAACAAGTTGTTCCACTCACACGCCGGATAAACCAAGCTTTGCGGAGACGTTTAGGCGACGCTACGCCTGTAGACGCGGTTCGAGGCATGGAGTTAATGGACTGTGGCGAAGCGTTTCTACAATGGGACCGAAATCTCGGCGAATTATCGGAGGAACCGGAGGAATGCGAGGTTTTATACAGCAACGTAAGTAAAAGCCTATCTGTTTCCACTTTGATCCATCTCGTAATCTCCCCGAGTGTCAGACCACCCTTAAATACTCCTAAGCCTGTTTGTTACCACATCCGGTCGGTTTAATAAGCCGATTCGAACGAATAACTATTGTGCAGAAAAACCCATTGGGACCTAAAGCTATCAGACCACCACTGTGCTGTTGGGGAAAAAAAGTTTAGATGTTCCCAGGCAACCGGATCAAGACAAAGTGATGCGGGTTGAACATCTGAGTAAACGCCATAATCAAATTGTGCTGCTGGAGTCTGGAATTTGAGAGTCGAACCCCTCGAGTTATGTAACAGCAGCTGTGCGTTTTGCTCTCAGCTTCAGGCTAAAGTGGAGGCCACTGATGAACATTTCTGCTTTCAGGCTTTTTACAGCTTCATAAAATCCCACAAATGACCTGCAGATGCTTCACATGGCCATAGTTACCCAAACACTTCTTGTTCTTCTCCCTTCTAATCTTGAACTCTTCCTCCGTGGTGGCCTTCTATTAGAGGTCAGGGTGTAGTTCAGAAGACAGTATCATCACTTTTTCTTTCATGCCAGTCATATGTGTTGGTATAGTATAGTAAACACTGTTATATTTCGATTGAATATGATATAAAAGGTATATTATCCTGTAATTTAGTGTTTCAGTCAGATAGTGTTTCAGTGTTCAGGGCTTGTCCGCTTGGAATTGTTTGAACAATCCGATGCTTGAATTAATCATCGGGTTGTTTTACAAAGCGGCCTACGTTACGTTTCCAGCCTCAGGTTTGCCGCGGCTGGGTTTCAGAGCGCTTTTGGGAGTTGGTGATCCAGGAGAACTATACACGCTTTGTAAGGACGTGGTTCATATTCTCCTTCACCTTTTAAAAATGAACGGCGTCTTTGTCTAAACCCCCGTCAGCCCCCTCCAGACACCCAGGTTCTCCTCACTTTCACTCCCTCTCCCCAGGGTTTGTTGACGTGGAATTCCACACACATTGCAAACTTTAGTTGGAGGTTCAGACGGGTGAGATAAAGCCGGGTTTGTGACTCGGTCTGCTGCGTTTTACTGGCATCATCGTGCTTCTGACGTCTGGACCGTCTCGCCATGCTTCACTGGTTGAGTGAGATTTTTTTTGCATCGTACTGAGCTTGGTTGCCCTGTCTTAATTCCAATAGAAATTCAAACCACATATTTGTCAAATGTCTATCTGAATGGTTATTTACAGGGTGTGTGTGTGTGTGTGTGTGTGTGTTTTCACTTCTAGCCCAACCAGCTTTTCCCATTCATCATAAGCGTGGAATACTAGTCATATTACAGTAGATTAAATGCGCCTGGCTGACCCTGTCTGGGTGGGATAAAGAGATTGAGATTGGAGTGGTACAACCATCTTGCTCAGCGTTTCTTGGCTCTGATAATCACACGATTGGTCTGCGACGCTTTTCTTGTTATTTCTGCCGCTGGTTGGAGTTCTGTACAACTGTGTGTGTGTGTGACGTGATGTGAAGTTCTTGATTCTGGAAAGCATATTTTTAGATCCGGGGCTTGTTTGGCATGAGGAAACTATGAGGAATGTCAGTAGTATTTATAAGGAAATATGAGGAAAACATGCTTGAGAAAGGCATTTCTTATCGGTTTATTAGCTCTAATGATAGTAGTAATTACTGTTCTACTGTACTAAAGTCCTTGGCTATTTGCTTTAGATTTGAGATATCTGTGATCAGCTGGAACTCTCTCGGTCGGTTCAAACGTTTAAATGTATATTAAACATTTGAGATCTTCTGATGGATTTGTTTGGGTTAAATGTGGCTTTAATGTTCTAGACTAAACTAAGACTAAAAGAGATGAGCATGAACATTTTAAATGTACTGTAAAAAGATAAAATCTGGTGTTATTATACCAGATGGTGGTATTATATAAACTAAAGCAGTGAAATGTTTTGACAAGCAACTATAAATACGTAGTTTATTTTTGTGTTTAGAATAAGGATTGTTTTAATAAAGTTTTTTTTCCGTTCTTTAGGCCTTTCAAGACCCTCAAGGCCTGTAATTTTTTATATTGTTATGTTAGGATTTATCAATTTTTTATAGCGATAGCAATATTTATGATACAATTGTATATATTTCTATACGGCAAAGAATACATATATTTGTGACAAAATCAATGTAGAAAGATGTGCATAAAGCAGTTAGAACAAAGTTTGTGGGCGGGGACTATAAGGGTTACAGCCATAACAGTTTATTCTTTTCCACAAATGTCATCATTCCCTTATTACACTTTCTGTTTATACTTTATAACACATGCTGTGTTTACATGTTCAGGCTGCGGTTTATATTGTGTTCTAGATATGATGGTGAGATAATAACACGTTTTTTATTGCATTGCTTGTCATTTTTTTTAATGTTTCTTAAAACTTGCAATGTGTTATAAATACAGTATGTTATATTTTTGCTTTAGTTTTATCTTATTTGGTTAATAGTGTTTGAGTTGTATAACCAATTAAATTTTGACCAATTACCGTATTTACTCGCTTAAAAGTCAATGCGCTTATAAGTCGACCCCCCCACTTCAGCTGTGAGATTGTGGTATTTTGTTTAGGCCCCCTTATAAGTCGGGGGAAAGAAATGAAATTGAAAAAATAGAAATGAGTAGGAACCCAATTTTGGGTTTCATATAAAGTCAACTGTGGTTATTTGGGGCCCATCTGGATACTAAATCGGCGCTGGGGAACAATGATGGAACACCTGTTCAGATGCTCTTTAATCCAATAGAAATGATAAAACTATTCAGACATCCTTGGTGGTAAAGGAAACCTAAAAATCAAGTAACCCTGTTTGTTTATGTTGGTATTAATCTATTTAGGTTATTGTTAATTTATGTTTAAGGTTTAAATTGTAATTGGTATGGCTGCATTATAATTTTAAAGGATTGTGGGAAAAGTGCTCTGCCCCTTTAAGGGGAAAGATGCGACGGCTAATGCTAACTCTTGGTTTGGGAATAAATACTACGTTCGAAATCCATCGTGTGACTCGTTTATTTGTGAAGCATCACGCCAAACAGAGACTGGAGTCAGAAGAGTCGCTCTTACATGAGAGCTGAGACGAAAGTGTGTGTGACTCTGCGGGTCAGCGTGTGTGTGTGTGTGAGCGGAGCAGCCAGGTACGAGACAAGCGGCCAGCGGAGTGCTACTCATTTGTCCGGCTTGTGCCGATTTCTGAGAGATTTATTTAGTTCACGTCATAAATGTTAATTTAATTACCGCGCTTGTGTCTCTGCTGTTTATTTTGCGAGAAAGGGTGAAATATCTGCGCACTGTTCTGAGTAAAATATTTTATATTTCAGTAGACCGCGCGTATAAGTCGACCCCCCCCCACTTTCAGCCCAAAATTTTAAGGAAAAATCTTTCATTTAATTGCTCTCCCAAAATACTGTATTATATGTTCTCTCTCTCACTCGCTCTCTCTCTCTCACTGTCTGTCTGCGTCTGATGGTGTTTTAAGTGTTTTTGAAACGTTGTGGTGATGAAACGGTTTTGGATCAGGACACACTGACATGTAACCTTGTCTTGTTTTTCTGAGCAGGCTGACATTTCGATAGCGTCTGTCACTCTGGGACCACGTGAGCAGCGAAGGGCCTTCAGGACGGTCCAGCTGCCTTTGTGGGCTGCTGCTGGACACAGGCCTGGATTGTTTTCTGACCGTCTTGCTTCCCTCTGCGATTCACATTCGCTCTCTTGTTTTAAGAATGGTTTGCACAAACCGCATCTTGCACAAGACGAGTCTGTTGAGACCTTCCCTAGCAGAAGCAAACTAGACGCTCACGACGACACGCATCATACATTATGTGCATGTGATCTTCGCAATGTCCGTCCAGTTAAAATAATCAAATCTTCTAAAATGGAGTCAATTATATTGTGCTATTTGAATTTTAAGATGGATTAAAGGAAATGACGGGATGAACCTTTCTGCTATTCCATTGAAGTATTTACAGCCTAGAATTGAGTTTGAGTTTGAGTTTTTTTAATTTCTTATAAGAAATCCTATTATGAAATAGTCAACCTTTGATTTTACCTAAAGTTTTTTGAGGTACGATTAAATGTGCTTTTAGAAGGAGCTCTCGTCCCAGTAATTTCTGTTCAGTCCCATTCAGATTCCTCTCTTCTTCTCAGTCTCTCACTCCGTGGCTATTTTTCAGCTCTGTGGGCCAGATGTGGATTGCGCCAGAATGGTTTCCTGGTTCCCTGAGGTTACAGAAGTCCAGACACCCTCCGTCTCTCGCTCTTCTGGGGGAAGGGAGGAGGGGACGTGTCGGGTCATGTTGGGAAGTGACGGAGTAGCTTCCATCACCCATCTCAACTCAAAGCACAGCTGTGTTTCGTGCTCGGCCCACACCGCCCCAGCCAATTCTCAACGCTGTGTGAGAGGACGAAGTGATTCATGGAAACACAGAGTGACTGGGATCCTTCGTCCCGACACAAACAGCCTGTTGTTGAGGACGAGGATGAGCATTTCAGCAATCATACAATATTTCCCCAGGTTTAGGTTTATTTATTGAAAATTTAGCAGTAGTTCTTTCGTGTTTCTAAAACTGGGAATTGTGGTTCTGAGCTCAGTGATGAATCTTCCATGTAATCTTCACATGGAAGCGTCTTGATCATGATGGTGGGCTTTTTTGGCTCTGCGTCTGCGGTGAACTTGTCTGACTTTTACTCTGGATTTGCCTGGTGGATTTTGTTCTAGAATGGTGTAAACTAGAGTAGCAAATTGGGGAAAACTCCATTTTGTGAAATTAGCTCAACAAAAGAGAGAAATGTGTCCAAGGTTTGACTGGTGGCTGTTAATTTTTACTATGGTAAAACCAGAGATTGTGGATATTTTTTTGGATTCATGACCAAAGCTGTGAGATGATACCGTCTAGTGTAAATCAGACCCGAGTGTGTAAAGGACAAGGTTCAGTCTCACCCTGATCTTTGGCCCAGGAGTCGAGTTTGTGTTTGTGTGTCAATACATCTGTTTTTCTGCTCAAGACTTACATCATGTACAACCTGATGCCATTTTAGACTTCCTTATTTACACATCTCCATTGGTCCCTCGAGCACAAAATGGCTTTGTCAGACGTCTACCAGATCCACCAGAACGTCTCTCGGGCCTTTAGTTAGTCTACATTCAAACAGCAAAGCAACTTTGGAAAAAGTTAGTAAAAACTTTACTTTACTGTGCAGTTGAAAAAAAACTTTTTTTTTTGGGAAAGCCAATGTTAGTAGAGATGTCTCCACCAAAGCCGTGGTTTAATCCGACTCAAGTGCCTGTACACTTGAGCATTTGAGTTTTAAAACACTGGAACACCCGATATTATCTCAGATCTTCCCACAATCTTCACCGAGTTAACGCTTCCCCTCAGATAACAGCCATTTACACCGTGTTATTTGCTGCGATAATAATAATAATCATCGCATCACTCGCTCTGACCCTCCGTCGCTTAGAAGTGGTCTCTTAACTCGGAATCCAGTGTAGATGTAGGAATGCTGTTGTGCCAGAGATGACGTTCCCAGAGTGGAATTTTGGAGTAAATTAGGAAAAAGCCAAAAGTAAAGAGTCTCAAACACACACTTATGTGGCCTTGATTTTATAATGCGTTTTATAGTGTGTGTGGCAAATATCTCAGACTCTTTTTTATCACTTACTTTATCACTTTCCCTCGCTCTCTGTCTTCACTCACTCCCTCTCTCACATTTACTGTCATCTGGTCTTTTTGTCATTTTGTCATCTTTTTCTCTCTCTATTCTCTTTCTCTCAGTTATATCTGTCTCATTAACTCTCACCCATCTTTCTTTTATCTTTCTTTTTCTCTATCACCATCTTTTCCCACTGTGATCCCTTACCCATTTTATCACTCACTCACTCACCCCTTTCTTTCTTTAGTCTTTCTCTCTTTCTTTCTTTCTTTCTTTCTTTCTTTCTTTCTTTCTTTCTTTCTTTCTTTCTTTCTTTCTTTCTTTCTTTCTTTCTTTCTTTCTTTCTTTCTTTCTTTCTTTCTCTCTCTCCTTCTTTTTTCCATCTGTGTTTTCTTTCTCTCTCTATCTCCCTCTCTCTCCATCTCTCCCTATACCAGCCTGGCCACCCTCTCTTTCTCTTTAACCCCCCTCTTACCCTCTACTTTCCTCTTACCCTCTTTCTCCATCTGTGTGTCGGCTGTCAACTGTAGCAGTGTCCAATCGAAAAAATCAGATTCTTATGTTTTTCTAATCACCTCCAATTTATTTGTCCCAGTTTAGGTTGTGTTGTTATTGTCCCAGGATAATAGGACATTTTATCCCGGAGTTGCCTGTCATTTGGGAATAATTGGTATTCTAAAATGCTGCAAATGAACCAGATCTTCTTTTATGCTTTTCCTAGCACTTCACCGAGCTTCTGGATGATCTGTCCCCGGAGGCTCTGCTGGGGCAGCTGCTCAGCGACCCCTTCCTGTCTGGACGTGGTGATGCAATGGACACGGAAGACGACCTGACCCCCGCCTCCCCGGTGCCGCCGCACATCCAGACCGAACACAGCTACTCCCTGTGTGGAGACTCGCGGCCACAGTCGCCTCTCTCGCACCTGCCCGGAGATCACGGCAGCGACACGGGTATTTATACCGCCATTTCAGTGTTTCAACATTCAGACATTCCTCTTACATTTTTGGGAGATTTTTGCTATTGCTGATACACACACATTCAGTAGCTGATGGTGTTCTTTACCTTTTAGCAAGCAATAGTAGAAGTAATTTATATTAAATCTATTTAAAACATTTTATATGTATTAAACTAACATCATTCATCAACTATGTGTATGTCTCAAAGACTGAATATTTTTTTTTATCTTATCAAACATTTGTTTTATCCATATATATATATATATATATATATATATATATATATATATATATATATATAACACTAAAGCAGTGTTAAGAGGTAAAGAACTTTCAAAACTTCAAAACCAAAAAAAGCATTGTGGAATTGGCTAAATTAAATTTAATCTGTGATGATTGTCTTGAGTAATTGTCTTTTTGAATGGTTAATCGGTAAAACTAATCCTGTGCAGGTCATTCAGACAGTGAGGAGTGGCCCATGGAACAGACCAGAAAAGGCCTGAAGATCGAGGCCCTAATCTGTGACCCGCCCGCCTTGCTCCCCCCAACAGTGACCGTCAACGCTGTCCAAGATGGCCCCGCCTCTCGAGCCACAGTGGGCGGAGACCCTGAGCCGTCGTCCAGCCTCTCTCCGGCCGCACAGAGCTGTGTGAGCACACACTCCTCAACACAAGCGCCCTCTGCCGAAGTGTATGTCAGGTTTCTTTAATGTTTATTTTTGTTTAGGTGAAGGAGGAAGCAGAGAGTTTCAGTCCACAGATTAAACTGGAGCCACATGAGGTGGATCAGTTCTTAAACCTCTCGCCCAAAGGTAAAGCTTCCAAAAAAATCACTTTCACAGTAAAAGCCATTTAAACCCACTTGAATCAGTCTGCTCAAAATAAAAAAAAAAATAATGTATTGTGCCATTTGGCCCATTTTTACTCAAGTTATGTCTTTCATTCTGCTCGAGCTACAAGTTTTTCAACCAAAAACTTCTTCCAAAAAAGTTCCAACAACCAAAGTGTTTCTTCTCTTCAAGCACTGGAGGCCCTGCAGATGCCGCCGACTCCTCCGAGCTCCCACGGCAGTGACTCCGAGGGAAGTCAGAGCCCTGTGCACCCCTGCACCCCCGCCAGCCCCACACAGAGCTCTCCTGCCCACAAGGTGGCGCCAAGAGCCCCTCTCTCCAACTCCCCTCTCCTGACAGCGCCTCATGTGAGTACTGACTTGCCTCACATCAAGTGTGTTGGGTTTGAATCTCAAGGAGAGTTGATGTAATTGAGTGTCCGCAAACATAGAGGAACGTGAGCGTGAGCGTCTGTCTGGTTTCCTCTGACAGAAGCTGCAGGGTTCGGGTCCTCTGCTGCTCACGGAAGAGGAGAAGCGCACGCTGATAGCTGAAGGGTATCCGGTGCCCACCAAACTGCCCCTGACCAAGTCTGAGGAGAAAGCGCTGAAGAAAATCCGCAGGAAGATTAAAAATAAAGTGTGTTTAAAACTTTACACATTGTGAACTATTGGGAAAAAAGAAAGAAACTAATAAATTAACCTTTTTGCTCTTAGATTTCAGCACAAGAAAGTCGCAGAAAAAAGAAAGAGTATATGGACGCGTTAGAAAAGAAGTAAGTCATGTGATTTATGCGTTTGTGTGTGTGTGCGCAAGCCTGCACGTCCGTGTGTATACGCATATATGTAAATATTCACACATATTCAGGTTATCAGGTTATAGATATATAAATACATTTTTATAGTTTATTCTTGATCCAATGCGTGTACATGCAAATATAAGTGTGTGTGTGTGTATATATATGTATATATGTATATATATATATATATATATATATATATATATATATATATATACTGTGTATATGTACTGCATATCTACATATCTTTAAATATGCATGTTTATATATATCTTCATATCTTTAAATATGTATTTGTTCTGTGGCCATTTACCAAGACCTCTAAGTTCCGCCCGCTTGACCCTGACTGTCTGGCTGTCCACAGGGTTGAGACGTGCTCCAACGAGAACAGCGAGCTCCGCAGGAAAGTGGAAACGCTGGAATGCACCAACAAGTAGGAGCACCGTGACGCGCCTTTCACGCCGCCGGCCGTTCCTGCATCTGATGCCTGTATTGATCGTGTGTGTCAGGTCTCTGCTGCAGCAGCTGCACTCGCTGCAGGCGGCCGTGACAGGAAAGGTCCCGCGCTCCTGCCGGGTGACTGGGACTCAGACCTCCACGTGCCTGATGGTAAGAGCTTCCGGTCCCTTCTGTGTCACATGTCCTTCATCTTCCTGACAGTATGCTGCAGCGTCGCCATTCAATATGGATTAGACATTAGAGAAGTCACATTCTTCCACAGGAAAGTCCTGTTAGAACAGTTCTAATGAAAAGCTCATCTAAATCAATCAGCTCATCTAACAGGCTGGTCCTGTCTCTGCACTGTTCACATTTTTACCGTGAGAATTAATTGCAATAGACATTTTGAAGTGATGGGTATTTTTTTTTGTCAATGCATCATATCAACTTTTCTGTTAAAATCTGGAAGCTGCATGATGTTAATGCATGGTAAAACTTTTTTACATTTTATTATAGTTAATAATAATAATTCAATGTATGTTTATTTAATTTATATATTGAAAATTTAAAATGTATTGTAATTTAGGAGTATTTTATAATATTAATATTATATTAATGTTTTGTCTTTTCTGTTTTTTTCGTTTGTCGACGCTTCATATCAACTTCGAATAAATAGTGTATGCTGCTCATGTTACATAATATATTATATGATATGAATTGATTACGTTGTAGCATATTGTATTATAGCACATGTACTTTGTAATTATTTAGATTCTATTTTCACCAGCATGTATTTTTTTCATTTATATTGCTTATTCCTTTTTTTTTTTTTTGCACCAAATTATGTGTCGTTTCCAATTTCATTGTAAACGGCGATACCATGACAATAAAGGCATTCTATTCTATTCTATTCTATTCTATTCTTTTCTATTCTATTCTATTCTATTCTATTCTATTGAGCACAGTGTGGTGTGTTAGCTATTGTGCTAACACTGTGCTTGTTGCAGGTGCTGGTGCTGTGCTTCTCTGTGTTCCTGGGCGGCTTCTATCAAGGCCTGAGTCCCTGCTCTTCTGTGGGGAAGGTGGAGCTGAGCGGAGAAATTTCCCTCCACGACTCCTACACCACCACAGGTACACACGCCCCTGGGGAGGTGGTCTCGCTGTGCACAGACCTCCCTGGATCCTCCTATTACACGAGATCTGCACATTGTAGGACGCTGCAATAATCAGGCGGTTTAATTGGGATTAGCTTAACAAAAGAGACGCGCTCACTAACACTGATTTGTCAACATTATTTGAGTGAAATGGCTTTGCGTCTACATGGGAAAAGCCTTTGATCATGAAAAACCGGAGCGAAAACAAAATGTCCCCAATTATAATAGTGTCAATGTTTAGATTACATTCATTCATCTGTCATAATAAAATCATTTTAATTACCCTTTAAAAATAAAAATAATCTAGAAAGATTAAATAATATCAGTCCCACATTTTTGTATTCTTTGGATTTTTCGATATTGTAGCCCATGGGAATTTTTTAAAATGCACACATTCTTTTTGTGTTTATTTGATATGAAGATTTTTGACTTTTGTTTAGACAGTATAGCAGCGCATCGTTTAAATCGAATTAAAGAGCATCTGTTGTCATTAAAAAAAAATACAAAGCTGTTAAACAGTGAGTCTTTTTCTCACATGTGCGCACACACATGGGTGCGCACACACACACACACACATACTGTGAGGGTTGTGGAGTGACTGTACCGAAGTCTAGCACCAATTATCTG
This sequence comes from Paedocypris sp. Pulau Singkep, assembly GCA_017309775.1. NCBI lineage: Eukaryota > Metazoa > Chordata > Actinopteri > Cypriniformes > Paedocypris > Paedocypris sp. Pulau Singkep. Next base: position 12,419,586 of record MU204381.1, on the reverse strand, counting down.
CCTTTAAGTACAGAACAATCTGTTAATCATCACTGATCTTACATTTCTTCTTTTTCACTTGCTTTTTTTCCCTTTAGCAAGCCATGATCAACATTTAAGATCCTTGTCTTTGCTCTGTATACCAAAGCATTTAGTTTTGAATAGCTGTGTGCTGATATTTATATATATATATATATATATATATATATATATATATATATATATGTATGTATATTGTACTACATTTAGTATACTATTAATTAGGGCTGCAGCTATCGAATATTTTAGTAGTCGAGTAATCTATCGATTAATTTGTTCGATTAATTGAGTAATCGGATAAAATACAATGAAATGGTATTTCTGCATGACTACTAAATAAATTAACAATGTATTGTTTGCAACAACATTTATTCTGAATTGCACATCCATTAACAAAACTGCACTTCAATTTCACATTTGCATTGATGGCATCAGTGATAATGATGAATAAAATACATGAGCAACTTAAACAGGAATAATAAATAAAAAAGGATCTCGTACAAAAGACAAAGTGCCAATGAATTTCTGCAAAACAAATATTACAATAGTTGCCTTTTTTATTTCCCTTATATGGCAAAAAAAAAAAAAAACTCAGCTGGCTCAGTCACCATGTTGAGGATGCTCTCCTATGCCCTGCTGCTTGCTGCAGAGAACATGCTGGGGACATTCTCATGAAGGTGTCGATGCGGGGCTGAGATTTACTGAAGGAAAATAAATTGTGTTTTTATAATATTTTTTATGTACATTTTTAATGAATCCAAACATCTAATTTAAGTACAACTATGACCTGTTTTTAATTTTCACAATGTATAATTTACTTTAATGTTCACAATGTATGAGTACATTTCATAGTTTTCATAATATATAATTTACTCATGCAAGAATATATACACGAATATAACTGTAGCTACATAGTTCTGTTCCTCACAAAAAACACGTGTTGCTTGGGACACGTTAAGAAAGCAGTGCATAAAATCTTAAAAATAAAAATATTAAATTTTACATCGTCTCTGGTTGTTGGCTCCACAGCTATGCAGGGTGCTTTCTGGTTAAATGTTGATTTGTGGAAGTAGTGCTGTTAAGATAGGCAAGCTCTGTTTAACAGAGTAAACGCTGTACCACGTTGTCCATCTTTTTGAGCTTGAAATGCTTCCACACTTTTGACAACTTTTGACGTTTTTTGTTGAATTTCTCTTTCTCTCCTTCATCGTCGTTCTTTTCTCCTCCTTTCTCTGTCATTGTTCTCCGTAAACAAAACTTTGCTCCGACTTGCCCTATAACATGCGGACTTTCTCTTGCCGGTCCGCACGTTAAAAGTTCCGGGCACATTATGGCGGCACGTTTCGGGTAGTTTTTTGATGGATCGCTCTGATTAAACGATTCATCAAAGCTACAAAACAGAAATCGAAGCATTTTTATAATCGAATGTACTCAAATTATTCGAGGAATTGTTGCAGCCCTACTATTAATACTGCTTATTTATTACATTCTGTATTATTATTATGTATATTATTAATTATCTATATTATTATTATGTGACTGCAAAGTGGTGGTAGGAGAGAGAGAGTAGCCAGACAGCACCGCATGGTGGTGTGTAAGATGACGCTAGTGATCAGGAGGAAGAAGAATAGATAGAAGACAGAACAGAAGACCAAGTGGTGGAAGTTAAAGGATGAAGGAGCTTGCGAGAAATTCAGGCAGAGATTGAGACAGGCTCTGGGAGAGCAGGAAGAGCTGCCTGATGACTGGGAAGGTACTGGGTGTTTTATCTGGTAGGAGGAGAGAAAATAAGGAAACTTGGTGGTGAATTAAGGAAGTACAGGACTGCATCCAGAGAAAGAGGTTGGCAAAGAAGAAGTGGGATCTAGAAAGGACTGAGGAAAGTAGACAGGAGTACAAGGAAGTGCAGCGCTGAGTGAAGAGGGAGGTGGCAAAGGCCAAACAGAAAGCATATGATGAGCTGTATGACAGGTTAGGCACAAAGGAAGGAGAGAAGGACTTGTACAGGCTAGCGGCTAGCCAGACAGAGAGATAGGGATGGGAAGGATGTACAGCAGATAAGAGTTATAAAAGACAGAGATGGAAATGTACTAACAACCCAAGAGAGTGTGCAGAGAAGATGGAAGGAGTATTTTGAGGAGCTGAAATAGAGATGAGGTGAGGAAGGCTCTGAATAGGATGAAGACCGAAGAAAGGCTGTCGGTCCTGATGATGTGCCTGTAGAGGTGTGGAAGTGTCTAGGAGAGTCAGCGGTAGAGTTCTTAACTAGTTTGTTTAACAGGATTCTAGAGAGCGAGAAGATGCCTGAGGAGTGGAGAAAAAGCGTTCTGGTGCCGATTTTCAAGAACAAGGGTGATACGCAGAACTGCAGCAACTACAGGGGAATAAAGCTGATGACACAATGAAGCTGTGGGAAAGAGTAGTGGAAACCAGGCTTAGGAAGGAGGTAGAGATTTGTGAGCAGCAGTATAGTTTTATTCCCCGCAAGAGATGCCCCATTTTTGCTTTGAGAATAGTGATTGAAAAGTACATAGAGGGTGTGAAGGAGCTGCATTGTGTCTTTGTGGATTTAGAAAAAGCATACGACAGGGTGCCGAGGGAGGAGCTGTGGTACTGTATGAGGTTGTCTGGAGTGGCAGAGAAGTACGTCAGAGTAGTCCAGGACATGTACGAGAGGAGTAAGACGGTGGTGAGATGTGCTGTAGGCCAGACAGAGGAGTTCAGGGTGGAGGTGGGACTACACCAAGGATCAGCTTTGAGTCCCTTTTTGTTTGCTATGCTGATGGACAGGTTGACAGATGAGGTCAGACAGAAATCTTCCTGGACAGTGATGTTTGCACATGACATTGTAATTTGCAGCTGGAGGAAGAGCTAGAGAGGTGGAGGTTTGCTCTGGAAAGAAGAGGCATGAAAGTCAGTCGTAGTAAGACAGAATACATGTGTCTAAACGAGAGGGGGCAGGGTGGAGGAGTGAAGTTACAGGGGGTGGAGGTGAAGAAGGTGCAGGAGTTTAAGTACTTGTGATCAACAGTGCAGTGTGATGGGGAGTGTGGAAAAGAGGTGAAGATGCGAGTGGAGGAAAGTTTCAGGAGTGTTGTGTGACAGAAGAGTGTCAGCAAGACTCAAAGGAAAGGTGTACAAGACAGTGGTGAGACCAGCTCTTCTCTACGGCTTAGAGACCGTGGCAGTGAGAAAGAGACAGGAGGCAGAGATGGAGGCAGCAGAGATGAAGATGTTAAGGTTCTCCTTAGGAGTGACGAGGTTGGACAGAATAAGGAACGAGACATCAGAGGAACAGCTCACATTACTTGTGTTAGCAACAAAGTCAGAGAGGCCAGACTAAGATGGTTCGGACATGTGCAGAGGAGGGAGAGTGAATATATTGGTAGAAGGATGTTGGAGCTGCCAGGGAAGAGGGCAAGAGGACAACCAAGGAGGAGATATATGGATGTTGTAAGAGAGGACATGAGGTTGGCTCGGGTCAGAGTAGAAGATACTCAAGATAGAATGAGGTGGAAAGGGATGATTCACTGTGGCGACCCCTGATAAGGGAAAAGCCGAAAGAGAAGTAGTAGTAGTAGTAGATTACATTCTGTATTATAATTTAATGTACATTTAATATATATTAATAATGAGTGTGTTTTGCTATTATTCATGATTTTTTTTCTAGTTATTTATTTTTTATTTTTGGACAACACCTGCAACATATGCAGTTCATGATGATGTTTAATGTGGTAAGCGTGTCGTCCCTTTTATCTATCTATTCAATCTCTCCTTTCTCTCTCTGTCTTCTTTTTGATGGACTGTTTTAAAAAGCAAGCTAAAAACCTTGTGTGTTTGTTGATATGAAATATTTGTCAAATTTTGCATCATTACTAATCTTCTTGAATGACTTCTGCAGTGAAATCTCGGAACCTGCTGGGCATTGAGGAGCACGGTGGTCTGGAAGACCCCCACCCCGCTGGACTGGCCGGAGACTATCCTGAATGGGACCGGCAGGGAAGCGTGATGGCGGCTTGGCAAATAGAACAGCAGCACAATGAGGCGGAGTCACAGGAGACACGCCCACTCACAATCACAGCCAATAAGACGCAAGCACAGAAGTCAATTCTCATAGATGTGCACTCACACAGGTGACGCACTTACACACACATACACACACACACACACAGGATGAGCTCAAAACATTATTTTGTTCTTATTTTTGTCTTTCAGGACAGAGAAGTGGTCAAACGAAACCTTGCTGGAGTGGGAGAGGACGGTCAATGAAACGTCGTGAGGTCTGGCTGGTCCTCCTCGTCACCCACAAGGGTCTCAGTATTTATAGACAGACAAGAAAATCACGTTGTAATTTGTTGTCTTTTTTTTCTTTTTTTTTTTATAAAATTGAAAAGTATAAAATGCATTTTTATTCCATTCCATTATAATCCATTTTGATATGTATGGTTTTATATATTATATTATACTGTATGTTTTCCGTTTTATAACTAGATTTTACGTTTTTTCTTTGCTTGTGGCTACTGTAAACGTGTACAAATCTTATGAGGCGTGATGTAGCATGTTGATCAATAGCGCGCCACATAAAAATGCGTCTGATATAGGATGTAAAACATTCCAAATGTCTAAAGTAGAAGGCACCCGCGGCTTTAAGAACACATGAACCGAAGTTTCAGTGTAAATCTGGAACGTTTCAAAATGTGATGTTGAAATGAGATACGTATGAATTATTCAGCTGTATCTTAAAAGAGATTATTGTGGTCCGCAAGAATGGACGCTCTCCAGCCCTGGTCACGCGCATGACACATCTTTTATTTGGGCTTTAAAGGACAGATGGATCTTTTTGTTCCCGTCTGGCCACCATCCAAATTACGTCTGCGCTTTGGAGACAAAAACGATGCTGGCTGACGGGTCTGGCCTTCCTCCTGCTTGCAGATGATAGGTTGTGACAACCTGAGTCCAGAACGATTTACATCCAGGGATGTTCTGAACTCACGGTGTCTGTTAGGAATTGATCTGTTATTTATTTTTAGCCGTTTCCACGTGCTCGGCAGTAGTGTGAGATGGTGTTTCCCATCGGCTGTGTATTCTGATGTAAACGGTTGTGCTTGATGGATCTCTCTGTCTTGATGGAGGTCTGCGGAGTGTAAAGCATCTGTTTATGTTTTGTCTCTGTACAATGTTCTTTGCTTCACTGTATTGTAGACTGATTTTCCTGAAATCACACTGCCATGTTTTTCTTTTGTTCTCTGTAAAACAAATACATATTTTCCTGAGTAAAAGCCATATAGGCGTCTGTTGTTATGTGTGACTTTTTTTTTATAATACTTTAAAGTTGTCATTAAATTCTCAATATACAATTTTTTTTCTTAATGCAAACTAGCAATTTGCACAAACACAGTTAAAAGAGCACAATGGTGGTCTGAGTTCCATTTTTTTCAGGAAAGTTATTTACTTCAAACGCTCAGATGATGTTTGTAAATTACATTAAGATGATTAAATGAGGAAACCATACAAATTGCATAATCATGTGACATATAGCTTCGGAAATGCTCTTCTTTGACAGATTATTGTTATTTCACGAAGGGGAAATCAATGTTCAGATACATTTTCTCAAATATTTTGGATAATTGAAATGAGCAGAAATATTATCACAAGCATTAATGTTATCAATAATTGTATTAATTGTTTTAATATACAATATTTGTCTCTTTAAATTATTTTTAATAATAAGTACATCAATATTTCATTAAGATACAATCGCTCAAATTAGACATCTATCTCGCACGTTGTGGTTATAAATTAATCTGATATTCTGGATAACAACTGACAACCTTTTTGATTTACCGCCCCTGTGATTTGACGTGACGCTACGTTGACGTTACGGCCTCTTTTTGAAAGTCATCCAATCAAAACCCAGGGGCGTGACCAGGATCTTACGCGACTATTATCAACGTTAAAAATAAAACAAAATATTATATATTTCTACGCTATTCTCGTTTAAATCATAACATAACGAGTTTTTTGTCGAACATTAGACGCCAACGAAGTCGCATATTTGTTTTTAGAGTCTAATAACGGTTATTATAGCAAAAGGTCCCGTCACAAGTTGATGCTCTCTGGTTCACGCTGCATCATCTCAGCTCTCATCATTACAGCACAGACGGACCATCAAGGTGGGCACGACGGAGACCTCCACGCTTCCCCGCGCGCGCGTGCATAATTGAGTGTGAGTCCGTCCAGCCAGGGACCCTCTGCCCTACTTTTTATTACCGCGCGAGGAGGATGAGAGGAGACAAATACTGGAATGTCCTCGCGGACGGATGCAGCTGTTCTTGTAGTTCCGCTTGACAGAGTCGCGCCGAACAACAGCGTGCGCGCACCTCTATAAATAAAAACAGAGACCAAGAGACCGATAGACCGATAGACCGATAGACAGATAGACAGATAGACAGATAGACAGATAGATAGATAGATAGATAGATAGATAGATAGATAGATAGATAGATAGATAGATAGATAGATATTCTCTCGTTTTATGACGGACACATCAGGGGACGTTTGGAAGGACTTCTGAGGCACCTGGGGGAGAAGGGGGTCCAATCACTGCCAAGCGGAGCATGATGGACCCCCTGCCCGAATATCGCGCGACCCAGGCGCAGCGCACAAACCGAGGAGCCGCCGGCGGTGAGAGCCGCGACTCGAGAGACGCCGCGATGGCCGGCAGCGACAGTCTCAGCAGCTTCGCCGACATGGACGAGTCGCTGGAGGAGAAACTGAAGGGGCTGGCGTTCAAAAAGCAGATCTCGTACAGGTAAAATCGCCGGTTCCATTCATTCATTGCCGCGGTCACGCACGACACGCGGCTCGTGTTTGTCCACCATATGGAGCGTGAAGCAGATGGGTCAGATGGTTTGCTGTGTGTTTGTGCTGTCGATTACGCCGTCGTTTGCATCACCGCCGGGATTCTAACGCGCTGCTGCGAAAAGAAGATTTAACCGCGTGTAAATACTGTCATTGCGTTCGGTGGAATTCTCCCGCTGCACGTGATGCTTAGAACGGGTTTTGTGTTATATTTTGGTCCAGAATCGATTCGCCGCATTCAATTGTGTGTTTTTCTCTCGCACAATAAACCTCTGGGCATCCAGGCAGACGCTTATTGAATAGTTAATTGACATTTGACCGGTGTAGACATTAGGATGACATGCAGAGAGCAGCTTTTGCATCTCTGTCTCGTGATGGATTCGACTTTAGCGGCGGTGGAGAGACCTGTATCCTCTCATCGGGGTCAGGAATTGTAGGCGAAGACATTTTAAAGGTCATTAAGCGCCACAGAACAGATTTCAGTTTTAAAAAGCAGGATAAATGATCTCTTGGTGTATTTAGTTTAACTATTTGTCTTGGCTTGCGCAATGCTTTTGTGTTTAATCAAGACACTGCTGTTATCTCAACCTGGTCCAGATGTGAGAGAGCTGAAAACATCTAAAGGTCAAGTATTGGTTGAATTGATCAAGTGTGATTGATTTCTTCCGATGATTGTATGGACTCAGAGGATGAAGAAGTTTTCTGCACTGGTTTCATCCGTTGTTTTGTGGGGGTGCTGATCCACTGGTTTGCAATAGACATTGTTTTTAGGCTTGATAGTTTAAGATTTTTTCTTATTCTTTTTATAGCAGATTTGTTTTTCAAGAACACACACACACGCACGCACGCACACACACATACACACAAGAAACATAAAACTTTAGATCATGTCATTGTTAAGCTTCAATCCTTGTTCTAAAAAAGTCTTGGTTTTAGTTTTGTGATCACATGAGTGTCACCTTCAGGTTTTCCTTGACCCCACATAGCCTCTCTTGACCCCAAAGGTCAACCTCTATCAGGATTGTGATTGTCAATCTCAATCACAATCAAAGCCCTCACGTCACATCCACTCCAATAATGACGCCTGGAAGTTTTGCAATCAATTAGACTGACAAACATCAGCCGTATTGCTTTTTGTTGTAAGCGTGTGTAGTGAAAGTAATTTTTGAAATTCCTCTGATCCATATGAAAAGGCTTTTTCACATTTGAAATGGACTGAAATGGCTTAATTGCGCAGTGGTTTGCAGACTTTCATTCCATTTGCTCCAATTTATTTAATTATTTTTAAGTAGTGAAGCTGAATAAGATTATATCATTTTTTAATCTCAAGTAATAAGTGATAATTTTCATACTAGCCTACGTATACTGGTGGTTTGATTTGAATGTGATGTGTAATGTGATGTGTACATTGTAAAACTGCTGCCAACAATACAAATGTAAATACTGTACTTTTCGTACTCTGTATACAGCATCATGCTAGCAGCACCAAAGGTCACAGGTCCTATTCCCCAGCAAAGCTTGAGGTTATTTTGATGTTCTGAACTCGTCTGTAATGCTTTGCTTAAAAGAATCTGACTTTTTAAACTCAGTTTTAATGAAAATCACAAGATGGAAAAAAACACAAGCATTAAAAGAAATGATCTCATGCATTTTTAAGTCCCCCATCACGGGCCTCTGTTCTAGCTTTATTTATGACACAATTTTCTTCTGCCAAGCTGTTGAAAAGTTAAACATGCAGATTTATTTCGCTCCACTCGCTATCAGAGTCAGGAAAAGTGTTTGCCTGAAAAATGTATGTTCAGTGAGCCAGACTAACTGATTTCATTTCATTAAATAACAAATCTGGCATAAAAAATCTTACAAAAAGGCTTTGCAAATTTGCAGTTCAAATAAAAATATATGATAAATGATAAAATACTACAAAGGTGCAGGCAGTGATTCTTCACACAGCAGAAGACATGTTTAATTTTTGTTCATGTACAATTGTCGACTTTTGCAAATCTGACTCGTGTCTGGCACTTTGCTCCAGCATTCAGTGAGACTCCAGAACCCAGGAAGGGAAATGGCCGCCAGTCTTGCTATAAGTGAAATTACATGTCAATACAAATATTCCTTCCATCCGTGACTAATTCTCACGTACGCGTGGAGTTTTTGGGTTTACGAATGGGTCAGGAGAGTGTTCTATCTGGCTGCCTGTCGCCGGGAAGGCACAGCTGATCCTGATGTCGGGCACGAATAAGGATTTTACATAAATGGTCATAATCTCTCCTGAAGATGGCCGTGTGCTGAGCGGATAGGGCTTAGCGCAGATAAAGCCAGTCTTTTTGCTTTTTTTTGTCTCTGCTGCCATGGGGGCTTGGATCATGGTCTGGGCCGACGCATTAAAGGATTGAACTTTCGAATCTTTTCCTTATTAGGTGTATGAGAGTAAGAGGCTTTTTCTCTTTGCTGGAGTTTGCCGTTGTGAAATCCGCTCAGGCTTTTGACCTCTTGTAGGCCGAGGGTGGCGGACATGGTCTGTTTGTGTGTCTGCTTCCCTGGGGACAATCTGTACCTGTGTTCACATTTACTCTCAGACTCCCCGTTGAAGAGCGAGTAGATCTATATTACAGAGAGAGAAGGCCACTAAACTGACCAAGTCCTACCCAGAACGTGACCAGAAATGTAGGAACATCAAAAACAGAGCTGAAACAATAAAAAAAAAAAAAAACAATGTAGTAAAATTAATAAATCAACAACAATCAATTAAATCTTGAGCCCAAAATAACCCCATTCCCAGAAGTGTAAAAGAGTATCTGAAAATTACTGTGATAATACAGGAAAAACTACTTGATTACAAGTTACAAGCCACCAATTCCGAGAAGAGAAAAAAGTGGTAAAGTATCCAATTTTTAAATAACTCATATACAAATGTAACACCTCAATGTTTCAAAATGGCAGAACAAAATAGATTAATAAAGAACAAAAAGTCAAGCCCAGATGTCGCTAATTAAACACCTGGTATTTATCAAGCCGCTAATTTACGTTGTCGTGATTTAGCTCATAAATAGCATACAGTACCTTCAGCACCCTGTACATCACAATGTAACGAGTAACAGTAAGTGTTCATTCAAAAGTAGTGGAGTAAAGAGTACTCAAACACAAATTAAGTCAAGTTGAGAGTAAACGTTACAAAACAAGTAAACAAGTACAAAGTAGCCAAAACATACTAAAGTTAAGTAACAAAGTCGATTTACTCAAGTACTTCACACCCCTGCCCGTCCTGAAGCGAAACAGCCAGACAGGTTCTAGAAATATCCTGAACACAGTTTTGAAACCAAAGGAGCCAATTCATAATTGCAACAACCTGCAGGAGAAGCTGCTGTGATCATCATCTGTGTGTTTCGTTTGCATCATGTGGTGATGTGTTGCTGAAATGGTGGCCGTGTGGTCAGCTTATCCTGCGGCACTTACTTAATGACAGATAACCCGCTGTTTTCTGGATGCTGATATATTTACAGTGACACGGAAATACAAAGATTCTGGAATTCATAGAATGCACATGTCATAGAAAGGTGTTTCAAAAGGATTTTGACAAGGATGACTTGTTCTTCACTACAGTTGCTTTATTCAGTTGCTTTTCTGAGAATTGTGAGATTTAATTATGGTCATTCTAGATCTTTCTCTTGTTCTCTGAGCCAGGCAATTGGAACTATTCACGTATAAATGTAACTTTGTTTTGCCGTGAATGTGACCTTTTACACTATTAGGACTTTTATGATTGTACATTTTTTTTTAAATTTAGTCCTCATGATTTTGAATGTCATTCTTTACTGCATTTTTCTGCTTTGAAACATGCTTTTCCAATATTCGGTATCCTGAACCTGATTTCAACACAGACATAGACACAGTGGTCCAGCAATAGGGAGTTGTAGCCACCCAGGCGTTGCATGTTTGAATCCCAGTCCGGTTGGTGCTACACTGACCTCCACATGCCCCATGACTTAAGGCTGCCCACTACTCTGGGTTTGTGTGTGTTCACTGTGTGTGTGTGTGTGTGTGTGTGTGTGTGTGTGTGTGTGTGTGTGTGTGTGTGTGTGTGCAAAACACAATCTCGATATGGTCCCTAGTGGCCATATTGACTAACTCACTCACACAAATGGACATGTCATTGTAGTTCTTCCTTCGTCTCTGCTTTCTAATTATAGTATATGTCTGTTTCTACATCTGCGGTGTGTGTGTGTGGTGAACTCATAGCGCAGGTTCACGGCCGCCCGGGTCTCATTTAGCAAATGATTAATTCAATTAGGCAGCAGGAGCTCAGGTGGAGGAGAGAAAGCAGGAGGCCCCTGATGTCCCCGGGGCCCTTCAGAGGAGATCCAGGCCGCCTTTTACCTCACTAATGGCAGAGTCTGGGTCTTGACACACATTAGCGCTCCATCAGTCTGTAGCTTTCAGCACACAACACACCGTTTACCTGAACATCACCATCTGCCATTGTTGCCCGAACTCAGTGAAAGGCTTTTTGGGACGTGGAGGGATTGCTACGGTTGACTGGCAATGTTATGTATGAATGAATGGCACCCAAATATATTAATGCACTTTTGGAATAAAAGTATGTTATAATACTTGCACACACACACACACACTAGCTAGGAAAAGTATTCAGACCAACTCACAAAATATTTCACTTTTTGTTGTTGTATTGCAGACATTTTTCATTTGTTTTCTCAATAATGTACACGCATTTGTGTTTGTGTTTGTGTGTGTTACCATTCGTGTTGCTGCTATCAAATTAAAGTCATTTTATCAAACACATGATCATTAGGATCACATTTACAATGTTTTCTGACAAACTCCGATTTTCACTTAAAGTCACTTTACAAAAGCGTCTGTCAAATGCAAAAATGCTAATGTATTCCTTTCACTTGTCTAAATCAGATGTTTCAGCCCCATAAGTCGCGAAGTGAATCAGATGTAATGGCCGTTTTTACGAAGTCATTCCGACTGGTCTTAGGACACCCACAGGGACTTCCAGTTAAAATGACTCAGCAGTGTAGCTCCTATTTTCCGCGTTCGGGAGTGTGTGTGTGTGTGTGTGTGTGTGTGTGTGTGTGGGTCGAGTCTTGCAGAACTGAATTTTGGGCTGGTGTGTTGTGTGGGAGTGCGGCCAACTGGAGACCATCTCAGCCCTGAGCTCTGCTATTTTCAGCAGATGGACGGGTCAGAGACGTGTTTCCGACGCCGCCCCCACGCCCAGGCCCGGCACAGAGGTTAATTATGGAGGTGTTAGCGGTTAGAGGAGGAGAAGCTGGAGAAGAAAGAGCAGAAGGAGGTTTTTCTGCGAGGCAGCAGTGGCTTTATCCCTCCTACATACACACTCTCAGCCTTGCTCTTTATCACACACACACACACACACACACACACACACACACACACACACACACTAAAGCTTCAGCGTCACACTTATATGTAATTTTACAGTCTGTTCTCACATGCTCCCACCATGCTCTATTGTCCTCTTGGAATGGAGAAATAATATCTGAGAGCTGATTTAACTCCAGAAGAGATGATCTGAAAAGCTTCTACCAGTTTGATAAAGAAGACTGACATGACACTTAAGCACTTTTTGTTTTTATCATTGAGCTGATAGTTGTATTGTTGTTTTTCTTTACATAATGACATTCCCATCCAGATGGTTTGAGACTTTGATATCGCTGGAAGATGCCAGAGTCACTGAACGTTTGTTTGATGTGATGCTGCCTGACTTAAGGCATCTGAGGCTGAACTTATATACATGTGCATCTTTTACAGTAGTGAAAAACTCAAAGTGCTGATGTTTCAAATCAGTGTATGACGTGTAAGACTGATAGGTTGTAAAAATAAATGGTCTTCACACACGTATTGGTGTGTAAAATCAAATGGAGCATATATTTACAATGTTATCTAACTTATGACATAAAAGCCGTGCTACTTTTATATATAAGCGAGTATATACATGTTCAAATAAAGTGCTTAGCTTTCAAAACTTAACTTCCTTTTACATCTCGACTCAAAACTTATGACCAGGTAAAAAAAAGAAAAACTGATCATATCTCTCTCTCTCTCTCTCTCTCTCTCTCTCTCTCTCTCTCTCTCATCACCTTTCGGCCGGATTGTTTCGGTGGCCGAATATTCGGTGCATCTGTAATATAAATCACTCAGATGAGATATAAAACACATCAGAATAACAATAACGATGAATTCATTTTCTAAACTGGTAAACCAAACAACACTTGGTCTGAAAGTCGCATACACACAGACGGGTGGCTAACCAATCACAGAGCATGTAGGACTTTAGGGAGGAAACCAGAGACCCGAAGAAAACCCACTGAAGACAGGGAGAACATCGAGAACTTGAGTCACCGTGATGTATACACAGTTTGATTTCTACTACCGTTAGATTCGGCCGTATTTTTGTGTTGCTGTTATTGCTGGGGAACTAAAAGAACTGGCTGGTTTCCTGTAATTGTCTTTGGTTATAAGGCAGACGGTGTGTGTGTGTGTGTGTGTGTGAGACGGTCAAGGGAAGGACACAGAGAGCACAGGGGGTCTGGACCCTCCCTCACAACACCAGGAAATGTGTCATGGTTCTCTAACAGCCAAAGCGTCTGTCTTCTTATTCCGCTCTGCTGCGGCATTAATAAAGATAAATCCTTTTTGTGATTTGTCTCTGACAGTAGGAGCCGCGTCGTGAAGGATGATGAATCTTTTAGCTGATGTTTGGCATGGAAAGCGTCACTTTTTTGTTG